>OY728157.1:1565619309-1565949309 GCA_963277665.1 Viscum album | reverse complement strand
ATAATAAATAATAAATAATAAATAAATATAAATAACAAATAATAGATAAATATAAATAATAAATAATAAATAAATATAAATAATAAATAATAAATAATAAATAAATATAAATAATAAATAATAAATAATAAATAATAAATAATAAATAAATATAAATGATAAATAAATATAAATAATAAATAATAAATAAGAAATAATAAATAATAAATAAAAAATAATAAATAAGAAATAATAAATAAATATAAATAACAAATAATAAATAAATATAAATAATAAATAATAAATAATATATAATAAATAAATATAAATGATAAATAAATATAAATATAAATAATAAATAATAAATAAATAAATATAAATGATAAATAAATATAAATAATAAATAATAAATAATAAATAATAAATAATAAATAATAAATAACCAGTTACGAATAATATATAATAAATAAATTAAAGTATATTATAAATAATAAATAATAAATAATAAAGGAAACACATGAAAAAGTATGAAAAGACGTGATAAGGGATGAAAAATCATGAAAATGCATGAAAAAGGATGGAGAAGCATTTGAAGAATGAGGTATTAGAAAGAATGAGAACGCATGAAAACTCGTGACAACTCTGGAAAACTCCTTAATAATTCAACATAATCATCATAATAACCCACAAAAAACCATTGATAAAGATAACAAGTCATGGAAACCCAAATAAACAGTAATAAATGGAGCTACCGTTAAAACTCATCAAAACGGTCATAAAGAGACAAAAACATTGGACTCACATTAACGGAGATAACTTAAGATCCGAGAGTCCATTTTAGATCCGCGACCTGTCAAATCAAAGATCCCGAAACGATCTTCAACCTGAAAGGTGAAAGAGTCCGAATGGACAGGCGGATCGGAAGTTACGACCATTTAAAAAAAAGCTGACGGGGAACGGGTGCTAGAAACGAGGCATTGAAAAACATAACAAACCCGATACCCACTAAAAAGGCCATAACATATGATCTATGAGTGCATGTGGGCACCGCAACCAGTCAAACTGAAGCTCATGGAACGATATATGATCTGGAAGGTGGAGGAGGCCGAATTGACACGCGGATCGAAAGTTAGGTCCGTTTGAAGACAAGTTCGACGGGACACCGGTGACAGAAACGGGGTTTTGGAGGCCTTCGGAGGGGTTTTTGGGGTCGAAAAACCCGACAGAAGCTTGCTTGTGTCGAACCGGTGCGTAGCTCTCTTCGCTGGCTTCGATTTGATATGTGGTAGAGCCCAAACGGACACCCGGAGCGAAAGTTATGGCCATTTGAAGTTGGAGAACTTTTTTCAACTTTTTTATAACTCTAATATCATCCACACCTTAGAACGTCTCACGGTTTTGATTATATGTGCCTCTAGATCTCTTCATGAGCTTCGATTTGACTGGTCGTGGCGCTTCAACGGACGCCCGGATCAAAAGTTATGGTCGTTTTAGTGATTTCAGGGCTTCTCACGTTTTTTTTTTCATTTCATTTCGCGGCGGTTTTACCGAAACCGCCGCTATTTCACGGCGGTTTTTTAAAAAACCGCCGCTAATCCTTGAATAAAATTAAAAAAAAAATAAAAAAAATAATTTTAAAAAAATAATTTTTTTTGCCGTTTAGCGGCGGTTTTTTCGCGGTGGTTTTTAAAACCGCCGCGAAATGCCAGCCCAAAACGCATTTCGCGGCGGTTTTAAAAACCGCCGCGAAAAAACCGCCGCTAAACGGCGGTTTTCTCGTAGTGGCTGGACATGGAGAGGGTTTTCATGCAGCGCTCCCAAGTGAGATGGCTTAAGGAGGGGGATCGCAACAATGCATTTTTCCAAGCATGCATCAAAGAGAGGAGTAGTATGAAGATCAATTTAAAAAGGGAGGATGGATCTTATACGTCGGATGTGGAGGTGGAAGGCAAGCTTGCTCTGGAACATTTTGAGGGTCTGTGGGCGGGTGAGAATGCCTCTAGTTTTGAAAGAGAATCTCTAGGGGATTCTGGATTTCTGAGATGTTTACCTTTATTGATTACTCAATCTGAGAATGACCGGTTCTCATCTATACCTCAGGAGAGGGAGATTAGAGAGGCTCTGGGGAGCATGCCACACGAGAGTGCACTTGGGCCAGATGGTTTCCCGACCTCATTCTAATGTGATGCATGGGATGTGGTTGGGTCTTGTGTGGTGGAAGCTATTCAAGACTTCTTCAGGGGGGCTCCCTTGATTAAAAGGATCTCTTCTTCAAGGTGGTACTTGTGCCGAAGATCAAAGACCCATTCCTTATCAACCATTTTAGACCGATATGCCTGTTCAATGTTTCCTACAAAATTCTGGCGACGGTTATTAGCAGGAGGCTATCCAATGTCTTACCCAGGATTGTTTTTGAGGAACAACATGGTTTCATTCAAGGGAGGAGCTTACAGGGGGCAGTTGGAATTGCAAGTGAGATGGTTCATGATCTGAACAAACGGGCGGTTGGATCCAATATCATTCTGCAAGTGGACATGAATAAGGCGTATGATAACTTAGAGTGGAGCTTTATACTATGGGTCATGAGGGGTTTTGGGTTTCAGGAGCAGTTCTGTGATCTTTGTTTCAGGTGCTTTGCTTCTCCGTGGATCTCGGTTTCTTTATTAGGGAAGTGTTTTGGATTCTTCAAATCTATGAGGGGGTTCGACAGGGGGATCCGCTCTCACCTACCATCTTTGTCATAGCTCAAGATTCTTTGTCAAGAAATCTGAAGAAGAGTATGGCAGAGGGTGTCTTGAGGCCTTTCTATGGTAGAAGAAACTCATGGACTATATCTCACCTGATGTTCTTCGATGACATATTATTATTTTTGAATGGTGGATACAGGACTTTAAAAGCCTTTAAGGGAATTATGGGAATGTATGGGAAGCAGAGTGGGCAGTCGTTCAATCATGCGAAGAGCCACTTGTTCATATCCAACAAATTCTTGGGAGGAAGATACAGGATTATTCAGGAGGCTCTCGGATGTGGGCAGAGACAACTCCCTATTCTTTATCTGGTAATTCCTTTGTCCAGCGGGAGGATCTTGAAGAACCATTTTAACGGGGTTGTGGATCGCATCTTGGGAAGGATCTTCAACTGGAAGAACAAGGTACTTTCGTTTGGGGGCCAGATTATGCTTATTAACAGTGTACTGTTGTCTATACCCATGCATGTTTTTTCCATCATTAGCCCTCCGAAGGGTACTGTGGATAGGATTGAATGCATTCTAACAGCCTTTTGTGGGATGCAAAGGGAGATGGCAGATGTCATTGGGCCTCGTGGAAGAGGATGGCCAGTCCAGTGGAGGAGGGAGGGGTTGGCCTGCATGATATTCATGAAGCCATACTGGGGATGCAGGCCAGACTAGCATGGGAGGTGATTGCTGGCAAGACTCTGTGGGCCAGTTTCTTCAGAGCACAGTATGGATGGCTTGGGGAGTTCTGCATGCGTGGGGTGACAAGCCTAGAAAAATGCATGTTTTCTCATCTGGACGTACTGCTTGATCACACCAGATGGGTGATTGGTCGTGGGGAGATTAGTTTTTGAGAGGACACATGGACAGAGGAGAGGCTTTGGTTTGAAGGCTGCCCGCATCCTGACATCTCGTTTAAGGAGGCATGTGGAAGGTATGAATTTATACATGAAACCCTTAGTGCGTCTCAAATGAAACTTCTCTGCAGTGTGGTTATGAATGATGATCCAGATAGATGCTGTTTCACAGAGGTTACCTCGGGACGTTTTAATATGAATGGGTACGAGAGAATCCTTCATAGAAATGACACGGTGGTGGAAGTCGATTAAGTTACCTGGTGTAATATGTTACCAACGAGAATGAAATTTCTGGTGTGGAGGATCAGAAACCAAGCCCTGCCAACTGAGGAGAATATTCAGGGGAGAGGGGTCTGCATGGCCTCGCGGTGCTACTGCTGTGAGAGTCAGAGCTTGGAGTCAACAATGCATTTATTTTTTCAGGGTAGCTGGGCTACTTTCCTCTGGTCTCAGATTACTCAGTTCAGGTTTCCATGTGGGGAGTTCCATTCGGTTCGTGATCACATTTTTCTTTTGTTCTATGGCCTTGGTAGTAGGACGGGGGAGCGAACAACACGTATCATCATCCTTGTATCCATTTTATAGACTATATGGGAGGCTCGCAATCATGTGAGGTTGGGTGGTAGGAGGTCCTTATTATACCTTCAGGTCCGGATGA
Source organism: Viscum album (assembly GCA_963277665.1). Lineage (NCBI taxonomy): Eukaryota > Viridiplantae > Streptophyta > Magnoliopsida > Santalales > Viscaceae > Viscum > Viscum album. The sequence goes on along the minus strand of OY728157.1, from coordinate 1,565,945,081 downwards.
AAGCCACTATAGCTGAACTGTCCTCCCTTTTCAAGAATGGGGTTCATTCAGTTATACTGGGGAGTCTGGTTGATAGACAGGGCAGGCAAAGTTTGGATAGAGGATGGTGGGTGAGATGGCAGCCTCCAGATCTTGGGTGGAAGCTGAATGTGGATGGCTCATGCGTGGGAGGAATTATGAGGGGTGGTGGTTTTCTTCGAGAATGCTGGAATTCAGTTCTTATTTCCTTCAGTGCTTATTATGGACCAGGTACCTCTATGGGTGCAGAGTTTAGAGCCCTTCTTTCAGGTTTGATGGTGTGCAGGAGGAAGGGGATCCCAGTGATGGAGGTGGAATCGGACTCGGAGGTTCTGGTCAGATCTCTGTAGGGCTATCACGACATCTCCTGGTATTTAACATATGTTTATCGTAGGTGTAAAGTGGAGACTAATCAGGGAATGATGGTTCACCATAGTCTGAGGGAGTCCAACTTTGCGGCTGATGCGTTGGCTCGTTGGGGCCGATCCGAGGAGACTCTGGTGGTTTATGATAGCCTCAAATCTCTTCCTTTGGAGTGTGTTAATGTGGTTCGGAAGGACTCTCTTGGCCTCCACTATTTTCGTCCTCCATGATGTGTAATTTGGTTTTTATGATATTAATAAAAAATAACTTTCAGCCCTTATAAAGGGTGTTACTGCCCTTCTATAAAAATAAACTAGTCTGAACAATATCAGTTTGAGAAATAAAAATTGGTTCCTGCATATCAAAAATACTTCTGAGTTTCTCATCCTGAAAAGATTAAATAAGAGTCATAATGTATTGATCAAATTCAATATAGATGGACACATATTTCTTTTCAATAAATCCATAACCTTCAGCTTCACCACTAACATCCTAGAAAACAACACGTGCATTATTATTTCCAGGTTGGGAGGTTGCAACTTCAACATGATTAACAGAGGCAACATTACAAAGATTGACTTGATGAGAATCAACAAGGCACACAATATCATGGGCAATTTCAAGAAAAATGTCATCATCCAAATTGTTTGTAACTTCATCATAATCCATATTACTACCAAAAGGACCAGGTAAAGATAAATTGGTGGTGGGATGAGACAAATCAGCATCACCATCATCTTCAGCAACAAGAGAGGTCCAAGATTTACTGTTTATATTTTTAGCATCAAATGTACTTGGTTGTTTTTTCACCCATTTACCAGGTTCATGTTTTCTCAATGGGTTATTTTTTTCAAGGAAGTAGATTTTCCCTTCTTCCTCCCATTAACCTCTTTCCAGGTAAAGATAGATTGGTGGTGGGATGATATAAATCAGCATCACCATCCTCTTCAGCAACAAGAGAGGTCCAAGATTTACCGTTGATGTTTTTAGCATCAAATGTACTTGGTTTCACCCTTTTACCAGGTTCATCTTTTCTCAGTGGGTCATTTTTTTCCAAGGCAGTAGCTTTTCTCTTCTTCCTCCCATTAACCTCTTTCCAAGTATTAACAATAGAAGGGGGATTCACTTGCTTCTGAATGACTCTATAATTAGAGATCTTGTGTCCAACAATTCTGCAGTAATCGAAAAATTGGAGAACATATTCATACTCTACATTTACATCAATCCTATGGTCATTAGAAATGAAATTGATGGAGTCCAACAGCTTGGTATCAAAATCAGCATCTACCAAGATTCTGGCATATAATCCTAGCTCTCCATGAAGAGTATATTGATCCAATTTCATAATAATTCCAATACAAGAAATAATATCATTCAAGATTGTAGGGTGACAATACACCCAGTTTAGGATATGTAATCTAACCCATATTTGAGCCGTTGAATTCCTTTGATTGAAAGGGTCTAAATTAATACGCCGATCAGAAATCCTCAGGGCACCAGGCTTCAAATTAACATTGCTTATCTCCTGCACTGATTCGAGGTCATCCTTACTCTTCAACAGAATATGGAGGAAACCTCTTCTATTCATTTCCTCCCCAACAATGTGAAATCCCCAATTTTAGATATTCATTGGACCATGGTTTGTCTCATTTTGAATACAAAATACATCCAAGAATTGATAATTTACATAGATCGAGTCTCTACTGAAGGGCTTCCAGATCAGTGATGACTGAGAAACCGCTGTCATCTAATTTCTTGAAGCAAGGAGGTACGGGGAGATCATTATTGACGACATTAACACCACGACATGCATCCACAAAGAAAATTCCTTTGTTTTTCGAAGTCCTTGAATCACCTACAAGATTTAGGTTTTCAATTAGATGTTTCTCAATTTATAAAGATTCACATACTAGATCCTTCAAAGAATATTCCCACTCTAGGTGAAACACATCCATGATCAGAAAGAAGGTTAGAGTGAACCATTATCATTGCAGCGATTCGCCAGAAGACTTGAAGGAATTTTTTGCATGTGTCGCCTTTCCATTGAGAGCAAGATCCATCTTTAACACATTGATCATCAATTCAATTTTCTAGTTAACTTAAAAGATCACATGAATTTTCTAAAAGTGTTTAGATAGATAACATGAATAAAAAAATTAATGTTTCTGAATATTTTATTTAGGTTATTTATTCAAAGAATATTGAATAATTTGAATATTTTCAAATCATTAAATTTTTTATTTCATGAAATTTGAATAAATTACATGAATATTTCAAAAATTGAATCTCATTAATAATTTAAAAACATTTACATAAATAACATGAATTAAAATAAAAATATTATTTTAATTATTTACTTATATGTTTTTAAAATATTCATGCGATTTAAAATTTTCATTCGGGTAATTCAAATTTCTTACAAAATTGTAATATTTTTAAATTATTTAAGTTATTAAATTTTATAAAACTAGACAAGTGGAATAAAATATTCAAATGCGTTGAATTTTTTAATTCAAGTTATTTATTTAAATATTTTTTAAAATTAATTTTATCATTTAATAAATTCAAATTGCTTTAAAAATTAAATTGTAATAAATTTTAAAAACATTTTTATAAATAAATTTAATTAAAAAATTAAATAATTTTATTGTTGTATTCAAGTTTTTTATTTTAAGAAAATATTTTATTCAAATTATTTAAAATTTTTAATTCATATCAAAAAATAAAAAATTTAATGTTTTTAAAATATTCAAATTTTCAATTTTATTAAATTAATAACTTGAATAATTTTTTTTAAAATGTATATTTTTCAAGTAATTTATTCTATGAAAAATTAATATTTTGAATATTTTAAAAAAAGTAATTTTTTATAAATATTGAATAAATTTCATGAATATTTTGAAAACTATATAATATGAATATTTTAAAATTTTAAATGAATCAATTGAATTAGAATAAAAAAATTATTCAAATTATTTATTTAAATGTTATGGAAATACTCATGTGATTTTATTTTTTTATTCAAGTTATTCAATTTTCATAAAAAAAATATTATGTTTTAAAAATATTCATGTTATTCAATTTTCTTAAAATAAAAAAATTAAACATAATATTCAAAACACATTAATTTTTTATTCCGGTTAATAATTTGAACTTTTTTAAAAAAAATCATGTAATCTTTTAATAAAATAAAATTAATTTAAAGCAATAATTTTTTTAAAAAATAATAATAATAAATAACTTGAATTAAAAATTTAAAAAATTTGACTATTTTATTCAAGTTATTTATTGTAAAAAAATATGTTACTCAAATTATAATTTTTTTTAATTCAAGTCATAAAATAATCAGTTTAATGTTTTTAAAAATATTCAAATATTAAACTTTTTAAAATAAATAACTTGAATAAAAATTGAATTTTTTTAATATTTTATTCATGTTATTTATTCTAACAAAATTTCTAAATTTTAATATTTTAAAAATATTAATATTTTAGTTTTTGAAAAATGAATAAAATGTAGGAATATTTTAAGGACTAAATCGCAAAAATATTTCAAATTAAAATTAATGAAATTACTTGGATTAAAATAAAAAAAAATATTCAAATTATTTATTTTAATGTTTTGGAAATATTAATGTGATTTAATTTTTCATTTAAGTTATTCAATTTTCTTAAGATAAACCCCTTGAATAAAATATTGAAAAAATTAATTTTTTTATTCATGTTATTTATTAATTTTTTTAAAAAAATCATGTTATCTCTTAAGAAATTTAATTGATTTTAAAATATTAAAATTTTATAATTTTGAAAAACCTTTAAATAAATAACTCGAATTTAAAATTTAATTTTTTTTAATATTTTACTCTAGTTTTTTATTATAAGAAAATGTTTAATTCAAATTATTTAAAAATATTAATTGAAGCCGTAATATAAAGAATTTAATGTTTTAAAAATATTCAAATATTCAATTTTCTTAAATAAATAACATGAATAAGAAAATTTAATATTTTTGAATATTTTATTCAAGTTATTTATTCTAGGAATATTGAATATTTTGAGTATTTTAGAAGCATTGAATTTTTTCTTTCAGGCAAATTGAATAAATTGTATGAATATTTTAGAAATTATATCACATGAATATTTTATAAAAATTAAACAAAAAATTGAATTAACATAAAAAAAATATTCAAATTATTTACTTAAATATATTTGAAATTATTCATCTGATTTAACCTTTTCATTAAATTCATTCAATTTTATTGAAATAAAAAATTTAGCATTTTTAAAATATTCAATTTATTCAATTTTCTTAAAATAAACATATGGAATAAAAAATTCAAAAACATTAATTTTTCTATTCAAGATATTTATTTAAAAGTTTTTTAAAAATTCATGTTATTTTTAAAAAAATCAAATTATTTTAAAAAAACCAGAAACTAAAGAAGTCTAGTTTTGAAGATACTATGAATATTTTATGTTAACATTTTTTAATTTTAAAATAAGTAAGTCGGGTTTTAAAATTTTAAATAAATTGAATATTTTTAAAAAATCAATATAAATTAATGTTTCTATATTTTAAAAATAAATGTTCAATGTCCCTTTATTTAGACGCAGCTTAACGGGATTATAGATCTCGTGTTTTAAATATAGATTTTCTTTCCATATAAAACAACGAAAACCGAGCACAAAATCACTCATGGCCTATACCCTTTAGAGACACCAGGGGTTCAGGATTCGGTGCTGGGAACTCCCGGAACTTCCGCCATGAAAGCATGCTGGGAAAGGGCGGGCTGGGCTTGGTGTTCAAGGGCTAGATCGAGGACCACTCATTCGCCGCCATGAGGTCGGTACTGGCAAGTTCATCTTCTTCAAGAGGCTTAACCATCCCCATCTCGTGAAACTCATCGGGCACTACGTGGAGGATGAGCAACCACTGCTGGTTTATGAGTTCATGCCCCATGATACCCTCCATAACCATCCCTTTTCAACTACACCCTTCTCCTTCATCTTTTATACACTATTCAATCTGGTCGATTGTTCTAAAATCTGTTCGTTTGCTTAAACCACTATATAAATCAGGTACATTCATCCAATTTCATGGAAATTCCGACTAAAGGTGGCTGTTGGGGCGGCCAAGGGGTGGCGTTTGTCCACAACGACGAAGTGAAAGTCATTTATAGATACTTCAAGACATCCAATGTATTGTTGGATTTGGTCTGGGCTTGGAGGATCCTTTGAAATCCCATCTTCTGCGTGTTTTTTTGGATCCTCAAACCATGTCTGGTAAACTTTGTTTGGTGAAGTTCAACACAAAAGGGAGGATTTTGTTTAGTGGTTTGTGTTTACAATGCTCCCTAGCAAGATCAAATCTGCCACCTAGAAGCCAAGGCGGATTAATAATGAAGGCAGGGGAGCTGTCATCCTGGAGCAGTGCACGGAAGGACAAGTGTTTAATGGAGGGCATGCATGAATCACATAGAGCAACGACGGAATAACAGAACCCGTGTTGGAAATGCAAACAAAACCCACGTGTCAAGCAGTATTTATTTTCCCCGTGTTTTATTTTTTCTATACAGCGTGTATTAATTACAAGTGCCCCCGGTGTCCATTTTATGTGGCTGTTTTATTTCGTTAATGTGTCCATTTAATATGTCTATTTTATTTCATTAATGTGTTCATTTAATTTGGCTGTTTCATTCCTTTTTAAATAACCATAAATTGTTGGCAATTGTAGTCTGAAAAATATACGAAATATAAATCTTGAAAGATTCTTTGTGTTGTGTGCCAATTTTCTTCTTCTTTAATTTTTTTCCTCTCATACTTCTCGGCTTGTATAGCCAACAAACTAGTATCATAGGCCAGTTACCAAGATCCTCCAATTTTTTTAAGATGGAATCAATCCATCCGCAAGTTCCGATGCTGTCTAAGGACAACTACGAAAGATGGTGCATCCAAATGATGGCATTATTTGGGTCACAAGAATTATGAGAGATCATCACCAATGGGTATATTGTACCCTCTATAGAAGAAGAAGCTGCCTTCATGAATGAAGAAAAGACGGGCCTCAAAAATCAAAGAAAGAAAGACAACAAAGCGTTGTTCCTCCTCTATCAAGGGTTGGATGAATCAACATTCGAAAAGATTGCTGAAGCAACATCAAGAAAGAAATCTTGGGAAACCCTTTCCACCATCTTCAAAGTTGTTGATCGAGTGAAGCAGGTACGTATTCAAACATTAAGAGTGGATTTTGAAGCGGCGCACATGAAATAAAGTGAGAGTATCTTTGATTATTTTTCACGATTAATTGTTATTGTTAACAATTTGAAAAGGAATTGTGAAAAAGTGGAAAACATTCGAGTTATTGAAAAATCACTTCGATCTCTCACAACCAAGTTTGAGCATGTGGTTTTTTCAATAGAAGAATCAAAAGACTTGGAGAAATTGTCCATTGAAGAGTTGATGGGGTCGTTGCAAGTGCATGAGCCACATATGAAAAAGAATTCCAGTTCAAAAATAGAGCATGCCTTAGAGTCAAAGTTGACTCTACAAGAACAAAAGAATGACCACATGCAACGAGGCGGTAATTGGGCAAGAGGAAGAGGGCATGGATATTATCCAAGACATCAATAAAAGCAACAAAATCCTACCATATTTCATGGAAGAGGGAATAGTGGAGGTCGATTCATGCGTGGATGTGGAAATGCAAAGAACATTCAATGCCACAACTGTAAGAAATTTGTCCATTATTCCTCTGATTGTTGGAGCAAAGTGGATCACAATGAACGATCTAACTATGCTGAAAAATCTCAAAAAGAAAAAGAAATTACCACACTCCTCCTCGCATAAGAAAAGGCATGTGAATTCCCCGATGTGTGGTATCTCGACAAGGGTGCAAGCAACCACAGGAGTGGTAACAAAGAATTGTTCAAGGAACTCAAAGAAGAAGTTCATGGTGATGTGAGATTTGGCGACTCATCAAAGGTAACCATGATTGGAAAAGGTAAAATCAAAATTTATATGAAGACTGGTGAGAAAAATTACATTCTAATGTGTATCATGTACCAAAAATGAAAACCAATATCATTAGTCTCAGACAACTCCTTGAGAAGGGGTATGTTATACACATGGAGAATTCTTTTTTGTCTATAAGGGTTGCTCAAAGGAGACTTGTTTCTCAAGTCCAAATGGCGAATAATCGTATGTTTTCACTGCGTATCAACACAAAGGCTGTGGAGTGTCTCTTGGGACTCATGAATAATGACTCATGGATATGGAATCTATGATTTGGACATCTGCATTTTAGCGGGATTAAACTTATATCCTTATCAAGCATGGTGTGTGGATTGCTGGTGATTGAAGTTCCAAATCATGTGTGTGAGGCGTGTACACTCAGCAAGAAATAAAGGAACTCCTTCCCAAGTGAAGTGTCCATAAGAGAAAATGAACCACTTCATTTGGTTCATACTGATATCTATGTACCGCTTGAAACACCCTCACTTGAAGGTAATGGGTATTTTATTACCCTTGTTGATGATTTTAGTAGGAAAATATGGGTGTATTTCATCAAAGAAAAATCTTCTGCATTTGCGATCTTTAAAATTTTCAAAGCTCGTGTTGAAGCTAAAAGTGGTTATAGAATCAAAATTTTTAGATTTGACAGAGGTGGAGAATACACTTTAAATGTATTTCAAGATTTTTGCAGGGAACAAGGCATCAACCAACAATATACTGCTGCCTACACGCCACAGTAGAATGACATTGTAGAAAGGAAGAACTACACCATCCTCGACATGATGAGGACCATGCTGAAGGAGAAAGGCATGCCAAAGAACTTCTCGAGAGAAGCAGTGGCATGTACTACCTATCTACTCAATTACTGTCCAACTAAGAGTGTTAGAAACTTGACACCACAAGAGGCATGGAGTGGCTACAAACCGAGCGTAGCACACCTAAGAATCTTTAGGTGTGTTTCCTATGCTCAAGTTCCATAAGTGAGAAGAAGGAAGATTGATGATCAAGGTGAAAAGTGCATCTTCATTGGCACAGTGAAGAGTCTAAAGCCAATAAGCTCTATAATCCACTAACCAATAAATTAGTGGTGAGTAGATATGTGGTATTTAGTGAAGAAGAAGCTTGGAAATGGAATGATGAAGAACTAAACAAAGAGATTCCAGTCGAAACAGAAGATCCTAACGAAAGGCATGATCATCAGGAGCAAATGCCACCAACACCTTCCCCAGGCACATCATTAGTGCACAGGAGTCCAGGAGTACATTAGATCACTCTTGAAAGGACTCCATCAATTCAAAATTTGGTGAGATCATCCCCAACCATGGCGCCCATAAAAATGAAAAACTTAAGATAAATTTATGAGAAAACCGAAGAGGTCAATATTTTTTTCCTGTATGAAGATCATGGACCTCTAACATTTCAAGAAGCCACAATGGAAGAATGTTGGAGAATGGATATGGAAGAAGAAACTTGTGCCATATAGAAAAACAACACAGGGGAGATGACTACACTTCCTAATAGCCAGAAAACCATTGGTGTCAAATGGGAGTACAAGATCAAGAAAAATGTTGATGGTGAAATTGATCGCTACAAGGCAAGGCTCGTAGAAAAGGGGTACAAATAGAAGTACGGGGTGGAATATGATGAAGTCTTTGATCCTATTGCTCTCCATGACACTGTGAGGATGATTATCTCCCATGTAGTTCATCACATTTGGATGATCTAACAACTGGATGTGAAGTCTGCATTCCTGAATGGAATTATAGAGGAAGAGGTCTATGTTGACCAGCCTGAAGGCTTTTTTATGTAAGGGGAGGAAGTCAAAGTGTATCAACTGAAGAAATCTATTTATGGGTTGAAGCAGGCTCCTCATGCTTGGAATGCACGCATTGACAGCTATATTCGAGATAACGACTTCTCTCATTGTCCATATGAGAATGCAATTTACATCAAGAAGAATGATCGTGGCAATATACTTATTGCATGCTTGTATGTTGATGATTTGCTGTTTATAGGGAATATTCGATAGATGTTTGATGATTTCAAGGAGGCCATGTTTAAGGAGTTCGAGATGACCGATGGAGGTCTCATGTCCTTCTTTCTGGGCATAGAAGTAAAGCAACAACATGGAGGCATCTATATTTCTCAGAAGAGGTATGCTAAGGAGTTGCTTGAAAAATTCCAGATGGCCAATTGAAATGTTGTAAACACACCCGTGGCAACGAGCTTAAAACAAACAAATTATGGAGAAGGAAAAAGTATTGACTCGACTCTGTTCAAGAGTCTAATTGGAAGCCTGAGGTATCTCACAATCACAAGGCCTGATATTGTCTATAGTGTTGGGCTTCTAAGCAGGTATATGGAAGCTCCGAAAGAGTCACACTGGCTAGCGGCAAAACGTATCCTCAAGTATGTTAAAGGAACAATGGATTTTGGTCTGTTTTATCCATACAATGAATAAGAAAATCTGCATGGATACTCAGACAGTGACTGGGGAGGCGACCAAGATGAAAGCAAAAGCACTAATGGGTATGTATTTTTTCTTGGATCGACTGCTTTCACAAGGAATTCAAGGAATAAAAGTGTGGTCGCTTTGTCCAAATGTGAAGCAGAGTACGTGGCGACATCATTCACTATTTGTGAAGGAATCTGGTTGAGAAATCGACTAAAGAAGATGAAACATCCGCATGATGGATCCACAATGAAATATGTGGATAACAAGTTGGCAATTGAACTTGCCAAAAATCCGGTGCACCATGGAAGAAGCAAACACATTGATACTCATTTTCATTTTCTCAGGGGTCATGTGAAACAGAAAATGTTGAAATTGGAATATTGTCATACTACAGAATAGGTGGCTGATATTTTCACAAAGGAATTACTGACAGATGCATTCAAAAAACTTAGAATACTTCTTGGGATGAAGTCGGTTTTGGTCTGAAGGGGAGTGTTGGAAATGAAAACAAAACCCACACGTCAAGCATCATTTATTTTCCCCATGTTTTATTTTTTCCATACAGCGTGTATTAATTACACGCGTTCCCCCTGTGTTTTCTCTCTCCACATGTACATTTAATGTGATTTGTTTTATTTCATTAATGTGTCCATTTAATGTGGATGTTTTATTTCATTAATGTGCACATTTAATTTGGGTGTTTCATTCCTTTGTAAATGCCTATAAATTGTTGGCAATTGTAGTCTTAAAAATATTCAAAATATAAAGATTGAAATCTCCTTTGTATTGTGTGCCAATTTCTTCCTCTTCAATTTTTTTCCTCTCATATTTCTGGGCTCGTATAGCCAACACGACAATGGGGTGTGGAGGGGTAGCTGCCGACCATGATCACACTAAAATACCAGACTTTGAAAAAACAACTGAAGAAGCACAATGCCAAAATTAGAGCCGCATGAGTCATAGAAGGAGAGACGTAGATAAGGCCACTGGAGCAGGCCAACACAGTGCCCCGCACAAGGTCCAGCAAGTAAGAGGCACAGATAAACAGACCCACAAAATTGACAATATGGATCACCGACACGACTTCAGTGAGGTTCAAGGCCACTGTTGGACAGAAGCAGCTCTCCCAGTTCGCCCACGCTCGGCCTGGACTTGGGTTTTAGGAACAGACACCGCAGTGCGTGGTTCACCACCTTGAAGACGCCGCCCCTCGAGTACTAACCCTCCAGCCGGTTATCCACGCAAAAAATCTGCTGCCGGTATCCAGTGCGGTCTCTCCCACTCCAGCGGGCCCGTCGCCCAATTCTTCTCCACCACCCGCCGAAGCTCTTAACGTTGCTCTTCGCGTTGTACTTTTGCAAACAAAGGACGCATGAATTGGTTTGAGAATCCAAAGAAACAGGTATAAGATGGGAGTTCAAAGGAGGCGCAGAGCCCATACAAAATCCAGAATGTGAATTTCCATTTCACGTTTTTTTTATTTTTAATTAAAATTTGTTTTTTTTGTTTAATATGCCGTTTTAAGTATGTTTTACACAACTGGCCATGGGTGCACCGCCCATCCGTTCTCCACCATCCACATGCCTTGCCGTTTTGCCTCTTGGTTTTGTTTTCATTTCAAAAAGGTAATAGGGGAGATTAAATGGGTTATCCCAACCCATCCGGTGCAAGATGAGGCAGGGGGTTCCGCTGACCTGAATCGGCAGGGCATTCCAGTGGACCGGAAGGGAGATGGTGGCAACAGACAGACGCCTCTCGCCCTTCGCCGAGCACCCTGGTTCTAGGGTTCTGGCGTGCGCGGCTTCGACTTTGGATCGGCAACGGTTGGTGACAAGCTTCAACCCCGTCTTCTTCATTCAAAGGGGAGAGGTGCGGTGAAATATCTTGGTGGCACATAGGCTTCGGGTTCCTCGCGGTGGTGTTGTGCACAACTCAGCCCCATCCATAGATGCGACAGGGATTCATGACGACACTTCTTGCTTCATGCGCTCCTTCTTGGTTCGATGACTTCGTTTCGCACCAGATCTAGTCTGGGATGGCGCTTCTTGGATGGCATTGAAGAACCTAGAAAGCAGGGGTTCTTGATCCAGGTCGTGGATTGGACGGACTTGAGGAACAATCTTGAGCAGTGGAACATCTGTGGGTTTTCTGGGCACTGCTGGACACCTGTAGAGTTCTTCGACAACAGCAGCAGATCCGGACAGCCGTGGAGCTCTTGGACAGAAGCATCACATCTGGACAGGTGCAGAGGTCTTGGACAACAGCAGCGGATCCGGACAGCTGCGGAGTTCCTGGACAACAGCGTCTACCCAGGGACAGACCTGGAGGGATCATGCGGTAGAGGTAAAGCCGAACCCCTGGTAGGGGGGAGTTTCGGTTCAGTTTTATATTTCTTTGTCCGTTGATGTTCCTTGAGTTTTGTTGTGCTGCTGTTTTCTTTGGTGCACTCTTGTACACCATTATTCTTGCATAGTAAAAAAACCAGTGATGTTTCTGCCCCGTTCACGTAGGCCAATTGGCCGAAGCACGTAAATATGTGTGTCCATTTTACTGCTTTCCGCATTTATTTGTCGACCTGGTTAATTGCTGAACTTTTGCTTTCTTACTTGATTATTGATTTAATTGGAGGCACCTTTGACCATGCTGTTGTTGAGTTTGATGCGATTGGAAAATCATTTCAATTCTAGTTGTTGGAATTAATTGCGAATTAATTTATGTTTATTGGTTTATTTTTTATTAGACAAAAAATAATAAACATAGTTTTGTCATTTTGAATTTTGGGAGTTTGCGAACTTAATTTATACCCAATGGATCCTGGCTATTCGAAAGGGGGACTGCCTTGCGTAGCGCCCCTCCCCCAACAAGTGGTATCATAGCCTAATTGGGTATAATTTTTTATCGTCAAAATTCAGAATCTAATATTCGTTATTTTAAATGATTTTGTTAGTGGCTTTTACATGTGTATCATGCTTTGATTGTTTCGTTCAGCTAGGTCGTTTACTCTCTTTGGCTATAAAATTGAAATATGTTTTATTGTTGTTTTCCTTGTTATTCCCTTGACTATTTTCTTGTCGGAGCCCTATAGATGCTTCTTGGTAATTGCTACCTTTTTTTGTGTCTCTTGTTCCGGGGTAAGGAAAGGGGTTAGTGCGAGGTTGGCATGAGCGACAGTGTCTTGGTTAGCAGTAAGGTCTGTGGCAGGGTCAGTCATTTTTTTGTTTGGTCTCCCAATTTTGTCTTTAGCCTTAGGAGAGTGAGCTGGTAATTAGCTCAGGTTTTTTCCTCTGGTGAGTCCTGGTTTTGGGCCGGTGTCTCTAGGTGTGACCTGCTACGAGTGGTGATTGGGCCTGGACAATGTTTAGAGAGACAGTGTTATGTGAATAGGTTCGGTGATGATCGGGCTTCATGGTGGTTATGTCAGGATCGCTTTAGAGATGTTAGGTGGTTTCTAGATATCGTTGGGGCTAGACTGAGATGAGATTTCTTAGTCGGTAGTGGGATGTCCTTGGATCACCGGTGTTCTCGTAGGCTTAGAGTTTGCCCTTAGGACTCTTGGGACTGCATGTTTGCAGTGGTACTTGGTTTTGAGGAACCTCTCTTGTTGGCTTGTTTTAGGTTGTGCTTTTGTCTAGTGTGCTTCAGTGGGGCTGAGTTGTGGGTTCAACTCTGGGTTTTCCTTCTTTGTGTCCTAGGAGGGTCGGTCTTCTTGGGTAACCAGGTATGAGGATAGTAAGGTGTTGGGTAGTGGTTTGAGAAGCAGGTTCATGAGGAGATGTCTGGATAACCACCAGACTTCATGACGGTACTGCTGGTATCTCTTTGTCGACATTGGATGGGTACCTGAGAATAAGGTGCTTGATATCGTAGGTGGGCTAGACTAGGATGGTTTTTCCCTAGGTCGGTAGCGGGCTGCCCTTGCTTTCTGGGTTTGTTTCCTCTTAGTTACAAGTAGGCTCTAGGATCGGGGCTGTATGGGTTATACAGCGGTTGTTAGGAGGTGTCTTCCCCTGTTGCATAGTTCTAGAAAGTGTTTTCTCATTAGGTGGAGAGTTTTCTGGGTCTGATAGATTCAGGTGGAGACCGGTTTTTCTTTGCTGTGCTTTATTTTTCAGTGTTTATTTTATTACTGCTATTTGAATAACTGTACTAGTTTACTGAGTGATTCTTTATGATTTTTTTGAGATGTTTGTTTTGCCATATTTTGTTTGAGGATTGGTACTGCTGTTTTTTGCTGCTTGTGTGCAGGTACTTGTTAGCAGTATGAGACTTCCTCGATGACATCATCTCATAGGTCTTCTCAGGTAAGTGCAGGTATTCATTCTGTTTATGTTTGGAGTTCTTAAATTCTGATCATGTTTAGTAGTAGTGTAGAATATCATTAATTTGGGCAGCATGTGTCACGTTGATGCATGAAGAAGGACCATTTTGGGTCGTCCCCTTTAGGTATTTCCTGTTTAGGATGTGATGCCCCAAATTAATGGTTCTAAGTGGTGCAGATTCATCATGTGGTTGGGAGTTTATTTGCAAGGTGGAGAGTGTTGTTATTGCATATTAAATCTGTTTATGAATTTTAATTAACAAGGTGGAGATTTGTGAATTTCCATTTCACGTTTTTTTATTGTTAATTAAAATTTGTTTTTTTGTTTAATATGCTGTTTTAAGTCTGTTTTACACAGCTGGCCATGGGTGCACCACCCATCCATTCTCCACTGTCCACCTGCCTTTCTGTTTTTCCCCTTGGTTTTGTTTTCATTTCAAAAATGTAATAGGGGAGATTAAATGGGTTATCCCAACCCATCCGGTGCAAGATGAGGCAGGGGGTTCCGCTGACCTGAATCGGCAGGGCATTCTAGTGGACCGGAAGGGAGATGGTGGCAACAGACAGACGCCTCTCGCCCTTCGTCGAGCACCCTGGTTCTAGGGTTCTAGCGTGCGTGGCTTCGACTTTGGATCGGCAACGGTTGGTGACAAGCTTCAACCCCGTCTTCTTCATTCAAAGGGGAGAGGTGCGGTGAAATATCCTGGCAGCACATAGGCTTCGGCTTCCTCGCGGTGGTGTAGTGCATGACTCAGACCCATCCACAGACGCGATAGGGATTCGTGACGACACTTCTTGCTTCATGCGCTCCTCCTTGGTTCGGCGGCTTCGTTTTGCACCAGATCTAGTCTGGGATGGCACTTCTTGGACGGCGTTGAAGAACCTAGAAAGCAGGGGTTCTTGATCTAGGTCGGGGATTGGACGGACTTGGGGAATGATCTTGAGCAGTGGAACATCTGCGGGTTTTCTGGGCACTGCTGGACACCTACAGAGTTCTTCGACAACAGCAGTGGATCCGGACAGCCGTGGAGCTCTTGGACAACAGCATCACATCTGGACAGGTGCGGAGGTCTTGGACAGCAGCAGCAGATCCGGACAGCCGTGGAGTTCCTGGACAACAGCGTCTACCCAGGGACAGACCTGGAGGGATCATGCGGCAGAGGTAAAGCCGAACCCCTAGTAGGGGGGGGGGGGGTTCGGTTCAGTTTTCTATTTCTTTGTCTGTTGATGTTCCTTGAGTTTTGTTGTGCTGCTGTTTTCTTTGCTGCACTCTTGTACACCATTATTCTTTCATAGTAAAAAACCACTGATGTTTCTGCCCCATGCACGTAGGCCAATTGGACGAAGCACGCAAATATGTGTGTCCATTTTACTGCTTTTCGCATTTATTTTTTCGACCTGGTTAATTGCTGAACTTTTGCTTTCTTGCTTGATTATTGATTTAATTGGAGGCAGCTTTGACCATGCTGTTGTTGAGTTTGATGCGACTGGAAAATCATTTCAATTCTAGTTGTTGGAATTGATTGCGAATTAATTTATGTTTATTGGTTTATTTGTTATTAGAGTAGAATAATAAATATAGTTTTGTCATTTTGAATTTTGGGAGTTTGCGAACTTAATTTATACCCAATGGATCCTGGCTATTCGAAAGGGGGACTGCCTTGCGTAGCGCACCTCCCCCAACACAGAAAGATGTTGGATGTCTTGAAGTCTCTGTAATTGAATTTTAGCTCATCGCTGTGGAGAAACTAAAGCCCCTTGGCCGCCCCAATCGCCAAAATAGATGACCAGAGGATCTTTATGAGGTTTGGATAACTGAAATGAATATGAAGAGTACGAAGGATAAGGGCATAGTTGGAAATAGATGGTTATCCAAGCTACCCTGGGGCATGAACTCATAAATCAACAGCCGCTACCATTGAGTTTCACGAGATGAGGATTTTTAAGTTGGTATGGGCGTGCAGGTGCCAAGCTTCCTGGCATCGAGTGAGTGATCGTAGATCCTAGCGGCGGCCACAAAGTTCTTCAAATTAAGCGACTCGAAGATGTATCCCTCCCTTATGTGGGTTCATTGCAAGGGAGCCACAGATGACTTGTGGGTGCTCATGGTGGTCAAGGCTGATCCATGGGTGCATGGTTGCCTAGGATGTTTCCAGTTAGCCCCTCCAAAAACAAAATCACCCTTCGACATATCCTCCAATGTCTGCAGACCCCTCCCTTTCCCCTCGGCTGTCAAAAAAACCGAAAAGACAATGAACAACAATGATCATTCCAAAATGAATTTACACTGAAACCCTCCATAAAAAATAAAGTACAATACCAGCAAGTTGTAACTTTGGCCGCGTTGCACAAGCTGATTTCCACATTATTTGTAGCAACCACATTTTCTCCAACACTCTAATGATCTTCATTGCTTCATGTCTATTATAATCTTCCAGAAACTCTTCTCTAAGAAGGTCAACTATCGCACACATCACCAAGGACCCTTGGATTGTTCTTATAAAAGATCAATGCAATCCGAATGCGTTTGGTTGGATTTCCGTAGGTCAGTTGTTGTTTTCACTTAAAATCTTGTCCATTTTAAACAAAATATAGACCCTTTGAGTGATAGAAGACACACCGTGCCTCGGATTGAGGCGGGGTTGACTCGTACACATCACCAAGGACCCTTGGACCGTTTTTATAAGAGATCAATGCAATCCGAATGCGTTTGGTCAGATTTACGTAGGTCAGTTGTTGTTTTCACTTAAAATCTTGTCCATTTTAAGCAAAATAGAGACCCTTTGAGTGGTAGCGGCCACACTGTGCCTCGGATTGAGGTGGGGTTGACTCGTACACGTCACCAAGGACCCTTGGATCGTTCTTATAAAATATAAATGCAATCCGAATGCGTTTGGTCATATTTCCGTAGGCCAGTTGTTGTTTTCACTTAAAATCTTGTCCATTTTAAACAAAATAGAGACCCTTTGAGTGCTAGTGGCCACACCGTTCCTCGGGTTGAGGCGTGGTTGAATCGTACATGTCACCAAGGACCCTTGGATCATTCTTATAAAAGATCAAGGCAATCCGAATGCGTTTGGTCATATTTCCATAGGTTAGTTGTTGTTTTCACTTAAAATCTTATCCATTTTAAACAAAATAGAGACCCTTTGAGTGGTTCAGAATTATTGCATGTTGCTAGTGCATATCATCTGTTAAAATTGGAAAATGACTCATTGGAAAAAGGCTATTTTATTTAATAACAATTACAGTTTTCCTACGAACATTTACATACAATAATGTTTTATCTTTTGATCCCCTTAACCCCTCTCAAAAATGACCACAAATTGTACATGTCCCCAAGTCAGATCTTCATTGTATTTGTGTACAATCTTCCATTAGGTATGCAACCCACTCGTTTCTGAACACATCTATATCATCTTGTGAGTATGAGGCTTTTTGGCAGTCATAGTAGTACTACAAAATAAAAAAATTAAGAATTAATAAATAACTTAAACGAACTAGTAGTTGTTTTTAAAAATACCTCTTTAAAGATGCTAGTTTGCTGATGAAAAAAAACCTCTTTCATAAATTTACAAACATAATAATCGCAATCATTATCGTTTGTTTGTTTTGGACACTGCAAAAAAATTGATCATTAGGAGAATAAGTAACTTGTGTTGAGATGTGTTTGGATAGTGAAATTTTATTATATATACCCTGATATTTGTCCAGACGTAGTACTTGCTCGCCTCCTTATGCTTAAAACTTGGCCTCATTCCTTTTTTAGACGATAATGATACACCGCCCTATCCGTAAAAGATAATATAAATTATATTACTTGATGTTTAGACCTAAAATGTAAGATGTAGTGTCTTACAGATTCAGAAACTCCATCATGTGTGGTCGGTTTGATGGATATCCTTACTTTGAATCCATAAAATAAATCTTCGGAGTATCAAAGTTCACCGCAATTAGAAACCAATGTTTTTTAAAAACAAAAAAAGGAATAAGTAATAAAAGAAGTGAAAATATAATTGATATGATTTAATCGTAGAGTATTACCCCTGCATGGTTGGTATTAGGAAAAGTCTGTCATCTGTAATCTTGCGTTCAAATGTTTTCAGCAAGCCGTTCACAATTTCATCCCTTTTTGATGGCTCTATTTTTGTTAGGTGTGTTGATGTGATATGAGGACTAACCAGTCCAAATCTTGGCTCATGGGAAAATTCCTTCAATTGTTTTTCATAAATGCGTCTGTCAACAATATAAAATGCATTTAGTCATAATTTTCACACTAGATCAACTTTTGGAAAATCAATTCATGGAAACATATCTCATATATACATTTACAACTGTGACACCTAGCCAATCGTTTTCA
Source organism: Viscum album (assembly GCA_963277665.1). Classification (NCBI taxonomy): domain Eukaryota; kingdom Viridiplantae; phylum Streptophyta; class Magnoliopsida; order Santalales; family Viscaceae; genus Viscum; species Viscum album. The sequence continues at coordinate 1,565,926,557 of OY728157.1, read as the reverse complement.
AGGATTTCATTTACATTTTCAGCAACAACGAAATATTGACTTTCCTCTCCATATATATTCTCTTCGAAAACCACTATATGACTATTACCATCTTTTAGCTTCGTATCCACATGAGTCTTCAATGCTAGTAAATGTGGAAAGAGAATAGGTGGTGTTATTGTGCTTTCAGTGGCTCCTTGGGATCGGTTGGTCGATCCTTTAGATGGTTTTGAGCTGAAGTTTGTCACCCCCTTCCCTTTCTCAGTCTATTACAAAAATCATTGGTTCATACCCTTTTTTTCATTAATTGTTAAGGGTTTAGCTTGAAAAGAAAAGGAAATAAATACCTCTTTGTCCTCATGTACTCTTACAAGTTGTGATGGCCATGCAATGAATGTCCCAATAGCCTTTCTGACCGTATGAATATCATTGTCATGAAGTGGAATAGGTATCTATGCCTTTGGATCAAGAGCTACAGTAATCATCACTTTCAGATGATCTTTCAGAAGTGGTCTATTATGCAGTGTGGAATTTGGGATATTGAACACTATAGCCCTCACTACAAGGTGATAGGTGGGTGTTGACAGATATAAATCACAATCATTATCACCCTGTAGAAGATGAGTACAGAAAAATTATCAGTGTTTGTCTGATTCATTTTTAATGGGAAAAATTATTAGAATATTGATTACCACGGCTAAGACAGTTCTTTGAGGTGAATGGCTCGCCTCAAAACTGGTGGGGGGTGGGGCGGGATGTTCATGCGGCGGTTGTTCTTGAGTTGTGGCTTCCCTTTTCTTCCCACCCATAAATGTTTCTAGCAACTCTCCCTATCATTGCAATTTTTCTTCAAGGGTTGCTATTTTTTCGCTAATTTTTTCCAATTTTTCATATGTATCATCCATTTTTTTCTACTTCTCAAAATATACTCGGGGTGTCACCCCAAACCCTGCACCTCTGACACGACCGTATTTTTCTGGCTGCTTCAAAGCCGTCGATAATAGGTCTGTATCAGCTGCAGGAGTAGCTGATTCCTATGACTGTCAGATATAGGAAAATAACTAATTATTTTTATGTAATGGCAATTTTAAACAAATTATTTTATCGTTGTGTCATACTTACACATATTTACCACACTTTCTGTGTGTTCTCATCTACTAACTTCCCATCTTTGTTCACACGTGCCTCCTTCCAAAGCACATGACGTTGGATGGAAGTGCATTTGGTTTTAGACTCATCATTCTACATATAAACATAGAAAAATAATCATGATGTTGTTTATTGGCACCTAACAATATTATTGTAAATTTAAAATACGTACCATTTTCTTTTCTAATGAAGCGTACCCCATCTTTGCTTTACGATAGGGGTATGTTGGTTTTGAAGCACGTTCCTTATTTTCAGTACAGAGTTTCTGTTTCATAAATGAAATATTGACAATCAAAGTGATGAATACAAGTATCCTCAAACAATGTATTATCACTCACAATGTACCTGAAACTTCTCATCCCCACGACGGCCAATAAATGCATCCCATGCTTCTTGGGATATCAGGTGAGCGTAGACAATGGGTGGGTGTGGGTTTATTTTACCTTTAGAATCTTTGAGGGGACATCTTGTTAAAATAGTGCGAAAACCTCGATGAATCTTTCCTGCAAGCCTTAGTACATAATCCTTGTGTGAATCGTCTACTATAAATGTACTCTGTAAGAGATTGAGAAGAGTAAGACATTGTTTCAATATTTTATTTGCTAGTAAATTAAAGAAATAAATTCATAATGTTACCGTAATTTCTTCCCAGATCACAAACTTCAGCCCGGACACAACATGGTGCCATGAATCTATGTCAATCATCACGCGTTGCTGAGTGACAACTCCAATGTAGCTGCTAAACATAGCCTTGTTGGGATTCACATGTTGGCCTCGTGCATTCCATCCGACTTCAAATTTGATGCCTTTTCTTTTCGCCTTAAGAATTTTGGATAACACCGTCAAACTACGACGCACCTGTGATTTCTGCGACACCGGTCCTTCATTCCTGACCATTTCATCGATATCAACATCATCTATATGTTCATCTAGAATGGTATCAATGACATGTGTTGATGGTTGTTGGACCTCAACACTAAGAGCAGCAGGATCCGTAGCAACAGGAGCAGCAGGAGGAGCAGCAGGAGCAACCAGACCCACAATAGGAGCAACACCTGCAGTAGCATGAGATGTAGGTGCAGCAGGAGCAGAAGTAGGAGCAACAACAGCAGCAACATGAGCTGCAGGAGCAGCAGAAGCCGTAGCAGCTTCTACTTGAGAGACTTGTTCAGCCTCAAGGTTAGGAGCATCAGAATGTGCAGAAGTCATTATCTGCAAAAGTGGTTGAACAGTTAATTCAGATTACATAAATTCAGTAATGATAAGATAATAACATGAGATAACAAGATCCATATTATAAACAAAATATAACCTATTTACTGAACTCTCTTTCTTTTTTTCAAAGGTTTAAGGGATTTGACACCTCTATCGACTATCCAAATCTCTTCATTGTGGTGTCCTCTAACATACAAAACATCATCTACATTAGGACCACTCCAAAATGATTGCGATGTACCACTAAAAGGATCGCCCTCAACTGAATTTTCATCGGAACCTTCAGTAGTTTTGGACGATAACAGAACAATCAACCACTTTCGGTTTGCGGGATTTGGAACATAAAAAACTTGTACCACTTGTGATGCCATTATAAACTGTTCGTCTTTGTACCCTTCTTTACTAAAATCAACTTTCACAAATCCTCATTCATCTATTTTAACACCACTGTTGTTATCAATCCATTTTCATTGAAAAATCAGCAATTGGAATGTCGTATAATCCAACTCCCATATTAGTTTGATAATGCCAAAGTATGACATATTTGCATAAATTAGATTTCTGTCCTTACTACCAGAAACATGCATCACTTCAGCCACTAGTGTAACTCCACTATTTTGCATGGTACTATCTTCATCATGTTAATCTGTATAGAATGTATAACCATTAATTACATAACCACTATAAGATAATACATACACACTTGGTCCAGCGGCTAGCCATCGAAGACGTTCTGAAATTGAATTCGGATTTTCATCCAACTGCTTAAAAATATGGTCCTGAAACCATCCTATAAACTGGTGATTATGTGTATCTGATAACCATTTTTCATCCCTCGATGGATTCAACTGCCTAAGAATTTCTTTGTGAGTTTTAATATATGGAGCAACCTCTCAACTGTTATGAAAAACATAAAGATGAGCCAGCTTCCGATCTGTAATACTGATTGTCAAAACTTCTCTTCCATAAATTCCCTCACCCTCAATGCGTCTAGTGTGACGAGATTTCGGGAGACCAATTCTTTCCACATCAGATAGGTATTCAGTACAAAATTCAATGGCTTCCTCAACAATATATCGCTCCACTATACAACCCTCTAGCCGACTTCGATTTTTGACATACCCTTTCAAAATCTTCATATACCGTTCAATAGGATACATCCATCTATAGTGAACAGGACCACAAAGTCGAATCTCTCTCACCAAGTGAATCATCAAATGAACCATCATATCAAAGAATGTTGGTGGGAAGAACATTTCTAATTCACATAATATGATGAATTTTGTTTCCATAGCTGGCAATTTCCCCAGGTCTAAAACTTTGCTACATATAGCTTTGAAAAAGAAAAAAAGTTTGGTTAACGTATGACGTACATTCTTGGGAAAAATGAAACGTAAAGCTATAGGAATTAGATCTTGCATCAAAACATGGAAATCATGTGATTTAAAACCTTTTAACTTCAAATCATTCATTGACACAATGTTCTTGATATTTGATGAGTACCCCTCTGGAACCTTTACATCATTGAAGAAGTTGAAAAACTGATATCTCTCCACCCTAGAAAGAGTATAAGCAGTTTGAGGAAGAAAATTTCGATTTTCACCCTTCACGGGAGCCAACTCTTCTCGTATTCCCATGTCAACCATGTCCAACCTTGCCTTAATTCCAACTTTTGTTTTACTAGGGGAATTTAGAAACGTTCCGATAACACTGTCACATACATTTTTTCCACATGCATTACATCAAGAAAATGTCTGACGTACAAAAAATTCCAGTATGGTAATTCAAAAAAAACAGATCTCTTTTTCCAACCGATTTTTGTAAGGTTTTTTGAAAATGGTTTACCAAAAATAGTGTTCAGATCTTTTACTTTCTCAAACAACGGATCACCTGTTAGTGGAGACAGTGTTTCGCATTTTTATGAACTTCTATTGAATGATGTCGTCCAAGATCGGTACTTATGCCGACGAGGTAGAAATCTACGATGTCCTAGAAACACAGATTTCGATGAATGTTTCAACCTAATTGATTCTGTATCTTCTTCGCACATGGGACACCCTTGAGTTCCTTTAATGATATAGATTGAAAAATTTCCATAAGTAGGGAAATCATTTATTGTCCCATACAACATTGCTCTCAATGTGAAGTATTCACTTTTATAATCATCATACAACATTACACCTGATTCCCACAATAACTTCAAATCCTCGATCAAAGGAGCCAGATAAACATCAATATCATTACCTGGTTGTTTTGGTCCTGATATAAGCATAGATAACATGATGAATTTCTGCTTCATGCATAACCAGGGTGGCAAGTTATAATTTACCAACATAACAGGCCATGTACTATGAGTGCTGGTTTGAAAACCAAAAGGATTCACTCCATCTGTAGATAACACAAGATGAAGGTTTATCGGATCTTCCAAATTCAGGATACTCATGATCAATTGTATTCTATTGAGGAGAGTCGTCCAGATGACGTAATAACCCATCTTTATTTCTTTTATCAGCATTCCATGATAATTGTCTTGCAGTTTCTTCACTTCCATATAGATGCCTAAACCTTGGAATGATTGGAAAGTACCATAAAAATTTCATAGGATTGGATTTATGTTTCTTGTATCGAGAAGCACCACACTTTGGGCATTCTGTAAGTGATTTGTTCTCTTTGCGAAACAATATACAGTCTTTCGGGTAGGAATGTATTCTTTCAGAAATCATTCCCATCGAGCGTAGCATTCGTCTAGCTTCATATGTCTGGCTTGGGAGCTCATTATCTTCCGGGATCATGTCATTCAAGAGAGCAAGTATTTTCGTAAAACTGACATCACTCCATCTGTTTTCTACTTTCAATTTATACAACTTCAGTATAGTTGAAAATGTTGAATACCTAGTGCAAGCATCATACAATGACGTCTTTGCACAACTCTTTAACTTCTCAAACAATTTTGGGCAATCACGGAGTTCATCTTGAATTTTCTTTGTCATTTCCTCAATACGATCTTCATCATCATTGAAATCTGTAATCACATCCTCCATACAGTCTTTTTCATTATCCATATTTTTATTCATATATGATGATCCATAAAACACAGTTTTATCCCAGCTAGTAGCTACATTCTCTTTTTCTCCGTGTTTATTTCAACATTTATAACTCCGATTTATTCCGTGACATATCAAATGTTCTTCCAACTCCTCTGGATTAAGTAGTCTAGAATAACAACAACGTAAACATGGACAAAGGATTTGAGAAGGATCCTTTGCGTGATCCTTTGCAAACTTGATGAACTCTTTCACTCCGTTCTCGTACTCTATTGTTAAACGATTAACATCCATCCAATCTTTATTCATCTACATCCTATTTGAATCTCAAATATTAGTATTTATAGTTCAAGTACACAAAACAAGAATTCCAAATACAGTATAAGAGAACCACCTCCTTATAAAAATGGAGATTAATAGAGCCTAACCATTAGTATTTATTCATCATGCCTAAATACTCACTGCTGGTGGAAGTGAAACCGTTCCTGATGATCATGCCAAGAAGAAATGGAAACAAAAGGGGGGAGTGAATCAAAATACCCCAAACAAGATGGAAAAACATGGTATTTGAGAATAGGTTAGTGGCTTTCATGTTGTCTAGAAGGAAACCTAATTTATTTCAATGAAAAAGGTTAATTCACAAAAAGATACCATCCATTCCATATATTATTTTCATTAATAGGATTATTTTGTGCTTCAAAATTATCAAAACATGTCTAACCAACTTCAAATGGATAAAATATGAATTCATGAAACACATGAATCCCAAAAAGAAGATATATTATAGAAACACCCACTTGGAATCTGAATGAGTCTACTCAAATGAAGAACATCATACATCTCCAACTACATCGATGCTTTCTCATATACAACGACACCACTAGCTAGATAGTGGCCCTCACCAAGAACATCATACATCTCCAAATAAAAGACTACAACCACTAACCATGAAGAAAATCATAAGATAGAAATATACTAAGAACACATCCCTTCACCCAAATAAGAGACTACAACCACTAACCATGAAGAACCACTAAGAGCATAATTTGAAACCTAAGGAAAGGTACACCCAAAACATACCAATGAATTAAAATGAAATACTTTATAAACCAAACCATTGAAATCCTCAAATGTTCCTAACATCAAACCCCATCATATCTCCTAATAAAATTCATTGATAACACCATTTCATGGACTATACCCATTTAGACCCCTCTATTGGTTAGTAGATTATAGTCTAGTGACCCCCTAAAACCATCCTCCAACATGTCATGGGTTAGTGAATGCACCGAGGGTATTTATCACAACCATGTGCAATGTACTTCTAATAATAAATAATTGGTATAGTTTAACATCAAGTTGTATAGATGATTTTTATAATGATACCAAGTGAAAGTTAGTATGGTAAATATGTGTGATAAGACATTTTTGGTCTAACTAAAAGGGGATATAGCCTAATGAGTGTATTTTGGATTCACAAAAAATATGACTCCATGTGGTATAGGGTTTTTTCAACTAGTAGGAGTATGGACCACTAAGTGAATATGGTCCTCTATGTGTGGGAATGTTTTCATTTAGAGTATGTCCTAATATGTATGGTTCCCATAGAATAAGGCCCATTTGAATTGGATATTTGGGCTCATTACACAAGGTGGATCACATTTTTCATGTGAGGAATCTACGCCAATTTGGTTCATAAAATATATTCATAGCACATAAGGATTTCTATATTCATCAACTAATGAATTGTGTTCTTATCACACTAGGTAAGAACATAAGATAATCTACTAAGGGAAGTGTTTAGAGATCGTATGCTCATCACATAAGGGATTCTTTGGCACATCACCTAAGAAATCTCATGCTCCTCATGTGAGGTATAATCCTAGGATCATTACCTAGGAGATGAATAAGAGATCTTATGATCATCACTTAGGGGATTAATAGGCATATCCCCTAATGAATCTATTTATAATCTCATGAGGTATAATCAAGGGAACATTATTTGGGAGATAAAGAAGATCTCATATTCCCATAACACAGGGACTTCATATTCTCATCACCTAAGGCAACCTAGGATTATCAACTAGAGTTGGATGTTTCCTGAATTAAGAGTGGTCATAAATTTATATCTTGGTAAAGGAACTCACATATTTGAATTTTAGAAGAGGGAACCACCCGATACACTCATCGTGTAGGGGGTGAGCATAGTTTTATAGCCACCATTTCATTTTTATCCATGAAGTTATTCAATTCCCACCAAACCCTTTTCAATTTCATCATTAAAAACTATATTCTATGTCACTAGGAAACTAAAAGGAAAACCCATATCAACTAACGATGTCATATCCCACAATAACCCACTCATTAAATCTTTTTAACAATGGAAAGGTTGATGCTTCCCCACTGCATGATTTACCACCTCAACCATCTCACATTCCCCCCAATGGAATCTATCACAACTAAACTAATAAAAAACTTCTCAAACAACCCCACAAAAAAAATGATGATTTTAAACAATAAAAGTAAACAAGCACAATGTTATTGAGAAATATAATGAAAATTAGTAAACACATGTGAATCATCCCCTTTACATCATTTTCCATCAAGTATGGTCCATTTTCTTCAATCGGTCAAACCATAATACTCACCCATAGAATAAAAAAACATGTTAAAAAATGATATACAAATGGGAGAGGAGAACAATATTGAAAAAAGATTTGGAAAACATTCCTTAAAGGAGGTCCTGCAAACCGAAGCTTGAAAGCATTGCAGGCGGCGGAGGTTCGACAAACTGAAACTCGAGGGCGGCAGAGGTCCGGCAATGCGAACTCAGCGGGCAGCGGAGGTCCGGCAACGAGAAGCGAGGGAGGCGGAGGTCCAGCAATGTGATCCCAGTGGACGGTATAGGGGAGTCACAGGGTTCCAATACCGCGAGAGCTTTAGGTCACGATAAAACGAGGGCATTGTGCGACCGACTTTATAAAAAAATGCACTAAGGTTTTATCAGCGCTAAAAAAGTGCTGATAAAGACTACCTTTATCAGCGCTAACATTTTAGCGCTCATAAAGGTGTCCTTTATCAGTGCTTTTTTAGGGCTGATAATAGTACCCTTTATCAGTGCTAAAAAAGCACTGATAAATCCTTACTGTATCAGCGCTAAAATTTTACCACTGATACAGGGAGTCTTTATCAGCGGTTTTCTAGCGCTAATAAAGGGTCTTTTTATCAGCGCTCTTTTAGTGCTGATAAAGGTTACCCTGTATCAGTGCTAAAATTTTAGCGCTGATAAAGGAGTTCTTTATCAGCTATTTTCTAGCACTGATAAAGAACTCCTTTATCACCGCTAAAACTTTAGCGCTGATACAGGGTAACCTTTATCAACGGTTTTTCTTAGCACTGATATAAGGGGGCGCTTCCCTTGCCCGTTTTTGTAGTAGTCAGAGAAACATTAACGTTTACCCCCGCCATGTTACCCAATGCATTGGAGAGCTATCTCAGGCTCACCCACCCTAGTTTTATCACGAAACCACCCGTATACGTAAACAATTCCCAAAAACCATAATATAATTATAACACATGAACAAGCATAAAGGAAAGATAATATTTCCACATTTCTATCACAATATATCATTTCAAGATATTGAAATAATCAATATATTATCAAAATCATTTTCAATACCAAAATATGCAAAATAGAATATGGTATTTATTTTCATTTTAAAAACATTACGGCTTGTTAAGGAAGCCAAATATCAAAGAACGCTCGCGGCAGCATAAAGGTCGTTGTCACCACGTACGTTAAAAAGAAACATTCCCTTTGTCATTTAGTAAAATGCTATGTAGAAAAAGATTCCCTTTGAATGAAATGAAAAGTCAAAGGGGTTTATACATAGTATAAAATAAATTCATGTATAAATCAAAACATGCCTCAATGAAAGGAGATTGAGATGACGTCTCTTACCTCATGTCCGACTTGACACGTTCGTTCTTTAATCTCTTGAATAATAAATTAAAGTTAATTTCTACTTACTTAATAACATTTTTAAAGTTTATTAATCCTTTTATATTACTTATTACCACGTTATAAATATTATATAATCATTTAAGTTAATAATGGTCATTTTGTCGATATTTAGTACTTGAGTCAAAAATGAACTTATTATAATTACAAGTTGTCCATGTGGTCAAAAGTACATTATCTCAAGAATGATATTAATGATTTAGATATCACATATATCATATATATCTAGTATATATGTGTATTTATAATAGTACATACCATTTAAATATAATAAATAAAATGCACCGTTCATGGAGACGGTAAGTCGTACATACGAATAAACGCCACTTTCATTTCTATTTCATATTTAATGGAATGAAAATTTAATGATGCATAGGTATATTATAATTAAATTATAATATCATATATAATTTTAGTAACTCTATTCGTTCTATGTTCCACGTATGGAATGAACGAGTCATATCACTTTGAGAGGGCGGTAGTCCGCACTTCCTCAAATAAAATTATCATTTTTACCCATTATGGAAACCATAAAGGCATGATATAAATGGAAAATATAGAAGCATAGATACAATATAAATATAATATATATCACATATAAATAAAGTTCCATCATAATGTCCACCATGAGAGGCGGTATGAGATAATTAAACAATCATTGTTTCGTGAGGCAGCAGTTCGCCGTACACAGAAATAATATGTTCGTATCCATTAGATGGAGGTGTGTGTAAGTGTAGTTTGAATACTTATCATAAAAAAACCTAGTATATTTAAGATACTGGTTTCTTTATGTAAACAAAGAATAATAATATCATAGGGAGAGAAGAAGTAAAATAAAAGAAGAGAACTTGAGGGAAGACGTTACCTTTAAATCAGGTAACTCCCTTTGGTTTGAACCAAAAGACATTATTGAAGTTCTTTCTACCAAAGTTAAGGCTTCTAGGAGGAAGGTAGGGATCTTGATAGCTTATTTGGTCAGATTTTGGACGATCCAAGGGGGCTTGATAGGTATGAGTAAGGGTTAGAGGTGATGGATGTTTATAAGGGGGAGGAGGGGCTCTTTAGAAAAGTTTGAAAATATTATTTTATTATATAATGATTTACAGTTTCTAAAGGTCCAAAACTTATTTAATTCGAATATAAGGTGTATATAAGTAGAAATAAAATTATCCAATAATAATTGGACAGGTTTTGTATATTTTTTAATCCTTATATTTTTTATTTAACCCTTTGTTTACTTATTTAACTTTTACAATGTCCTCTTATATATTCATACTATATGGTTAATATATTTACTATAAAATTCCAATTGAACCAAAATGGATCATTAATGACATTTTTATCATAATATATGTCATTTGGAAGAATCTTATATTTTTAGTACCATTTTATCATTTATTAAAATATTGATTCATTTAAAAACTCTTTTATGTCAATTTTAATACTATTCATATCACGACTTTTTAAAAAATCCAAAAAAATATGATTATTTCGAAAAAAGTTCATTAATTCAAACATAACAAGTCATAATAATCTATAAAATTAATGGATTCCATAAAATGGTTCAAAATAATTTTATTTTAATATTTATAATATAATTTATTTAAATCATTTATTAATTAAGAAATTACTATATCACCATTGTGTCATAATTAAATTTGTTTATTTAATGTCTAAAAATTATAAATAAAATACCATGATGTAGGAAATTGTTTTATACTGTCAAAGAATATTTATAGTCAAATATATAACTTATATAACCCCATATAAAATTGTTTCAGTAAAAACATTCATGTTTATGTTATTTTTGTCCTTAATTTAAATTAATTAATATAAATTGTCATTATCATTCCCAAGTGGCTCCATGAGATCCAAAAATCGACCCAAGGATGACCAGGGTTGGACATGGTTGCAAGAAATCACAAAAGTGGTAACAAATAATTGTTTGAGGAACTCATAGAAGAAGTTTGTGGTGGCATGAGCTTTGGAGACTCATCAAAGGTACCCGTGATTGGAAAAGTTAAAATCAAAATTTATATGAAGACTGGTGAGAAAAATTACATTCTAATGTGTATTATGTACCAAACATGAAAAAAAATATCATTAGTCTCTTCCAACTCCTTGAGAAGGGGTATGTTATACACATGGATAATTCTTTTTTTTTCTATAAGGGATTCTCACAGGAGACTTGTTGCTCAAGTCCAAATGGCGAATAATCGCATGTTTTCGCTGCGTATCAACACAAAGGCCGAGGAGTGTCTCTTGGGACTCATGAATAATGACTCATGGTGATGGAATCTGTGATTTGGACATCTGCATTTTTGCGGGATTAAACTTCTATCCTCATCAAGCATGGTGCGTGGATTGCTGGCGATTGAAGTTCCAAATCATGTGTGTGAGGTGTGTACACTCAGCAAGCAACAAAGGAACTCCTTCCCAATTGGAGTGTCTAGAAGAGAAAATGAACCACTTAATTTGGTTCTCACTGATATCTACGGACCTCTTGAAACACCCTCACTTGAAGGTAATAGGTATTTTATTACCCTCATTGATGATTTTAGCAGGAAACTCTTGGTGTATTTCATCAAAGAAAAATCTTCTGCATTTGTGATCTTTAAAATATTCAAAGCTCGTGTTGAAGCTAAAAGTGGTTATAGAATAAAAGTTATTAGATCTGATAGAGGTGGAGAATACACATCAAATGTATTTCAAGATTTTTGCAGGGAAAAAGGCATCAAACAACAATATACTACTACCTACACGCCACAGTAGAATGGAATTGCAGTAAGGAAGAACCGCACCATCCTTGACAAGACGAGGACCATGCTGAAGGAGAAAGGCCAGCCAAAGAACTTCTGGATAGAAGGAGTGGTATGTACTGCCTATCTGCTCAATCGCTATCCAACCAAGAGCATTGGAAACTTGAAACCACAAGAGGCATGGAGTGTTTACAAACTGAGCATAACAAACCTAAGAATCTTCAGGTGTGTTTCCTATGCTCAAGTTCCAGAAGTGAGAAGAAGGAAGATTGATGATCATGGTGAAAAGTGCATCTTCATCGGCACAGTGAAGAGTCTAAAGCCTATAAGCTCTACAATCCACTATCCAATAAATTAATGGTGAGTAGAGATGTGGTCTTTAGTGAAGAAGAAGCTTGGAAACAGATTGATAACGAACCAAACAAAGAGTCAAAAAAGAAGATCCTAAAGAAAGACATGATCATTAGGAGAAAATGCCAACAACACCTTCCCTGGGCACATCATTAGTGCACAGGAGTCCAGGGGTACATTCCATCAATCTTGAAAGGACTCCATCAAGTCAAAATTTGGTGAGCTCATCCTCACCCATGGCACCCATAAAAATGAAAAAATTAAGCGATATTTATGATCAAACCAAAGAGGTAAATATTTTCTGCCTGTATGCAGATCATGGGCCTCTAACATTTCAAGAAGCTGCATGGGGAGAATGTTGGAGAATGACTATGGAAGAAGAAATTTGTTCCATATAGAAAAACAACACATGGGAGCTGACCACGCTTCCTAATAGCCATAAAACCATTGGTGTCAAATGGGTGTACAAGATCAAGTGAAATGCTGATGGTGAAATCAATTGCTACAAGGAAAGTCTCATAGAAAAGGGGTACAAACAGAAGTACGGGGTGGACTATGAAGAAGTCTTCACTCCTATTGCTCGCCATGAAACTATGAGGATGATTATCTCTCATGTTGTTCATCATATTTGGATGATCTACCAAATATATGTGAAGTTTTCATTCCTGAATGAAATTCTAGAGGAAGAGGTCTATGTTGACCAGCCTGAAGGCTTTGTTATGCAAGGGGAGGAAGACAAAGTGCATTGACTGAAGAAAGCTCTTTATGGGTTGAAGTAGGCTCCTCGTGCTTGGAATGCACACATTGACAACTATCTTTGAGATAACGGCTTCACTCAATGTCCATATGAGAATGCAATTTACATCAAGAAGAATGATCATGGCGATATACTTATTGCATGCTTGTATGTTGATGATTTGCTGTTTACAAGGAATAGTCGACATATGTTTGATGATTTCAAGGAGGCCATGTTCAAGGAGTTCGAGATGACTGATGGAGGTCTCATGACCTTCTTTCTAGGCATAGAAGTAAAGAAACAACATGGAGGCATCTATATTTCTCAAAAGAGGTATGCTGAGGAGTTTCTTGAAAAATTCAAGATGGCCAATTGCAATGCTGTAAACACACATGTGGTAACGATCTTAAACTAACAAAATATGGAGAAGGAAGAAGTATTGACTCGACTCTGTTCAAGAGTCTAATTGGAAGCCTAAGGTATCTCACAATCATAAGGCCTGATATTGTCTATAGTGTTGGGCTTTTAAGCAGGTATATGGATGCTCCGAAAGAGTCACATTGGCTAGCAGAAAAATGTATCCTCAAGTATATTAAGGGAACAATGGATTTTGGTCTTTTTATCCATACAATGAAGAAGAAAATTTGCTTGGATACTCAGACAGTGACTGGGGAGGCAACCAAGATGAAAGAAAAAGAATTACCGGGTATGTATTTTTTCTTGGATCAACTCCTTTCACAAGGAATTCAAGGAAAAAAAGTGCGGTCTCTTTGTAAAAATGAGAAGCAGAGTACATGGAGACATCATCCACTATTTGTGAAGAAATATGGTTGAGAAATCTGCTGAAGGAGATGAAGCATCCGCATGATGGACCCATAATGATATATGTGGATAACAAGTCAGCAATTGAACTTGCCAAAAATCTGGTGCAGCATGGAAGAAGCAAACACATTGATACTCGTTTTCATTTTCTCATGGATCATGTGAAAAAGAAAATGATAAAATTGGAATATTTTCATACTACGAAATAAGTGGTTGATATTTTCACAGACATTACCGACAGATGCATTCAAAAAACTCAGAATGATGCTCGGGATGAAGTTGGTTTTGCTTTGAAGGGGAGTGTTGGAAATGAAACAAAACCCACACGTCAAGCAGCATTTATTTTCTACGTGTTTTATTTTTTCCATACAACGTTTATTAATTACACGCGTTCCCCCCCACGTTTTTTCTTCCCACATGTCCATTTAATGTGGTCTTTTTATTTCATTAATGTGTCCATTTAATTTGAATGTTTTATTTTATTAATGTGTGCATTTAATTTGGCTGTTTCATTCCTTTGTAAATTCATATAAATTATTGGCAATTGTAGTCGGAAAAATATATTAAATACAAAGCTTGAAAGATCCTTTATGTTGTATGTCAATTTTTTTCCTATTCCATTTTTTCCTCTCATATTTCTCGGCTTATATAGCCAAAAACCCCAACAATGCACACGACAATGGGGGGTGGAGGGGCAGCTTAGACGAGGATCACACTAAAAAACTAGACTATGAAGAAACAACTGAAGCAGGCCAACACAGTGCCCCACACAAGGTCCAGTAAGCAAGAGGCACACATAAACAGTCCCACAAAATCGACAATGTGGATCACCGGCACGACTTCAGTGAGGTTCGAGGCCACTACTGGACAGAAGCAGCTCTTCCGGTTCGCCCACGCTCGGCCTGGACTTGGGTTTTAGGAACAGACATGGCAATTTGTGGTTCACAACCTTGAAGGCGCCGCCCCTCGAGTACTAACCCTCCAGCCGGTCATCCATGCAAAATATCTGCTGCCGGTATCCAGTACGGTCTCTCCCACTCCAGCAGGCGCGTCGCCAAATTCTTCTCCACCACCCACCGAAGCTCTTAACGTTTCTCTTTGCGTTGTAATTCTAAAAACAAAGGTCACATGAATTGGTTTGAGAATCCAAAGAAACAGGTATACGATGGGAGTTCAAAGGAGTCACAGAGCCCATACGAAATCCAGAAAGATGTTGGATGTCTTGAAGTCTTTCTAAATGAATTTTAGGTCATCGCTGTGGAGAAACGCAAGCCCCTTGGCAGGTGATTTAGGGGGAAGGGTTTTTTTAGTTAAATGGGGTAGGGCGTTGATAAATTGGGGAAATGGGGTGGTGTAGCGCCACTTGAAGTGACGCTTTGCACCCCACGCCCCACCCCTTAACCTACCTTTAATATATATATATATTATAATATATATAATATACATATAATAAATTTATTATAAATATAAAATACAATATAAATAGGATTAAATATATAAGAAATATAAGAAATATATGTGTAAATATAATAATAAATATAATAAAAATATAATTGTAAATATAATAATAAATATGTAATTGTAAGAATTTATTATGTTTACATATAATTAAATAAATATATAATAAATATATTATAACTATAATAAATATATTATAAATATAATAAATACATTATAAATATAATAAATATATTTTAAATATAATAAATTTATAATAAATACAAAAATATTATATATCTAAAAATATTATAAATTTATTATATCTTTAAATTATATACACTTATTTATAATTATTAATATATAATTATATATTTATATATATACATATATTTATATAAATAAATTTTTATAAATAATTTCGTATTTATAAATTCATATTTATAAATATATATTTATAATTATATATATATATATATTATTTATTTATATTTCTTATCATGTAATATATATATATATATATTTATTTTAAATTTATAATATATATTTAAAATTATACATAATTATATTTTTTATAATAAATACAATTATTATAATAAATTTATTTATTTATAATAAATATTTATAATAAATATCTAATTAAAATTAATAAATACTATTATAATAAATGCACAATAAATGTATAATAAATGTATAATAAATATTTATAATACATTTATATTTATAATAAATACTTATTATAATTAATTGTTATAATATTTATAATAATAAATATCTAATTAATGCATAATAAATATTATTATAACAAATATACATTTATAATATCTATTATAATAAATATTATTATTATATTTATTATAATAAATCTATAATAAATATTATTATAATAAATATTATAATAAATGTATAATAAATGTATAGTAAATGTATAATAAATATTTATAATACATTTATTATAAATGTATATTTATTATAATAAATATTAAAATATTAAATTATAATAAATGTATATTTATATTTATATTTTTAATAAATATACATTTATTTATTATAATAAATCTACATTTATTTTATACATTTATTATAATAAATATGTACAATAAATGTATAATAAATATTATAATACATTTATTTTTTAATTATAATATAATAAATGTAATATTTAATTATTTATCTTTATTATATAATTATCATATTTTTAAATAATTATATAATTAAAATATACATTTATTTACTATAATAAATATGTAATTATTTATAAATGTAATATACATTTATTTATTATAATAAATATAAATTTATATAAACATACAATTATTAGATATTTATTATAAATGTAATATACATTTATAAATGTAATTATTTATTATAATAAATATCTAATAAATATACATTTATATCAATTTAATATACATTTATTATAATAAATATGTAATATACATTTATTATAATAAATGTAATATACATTTATTAACCAAATAAATGATTATTTATTTATAAATGTAATATACATTCATTATAATAAATATGTAATTACTTATAAATTTAATATACATTTATTTATATAAATATACATTTATTATAAATGTAATATAAATTTATTTATATAAATATACATTTATTATAAATGTAATATACATTTATTTGTTATAATAAATATGTAATTATTTATAAATGTAATATACATTTAATTATAATAAATATACATTTATAAATGTAATTATAAATATACATTTATTTATTATAATATTCATTAATAAATATACATTTATTAATATTCATTAATAATATTTAATAATAATATTTATTTATAAATAAACATTTATTATAAATATACATTTAAATGTAATTATAAATATACATTTATTTATTATAATATTCATTAATAAATATACATTTATTAATTTTCATTAATAATATTTATTAATAATATTTATTTATATAAATATACATTTATTATAAATGTAATATACATTTATTTATATAAATATTCATTTATTATAAATGTAATATACATTTATTTATTATAATATATATGTAATTATTTATAAATGTAATATACATTTATTTATTATAATAAATATACATTTATAAATGTAATTATAAATATACATTTATTTATTATAATAAATGTAATATGTAATTATTTATTTATTATAATAAATGTAATATGTAATTATACATTTATATTTATTATATTTATTATACATTTATATAATTTTAAATATACATTTATTATAATTAAAAAATAAATGTATTATATTACATATTACATTTATTTATAATATAATTATATAATTATAAATATAATAAATATAGATATAATAATTATATAATAAAGATAAATAATTAAATATTACATTTATTATATTATAATTAAAAAATAAATGTATTATAATATTTATTATACATTAATTGTACATATTTATTATAATAAATGTATAAAATAAATATAGATTTATTATAATAAATAAATGTATATTTATTATAAAGATAAATATAAATATACATTTATTACAATTGAATATTATAATATTTATTATAATAAATATACATTTATAATAAATGTATTATAAATATTTATTATACATTTACTATACATTTATTATACATTTTTTATAATATTTACTATAATAATATTTATTATACATTTATTATAATAAATATTATAATAATATTTATTATAATAGATATTATAAATGTATATTTGTTATAATAATATTTATTATACATTTATTAGATATTTATTATTATAAATATTATAATATTTAATTATAATAAGTATTTATTATAAATATAAATGTATTATAAATATTTATTGTACATTTATTATACATTTATTATAATAGTATTTATTATACATTTATTAGATATTTAATATAATAAATATTATAATATTATAACATTATAATATTTATAATAAATGTATAATAAATGTATAACAAATGTATATTTATTATAATAACATTATAATATTTATTAGATATTTATTATAAATATTTATTATAAATAAATAAATTTGTTATAATTTTTGTATTTATTATAAAAAATATAATTATGTATTTATTGTATTTTTTATATTTATTATAATAAATAAATTTATTATATATATATATATATATATGTGGGGTTTGGGGGTGGTGTGGGGTCAAAGCGCCACTTGGCGCTTTGCACACTTTTCGTTGAGTGCCACTTGAAGTGGCGCTGAACCAACCCATTTCCCAAATTTAAATAAACCCTACCCCATAAAACTAAAAAAACCCTACTCACATAAATCCACCCCCTTGGCCGCCCCAACCGCCAAAATAGATGACCAGAGGAGATTTATGAGGTTTGGATAACCAAAACGAATATGAAGAGTATAAAGGATAAGGGTGTAGTTGGAAATAGATTGTTATCCAAGCTACCCCAGGGCATGAACTCATAAACCAACAGCCGCTGCCATTGAGTTTCACGATATGAGGATTGTTAAGCTGGTATGGGCGTGCAGGTGCCGGGCTTCCTGGCATCGAGTGAGTGATCGTAGATCCCAGTGGCGGCCGCGAAGTTATTCAAATTAAGCGACTCGAAGATGTATCCCTCCCTTATGGGAGTTCACTGCACAGGAGCCACATATCACTTGCGGGTGCTCATGGTGGTCAGGGCTGATCCATGGGTGCATGGTTGTGCAGGATGTTTCCAGTTTGCCCCTCCAAAACAAAACTCCTTGGTCAATCCCTCAATTTTTTTATTATTCGAAGTGGGTTTGACTCATTAGTTCAACCCTGTACAATCTCATCATTCCTAAACTTGGTTTGATCTCATTATGGATACCACGTTTTTAGCCTCATCACATGGAGTAAAATTTTAAATTAATATAAAATAAAACCAATTTTTCCAAAATAATGCTTTGGGCGCATGAATTCCATCATTGTTAAAAATAATAATAAGACCAAAAACATTAAAATCCTATAAAATGAAAAATTTAATTTTATTATATAAAGACATTAATTTATTATAAAAAAAATTAAAAAACCAAGTTGTTTAAATTTAAATACCCTACTTATTTATTTTAAAATTAAAAATCATTAACTTAAAATATTCAAAGTGTTTTAAAATATAACCATATTTTAAATTTTAAATTTTGTTTCAATTGATTTATTTTAAATATTCATGGTATTTAAATTTTATTAATAAACTATTTATTTTCAATATTCAAATTATTTATTTTACATATTTATATTCAAGTCACTACCACAGATCCATGGAAAGGAAGCATCAACTTTTATTAGCACTAAGAAAAAATCACTTATAAAAGATTTACCTTTATCAAAGTAAGTTAAAATCACTGTTAAAGATCACTTTTATCAGCGCTAAAACAAGCATTGATAAAGTTGTATCCTTTATCAACGCCTTTTCTAGCACTGGTAATGGATATATTTATCAGCGCTAATTTTAGTGCTAAAAAAGTTTTTAATAGAAAATATTACTAATTTATATTTAAAAATAATGTTTTTTTATATACATTAATTAAAAAATACATATTTATAATTAATATAAATATGATATATTATAATATATATTGTTCAAGAATTCAAATATATATATATATATATATATAATGCTAAAAAAAGTATTGATATTATATTAGATGTTCAGGGGTACAATGACATTTAAACACACATGCCACACACATACAGTCAGTCCAAGCACGATAGCTCATAGCCCCCCCAAGGGATAATCCATCCAACTGACAACTTTTTATTACACACACACACACACACACACATATTGGCCCAAAGGCCAGGCATGAAGCCCCATTAAGTGGCTCATCATCCCATTCAGTTCATCACTGCCCCATTCCGTCCGTCGTTGGAGAAGTCCCCCGATCATTAAAGACCCCCCTCCCTCCTTGCACACCATTGATCGCCACCTTTCTATCACCAACCCACTACCATCCTCCGCAACCACCCTCCACTCCACAAGGCTCACTTGCTAACTTTCGCCACACAATTCACCACTACACCGTCAATACACAAACCCACAGAGTGAGAAACTCGTCCACCACCGCTCCATCAGGACCGATCCGCCCCCGCAACACACCCCTGCCATTGGCTGAAATCCCGTCACCGTTCACGCATCATGCCTTTACCGCAGTCCCCTGATCCCAATGCAAACAACCACTGCTGCCCACCACTCAACTACCAAACACGCCATGCAGTGATCGAACACCCTATAATAAGATGCCCCCGCAACATGTCCTGCCGTCGTCTCCTGGCCCCGCAAGCGTCCCTTGTTCAAATCCTCAAATATAAGTTTATAAATAGATAGATATATATTTAAATAATTATAAAATTATAATATTTTTTTAAAAATGAGAAGAAGGTTCGGGGTCAAGCCCCTTTTTATTAAAATGAAAGAAAAATAAACAGTAGTCCATTAAAGTAAGGCTAGCAGTTATTCTCTTCCACTGTGAGAGCTCCCCTACTAGGAATTCCAAGAGTTTAGTGGTTCCTTGGTGTTCCTTTGTGGATAGCCTATTTATCATATTGGCGCCTGCATTGTTCCTCCCCTTTTACTCCTCCTCTCCAGCGTGCTGAGCCCTCTCCTGGAAGCACACTCTCATTTCTTGACCTAAAGCTCCGATTGTGACTTGAGGATTTGTTTTGCGATATGAGGTTTTCGGTCTCTTCTTCGGAATCCACCCATTCTCAAACTACAGATGTAAGGATCCACCCTTAAACAATACATAATATTGAATTAAGTTAATAATTCACATTGGGGATGTTTTCAAGTTTTGAGTTTTAGAGAATTAGGCCATGACTATTACATAACATCTCAAATATTACAAAGTAGACACTTCTACTCAGTATCCATTTTTCCAGAAAATAAAAACTCTTGAAAAAAAGAGTCATGTCTAGTTCCATATTTTAGACAACATGACTTTTCCATGATCCCATCCTTGACCCTATTCATCATTAAGTCCTATGAAAAACATTTCAAAAAAACCTGGGATGAGCATAAAAAGCTCAGCAAGGATTACAAAATAAAGAAAGAAAACATTAGTCTATCAATACATACAAATCAATGAAATCATACTTTTCAATCTTTAACATACCACACTAGATCATAATATTTATGAATAACAAATGGAAATCATAAATGATAAAGGTAACTTGTGGCATCCATAACATACTTACATTGTAGCTTTCATAATTACGTAGGTAGTTACATTTGGAATACCCATCACAATATATTCCCTAAATCATAGGAGAAACAGTAACGTTTAACTCTGTCACGTTAACCAATTCATTGGAGAGCTATCTCGGGCTCACCCGCCTTAGGTTTATCACAAAACCACCCGTATACATAAACAATGCCCAAGAACCATAACATAATCATAACACATGAACACACATAAAGGAAAGATAATATTTCCACATTTCAATCACAATATATCATTTCAAGATATTTAAATAATCAATATATTATCAAAACCATTTTCAACACCAAAATATGTAAAATAGTATATGGTATTTATTTTCATTTTAAAAATATTATGGCTTATTAAGGAATCCAAATATCAAATAACGCTCGCGGTGGCAGAAAGGTCGTTGTCACCACGTATGTTAGAAAGAAACATTTCATTTGTCATTTAGTAAAATGATATGTAGAAAAAGGTTCCCTTTGAATGTAATGAAAAGTCAAAGGGGTTTATACACTATATAAAAGAAAGTCGTGTATAAATCAAAATATGCCTCAACGAAAGGAGATTGAGACGGCGTCCCTTACCTCGTGTCCGACTTGACTCGTTCATTCTTTAATCTTTTGAATAATAAACTAAAGTTAATTTATACTTTCTTAAGTATAATTTCAAGTTTATTATTCCTTTTATATTACTTATTACCATGTTATAAACATTATATAATCATTTAAGTTAATAATGGTCGTTTTGTCGATATTTTGTACTTGCGTCAAAAATGAACTTCTTATAATTACAAGTTGTCCATATTGTCAAAATTCCATTATCTACAGAATTATATTCATAATTTAGATATCATATATATCATATATATCTAGTATATATATGTATTTATAATAGTACATAACATTTGGAGATAATAAATGAAATGCACCGTTCATGGAGACGGTAAGCCGTATGTACGCATGAATGCTACTTTCATTTCTATTTTGTATTTAATGGAATGAAAACTTAATGATACATAGGTATATTATAATTCTAGTATAATATCATATATATATTTTATTAACTCCATGCATTACACTTTCCATGTATGGAATGAACGAGTCATATCACTTTGAGGGGGCGGTAGTCTGCACTTCCTCAAATGAAATTATCGTATTTATCCATTATGGAAACCATAAAGGTATGCTATAAATGGAAAATACAGAAGCATAGAGAAAATATAAATATAATATATATCACATATAAATACAGTTCCATCATAATGGACACCATGATTGGTGGTAGGATATAATCGAACAATCATCGTTTCGTGAGGCAGGAGTTCGCCGTACAGAGAAACAATATGTTTGTATCCATTAGATAGTGGTGTGTGTAAGTTTAGTTTGAATCATTCTCATAACTAAAACCTATTATATTGAAGATACTTGTGTTTTTATGGAGAAAAAGATTAATAAGATAATAGGGAGTGAAGAAGTAAAATAAAAGAAGAGAACTTGAGGGAAGACGTTACCTTTAAATCGGGTAACTCCCTTTGGTTTGAACCAAAAGGCTCTCTTGAAGAACTTTCTTCCTAAGTTAAGGATTCTAGGAGGAAGGGAGGGATCTTTAGAGCTTATTTTGGAAGAGGTTTTATGATTCAAAAATGCTTGATAGGTGTGATTAAGGGTTAGAGGTGATGGTTTTTTATAAGGGGGAGGAGAGGCTCTTTAGGAAAGTTTGAAAATATTATTTTATTATATAATTATTTTCAGTTTCTAATGGTCAAAAACTTATTTAATTTGAAGATAAGGTGTATATAAGTATAAATAAAACCATCCAATAAGAATTATATAGGTTTTGGATATTTTTTAATCCTTATATTTTTTATTTAACCCTTTGTAAACTTATTTGACTTTTACCATGTCCTCTTATATATTCATACAACATGGTTAATATATTTACGATAAAATGCCAAGGAACCCAAAATGGATCATTAATAAAATTTTTAGAATCATATATTTCATTTGGACGAATATTATATTTTTAGGACTACTTTATCATTTAATGAAATATTGATTAATTTAAAAACTCTTTTATGTCAATTTTAATACTATTCATATCATGACTTTTTAAAAAATCCAAACCAACTTTATTCTTTCAAAAAACCTTCATTAATTATAAGATAACAAGTCATCCTAATTTATAAAATTAGTGTATGGCATACAAAGTCTCAAAATAAATTTATTTTAATATTTATAATATAAGTTATTTGAAACCTTTATTAATGAAGATATTACTGCATCACCATTGTGTCATAATTATATTTGTTTATTTAATATCTAAAAATTATAAATAAAATACCATGATGTATGAAATAATTTTATCTTTCCAAATAATATTTATAGTCAAAGATATAACTTATATATCCCCATATAAAAATTGTTTTAGTAAAAAGATTCAGGTTTATGTTGTTTTTGTCCTTACTTTAAATTAATTAATATAAAGTGTCATTATCACTCCCAAGTGGCTCCATGAGGTCCAAAAATCGACCCAAGGATGACCAGGGTCATACAGGTATCATCCAATAGGGTTATGATAAGTGTAAGGGTAATTTAATATTTTTATAATATTATTTTTCACCCTTATTTACCAGATTTACCTTTTAGCCATGATAAATAAAATATTTACTAAAGTAAATATTCATTATATATAAAAATAAAATTTATCTAGTTACACAATTTGGACCTATTGATTCAAAATATGGAAATTTTTTTTCCAAATTCAAAACACAGAAGTGGCATAAATTAATTTATAATTAATTCCCGTTGAAAAAAAGCGTGTTTTTAAGAAATAATAACTATCAAAAGATTTACCTTTGTTTATATCCAAATTAAAAGTTAAATTACTTCCAATGACAAAAATTGGATTGAATGGTAAAAATATAATCCAATTACACTTGAAAACCATTTAAAATAACAATCTAACTATATAAATAAATTAGATTAAAAGGCAGTTTTGAATTAAAATGAAGTATTTTTCAGTATTCCTTAAAAAATGAACATTAAATATACCAAAATTTCATCCAATGTAAATTTTTATTTCTTGATTCTAAATAAGAATATTATTTTGTTAAATAGAACATATAAAAGTGACAATAACTTGATTTAAAAAGGGTTCTCCATTAAAAGGTGGTAAATTGACCTTTTAAAGAATATTAAAGTGTTTATGCTTAAAATTGGATTCTTTCACATTTCAAGCTTCTAAATTTTATTGGATAAATGTAAAAACATTTAACAAACATATAATCATATTATAGTTATTTATTTTCATTCTCACCAATACAACGACTATGAGTTAACTACAATTTAAAATAATAATAATATTATATTATTTTTCGGTATAACTCAATGTTGTGTGCAACGTAAGATTTCAAAGAAACCCATTGTTGCGTGTTGGGTAAGCCATCAAACATGTAATTCCCTTTAAATTAAAATTAATATTTAATTCACACATATTAATAAATATGAAAATTTCATATTCTTCATTTTTCTGGGATGTTACAACAGATCTGGATCACAATCAGTTTCCGATCATCTTTTGGATTGTGATTAGTTCCCGATCCATTGACAAATCCTAAGGGTTTGAGATATATGAAATTAGACCCCCCTACATCTTATGACCTTGTATTGGCCTCCGATTGATCAAATTCTACCGACCTTTGAGATCTTAGAGATTCTACTCATGAAGGATCTCGTTGGTTCGTCCTTTGCTGCTTGCAGAGGTGCTACTTTTGACAGATGGTCGGCAAAGAGATCCCATTGACTTTGTCTCCCATGGATCACAATGACCTAACATGCGAAGGTATTTGATCATGGATATCTAGCATGAGCAATGATCCGTGTTAATTTTCCTTCTTCGGCTTGCGAAGGTGTAGTCCGCGAAGGGTGTTGCTCACGGAGGGATTCTTTGTATCATCTTTAAAGATCGTGAATGACTTGATCGCAAAGGGTGTGGCTCATAAAGGTTTTCTACAGATGGTGGTTTCAATATCGTGAAGGTTTTTTTCATGGAGGCCTTTCTCGAAAAATGGTGTGGCTCGCAAAGGCACCTGCTCATGATGGTATTAGTTCGCAGAGGTCTTTGCTCACTGAGGATTTGTCTGGGGATTATTGTGCTCACAAACTAGGAGACCTGATGATTTTTCAAGATTCACCACTACAATGGAGAATGAGCTGGTTGAAAGGTGAAAAAATCTCTCACTCACAAAAAAAGAGAAAGAAACAATTATCCCAAATAATGATGATGATACCTTCCTTGTGCGGTATATGTCCGTATTATTAATCGAGAGATCCATATCTGAAAGACCCTTAAACTTGTGTGTGTTGAAGAATACATTGCATTCTGTATGGCACCTGGATGTTGGAGTGGCAATAAGGGAAGTTGGATTTGGACACCTAATCTTTGAATTATTCAACATGAAGGATAAATAAAAAGTGCTTCAAGGGAGGTCGTGGTAATTTGATAACCATCTCTTGATGTTGGAAGATCTGAAGGTCATAGAAGATATCATCAATATTGACTTTTATAAGTCCCCTTTATGGATGCGGCTAAACGGTATTCCCTTTAGTGGAAGATCAGATCAGGTGATGTAAGAAATTGGAAATTTCATTAGCATATTCATGAAATGGGATTGATCGGACTCCATCCATTAGGGGTTGTTAGTAAGGATTAAAGTGTTGGCTGAGGTTTCAAAACCTCTTATGAGGGGTACCTTCCTGACACTTTATGGATGAAAATCTTGGATATCCTTTGAATACGAAAATCTCTCAATCTTATGATTCTTCTACAGTTGTCTCAGATATTCAGAGAAAGGTTGTGCTGAAAAAGTGACAAACAAATAAGGTAACCTGGTGATGCAGTAGGGTCCATGATTATGCGCAAAAAATATGCAAACGATTTTCATCCCCGAAGCAGAAAAACAAAGAGATAGAGAAAGGATCACTAAGGCTATCTATGCACAAAAGGATCCCATGCACAGTAAGATCATTTTTTTGGACCTCCTCTTATCCAGGAAAACCTTTGCAACCCAAAGAAATCAAGTGGTGCAAAGGAACCTCTAACTAACATCTGATCGGTGGAAACTATTAATACTGATAAACCCCAGATGTCCCCCTCTTTAACAACAACCATGTCCACGACCTATAGTCCCCCACCCTATGGGGACTCTTCTTACCCACCGACCATCCCTAAAAACATCTGATTGGACCCATCACACCCTCCAAACATAATTAGTATTCCTAGGGGCTATCCCTTATTTCTTTCTCTACAACCAAGAGAGTCCTTTACCCATACCACTTTCCATGCACCTAAAATTTCATGTATGGAAGAGGAAGGCAAGAGGTGATTATTGATGTGATATGGGATCAATGGAAATCAGTGGATCAAACATAATTTTAGAGGAACCGTTGGAAAATGAAAGCTACCCCAAAAGATGGAAAGTTACCGATGATGGAATCCTGCTCTAACTTCAAGAGGTGGAGGCTGGAATAAACCAGCCCTACCTATCACAATGTTTATCCTTTTCTAGAACTACTATGGGATTTAAAACCCATGAACGGTTCAGATTATCCAGTTCCATTGCGCTCAAAGTCTCCCTGATATTGTTTTCTTGTCCGAAACCATATTGGAAAACAAGGACAACACTCATTTTGCGTACACAAGTGGATTTCATGGTTTCTTCCCGATCCCCCACCAAGGCCACTCAGAGGGGGGGGGGGGGGGTTTCTTTTATGGAAGGATAAAATTAATGTTAGAATCATCTCTTACTCTTCAAATCATGTGGCTTCTTCTATTCACTATGCCCTCTCTCTTCCATGGACAATTTTGGGTTTTTATGGATGGCCATCACAAAATAAAAAATGGAAATCTTGGGATCTTCTTTGTTCACCGTGACGAAGATTTTCTATCCCTATCCTTTTTTATGGAAACTTCAATGAGATTATATTTTATAATGAAAAAAGTGGGGGAGCATGTCCATCCTATGTTGTGATGTCAGGATTCTAAGATGCGATCTACATGGAAGAGCTATCTGATCTTAGCTATGCAAGTAGTCCCTTTACCTGGTTTCGAGGGATCACAGAATACACGCACATTGAAAAGCGCCTGGATAGATTTTTGGGTTTAATGTAATGGACAAATTTTTTTAAAATGTTTCATATCTCCCTACTAGCACTGAACTCATCAGACCACTACCCTATTTTAATTGATTTCTTTCAAAATTTACGCAACCCAAGATATGGAAAACCTTTCAAGTTTGAAATATTCTGAAAAAACAATTGTGATTGTGAAGATGTTACCCACTCATACTGGAAGGGTGGAAACTCAGAAGTCTGTTTTAACATCCATTAGGTGGCTTCTAACCTGAGTTCCTAGAGAAATAATAAAATTTTTCAACCTAACAAGCATTGTTACTCAACTGAGAGATACTTAAATTCCCTTCTTGCATGATATCTGACTGACACTATTATTTCCAGAATTATCTTTCTCCAAGGAGAATTGGATGTAGCCCTTCATATTAAAGAGTGCTTTTGGTAAATTCACACACACGAACCCCACATTAAAGAAGGAGATGAAAACACCTATTTCTTCCACCAGAAGGCTTCCGCTAGATGCCACAACAAAAACTATTTCTTTCCTCTTGTATCCTGATGGCATAACTACATCCAATATTGAAGGAATTCATGATATTATTTCCTATTATTTTTAGAAGCTTTATACTGTAGGGGATTCCACCATTTCGAATGAGGTTGAGACATGCATCAAACCCATGGTCACTGATGAAATTAATAGACATCTCACAAAGGATTTTTCAGATGATGAGATCCTATGGGATCTTAAACACATCCATTCCACAAAATCCCCAATTCCATATGGATTCCATGCTATTTTCTTTAAGAAATACTGGCACATTATTTTTCCTGAAATTTCTTCTCTTATGAAAGGTATTTGGGTGGGGAAAGTCAATATTTTATCTCTTAATGAGACCATTATAACCCTAATCCAAAATATTAAGAAACCCATCATGACTTCAGACTTCAGGCCAATTAGCTTATGTAATGTCTCTTATAAAATGTTCTCAAAGATTTAGTCAATTGATTGCACATGTGGTTACCTTCCATTATCTTTGAAAATAAAAGTTCCTTTGTTGTAAAAATGTTCATCACAGATAATTCCATTGTGGACCATGAGGTGTTACATTCTATGAAAACATTCACAGTTGTAAAAATAGGTACTATGTATTGGAAAATGGATATGAATAAGGAGTATGATTGAGTGGAAGGAAATTTTCTCTTGTTTTTCATGACTAAAATGGGTTTATTCTCAAAATAGATTGATATAATCATGCATTGTATCTCATATATTTCTTTTAGAATCAATATCAATAGTGGAATTTCTCAAGGCATTACCCCCACCCGAGGCCTTCGCCAGGGAGACCCCCTCTCCCCCTTTCACTTCATCTTAGTTGCTGATGTTTTTTCTAATATCATTTCTATGAAATATTCTTCTAATACGATTCATGGGGAAAAGGTGTTCCGGATTTTCTCACCTATTTCTCATCTATTTTTTTGGATGATTGTCTTCTATTATCAAGATCTAAACATGACAAATTCCTTTCTATCTGCCATCTGATC
Organism: Viscum album; assembly: GCA_963277665.1. Taxonomy (NCBI): domain Eukaryota; kingdom Viridiplantae; phylum Streptophyta; class Magnoliopsida; order Santalales; family Viscaceae; genus Viscum; species Viscum album. The sequence goes on along the minus strand of OY728157.1, from coordinate 1,565,897,187 downwards.
CACCTTTGTAAGAGGTCTTTTAGATAGGTGATTAACCTTGCCAAATTGGAAATTTCCTTCCGTACTAGTGTTCCACCAAACAAGAGAGTGGATATTTATATCACTATAGGTTTTTAAATGGTCAAAAATCATAATAAATACCTTGGGCTCCCTAAGTTAATTGGAAAATAAAAAAAAGAAAATTTCTCATCCAATATGGATAAAATTTAGAAAACAATCCAAGGATGGTCTTCAAAAATAATTTCTAAAGCGAAAAAAAACTCTCATCAAGGAAACTCTTTGATATATCCCAAGCTATATAATGCAACTGTTCAAGATTATTGGTGCAATTGTTGAAAAAATTCACTTCCGCATTGACAACTTCTGGTGGGACCATAATAATGGGAGAACCAAAATTCATTGAATTGCTTGGAAATCACTATGTTCCCCTAAAACAGGTGGAAAAATGGGCTTCCGTGACCTCAAACTTTTTAATGAAACTCTTTTGGATAAGTAGAGTTGGTGCCTCATGATCCAACCAATGTACCTCTATGAGAGGATTCTCTATGAAAAATATTTCCCCCACTCGGATTTTCAGTACTCCTCTCTTGTTCCCTGCCCTAGTTTCTTATGGAGAAGTATTTGGGGATCATAAAAATTACTTGATGAAGGAATTGAATGGAGCATAAAAAATGGAACAAAAGTAAAAATTTGGAAAGACCCTTGGTTGATTGATAAAGACAACATGATGTCTACTTCCCTAAACTTTCCTAGATTTGAGGATACCACTGTCTACTTCCTTTTCGATGATACTATAAATGGTTGGTGTTTGGATAAAATTAATTCTTGGTTCAATGGAAGAAATAAAAGGATTATTATTAGCATTCCCCATGTGATGGATTTGTGGAAGGACTATCTCTTTTGGAGAAATGACATTTCAAGATCCTATTCTGTGAAATAAGGATACCGACTTGTTCTTGATTCTCATATTGATGATAGGAAGGGGATTTAGAAAACACTATGGCAAATGGATTTTCCCACAAAGATATGCTACTTTTGGTGGAAGATTTGTAATGTTATTCTTCCCACCTTGGATTCCTCTCCAACCACCATGTTATGGATGACCATCAATGTACCCTTTTCTCAGATGAACTGAAAGCCTCTATGCATTCCCTCACCCACCACCCAGGGGATAAGTAGGTTTTCATTTCTTAGGGATCTCTTACGGAGCTTATGTTGGACACAATGCCAGATCTCCCATCACTGTTGATGATGTGGTCTTCCAATTTCACTGTTGATAGGATTGTATCACTATACATGGTGGCTCATATTATCTGGTTTAGATAAAATGATTACATTTTTAATCACACATAAAAACCATGTGGTTTCTGGATTGAACGAGAAACTTCCTAGATTAATGGGTGGAATCAGGACCCTAACCATAATGGGTTCCATGGTCCTCACTCAGATGATACTAGATGGATCCCCTAGAAGGGATCCTTAAGATCAATTTCGATGCTTCTCCCTAAAAGGATGGAGTTTTTAGAATTGGAGTAATGGTTTGGGACCATTGTGGTAATCTCATTGCTTTCAGATAGGAATCAAACCATGCCTTTTGGGAACCTGCTGTTGCTGAAGCCCACGTTGTCCTTGCCGGTCTAACTTTTGCAAAAGATTTTGGATGGAATACTATTTAAATTTAATCTGATTGTCTCAACATCCTCAATTCCATTAGCATAATTGATTTCAGCCTCCAACCTTATGGATTCCTCATCAGGAAAATATAGTCTCTCAGTCACAGCTTCATGTCTTATTCTTTCTCCTTCACCAAAAGGGAGGGAAATAAAGCAGCACATCATTTGGATTCTCACTATCTGTCTAGAGAGAACTAAATCTAGATTGATCATTTCCCCACATGGATGTTTGATCTTGTTACTCCAGATATTCATGATTAATTTATTTTCCTTTTTTTTCAAAAAATAAAAATAAAAAATGAACAATGCATGAAAGAATAATATAAAAAAGTAAATCCCATATTCAAAATGAAAAAAGCTTAAGCATCGCCATAATCATGATAAGAGCCATGATCAAATGCAACAATGTCATCAGAAGACTCCCATTCTGACTGTGAATTACTCTGGTTGAGAAGCTCAATGTATTTCTCCTTAATCTTCACCTTCTCCAGTGTGAGATGATTCCTGATAGGTTGAGAAGACCCTCCACACCCCCAAGAAGCATCACCACACCCTTGGCCATGAGCTTTGGGATGTATGCCCCATCTCCAAGTTTTTGGAATATAAAAAACTTCATCATTAATAGAATCAAGAACTTCAAATCTATTAACATCTTAAATACTGGATGGCTGGTCAGCCTTTAGATCAGATATAGGGACAATATTCCTTTTCATTTGAAACCCTTCATTTTCCACTTTATGCTTATCATTTCTACATCTAGAAGCCATCGTTTCATGAAAAGTAATATCATCTTCAGTCACAACTTCACTCTCAATAAGAACCAATCTATTTGACAAAGCAGATGCATCCATAGTCACACTGATTGGAGAAACCTGAATGTTAATCTCCTGCCTAGGTTCAACTAACTCTTCATTAGCAACAACGTTTGACCATAACATGCCAGAACATTGCCCAAACACTAGTTTAGTGGTTTTTGTCCCTATAGATGCATGAATACCATCATAATTTTGTCCATCATCATGCCCAACATCCAACTACGCATCATCAATCAGGGGATTTTTATTCCCTACAACACTTCCCAGATGTCGAGAGCCACCACCTTCATCATTTTTGTACATAAAGACATTTTGTATGCCAGTCTATGGCCGATCATCCACCAATATGTCCAATCCCTCATCATCCAACACCAGCTGTTAGTTCAACAACTTCCCATCAGTTTGGTTGTTAATAGAAACACCAACATCTGCAGCAAAGACATGCCTATCCCTCCTGTTGCAATTGAAACCCTCATGGACATGGCCAGAGAAAATAGAAAAAACAATTTATTTTTTTAAAATTTTCTAAATCATTCCCAATTTCCTTGCAATTTAAGAAGAATTTTAGAACTTTATCATACTCAATTTACAACTAAATCTCATTAGAGGTAGTGAATAGAATTTTTTTTTCAATCATGGTAGCGCCCAAATAAACATCAACCAGGAATCTCGCATAATGTCCAAGGTGGGCACGTTCGGTTTCAAAATAAATTTTGATAGGAACACCAATCTCAAGTGTAAGGTCATTCAAGATATTTGGGCGCCACAAAAGAGAATTGAGATAAAAGACCTTGAACCATAGTTGCATAGATGAATTACAAACCTACACAGGATTGAATCCTTTTTCCCATTTTTAAAGGTTCATGACACCATGCTTGAGATGAAGTGAATTGAACCCCCACACTTTCTATTTCTACCCTGATGGAAATAAAATTCAGAAGAACCCTATTTCCAGTGATACACATCTCCAAACCTTAAATCCCCAAATCACATACTGCTGATTAACCAAATCATCAATATTCTAGGGTTTGGATCCCCTGGGTAATATTAGCTTAACAATGATCGAGTGCATACCTAACTTCATTCGATCAAAGACAACAATATATTCTGCTCTCACATGGGTAATGCGCCCCTTCCCATGAATCATCCCATCAGAATACCCTTTGAATACCGAGAAAGAAATTAGAGATGATTTAAAAACAAGATCGTCCCTCCTGTAGTCTGTCACATGAACATGCACGCTTCTGAAAACTGCCATTCACCCAAAAACTAATGCTTGACCAGAAACACTCTTGGAAACCGCCACATGAATAGGATCTCGCCCCGGAAACTGCATTGCTCCCAGAGACATCCGCATGAACATCAATAGTACCAGTCATAGAAGATCGATGCACATCCTTGCTGTGCGCCATCCCTATGCATCGAGTAACAAGGAATAAATATATTTATTATATTTATAATTATATATAAATAATTTATAAATATATTTATTAATAATTATAATTATATTTAAATAAATATGTCTTCAATGAATAAATAAATAAATAAATAAATATATATCATGAGATAATGATGATATCGATTTTCGTTATTTATGCTTATATATTGATTCATGTGTATAATTGATCCTATATGATCATAAAGTTTATTTTTGGATGTGATTGTGATATATGTTCTAAATGGTAATATTGCCTATATTAGATGACACACACATGGATATGTTATATATTCATTATTATGAATGTTTATTTATAAATTGGAACCTGTATGATTCATTCATGTTATACCCATGAACTTATGATGCTCTCATAAATACATATAAAATTACAGTAAAAATATTTAAAAAATAAATAAATAAATTAAATTTTAATTATAAATTTTTAATTATATAGAAATAATTTTTAAATTTATTTATTTATAATTTTTATTATAAATATATATATAGATAAATATAAAATTAAAATAAATACATTTATTATAATTTTATAAATATATATATTTATAATTATATACAAATATTTATAAATATATTTATTTATAATTATAATTATAAATACATATATATATATATTTAAATAATTATAAAATTATAATAAATATATTTATAATAAATATATTTTATAAATATTTATAATTATAAAAATATATTTATAAATATATAGAAATATTTATACATATATAGAAATATTTACAATTATAATTATAAATAATATATATATATGTAAATAATTATAAAATTATAATTAATATATTTATTATAATTATAATTATAATTATAAATAATTATATATTTATTTATAGTAGTTGTGGTTTGGCTTAGTGGTAAGAATCCCGTAATTCTACATCACAGGTTGGGGGTTCTAACCCCATGGAGAGCAGGTACTATAGCAGCACTGTAGCAGTCCGAGTACTGTGGTAGTACTATTCACAGAATGGACCTTGGCCTAAAATTTCAGGCCTATGGGCCATGTAATGGGTTTCATGCATACTGGGTCTTCGAGAAAAAATATATAATGTAATAAAGTTGCTGGTTGGGTGGATTATCCATTGGGGGGGGGGGGTGGCGGTTATGACCTTCCTTTTAGGCCTGTGTGTGTGCGGTGTGTGTGCATTTGAATGTAATTGTACATCCAAACACCTAATATAATATATATTTATTTATAGTTATAAGTATATAATTATAAGTATATAATTATGAAATTATAATAAACATATATAATTAAATTTACAAATTCATAATTATTTAAATAAATAAATAAATATTTATAGTTATAATTATATATCTATTATAATTTTATAAATATATACATTTATATATATTAATGAATATATATGTATTTGTTTATAATTATATCTATACTTAGGTATATGATTCATGTTATACCAATGAACCTATTATGTTCTCATAAATACTTATAAAATTAAAATAAATATATTTAAATAATAAATATATATTATAGGTGGTTAGGGGTACAACTACAATGAAAGAAACTCACATATCTCACCCAGATGGGCCAATAGGCGGGTCATAGCCCCCCTCCTAAGAGATTCTCCACCCACATAATTGAACCCACCACATTGTAGACCGTCCAATTTCCCAAAGGCCCATGACCCAAAGGCTTACATCAATGATCCGTGTTTTTGCCCCGCTCCTACTTCCCGATCGGGTCCTACTGTCACCTTTGGGGGGGGGGGCTATGACCTGCATTTTATAATTATATATTTTTAATTATATATAAATACTTTTTAAATATATTTACTTATAATTATAACTATATATATATATTTATTCAAATAATTATAAAATTAAAATAATTACATCTATTATAATTATATATATATATATATATATATATATTTATGAATATATATATATATAAATATATTTATAATTACATAGAAATATATGTAAATATATTTATGTATACTTATATTTATAAATAAATATAAATAAATATATTTATATATTTAAATAAGACAGAGGGGGTGATACAATTTTTTTGATTGATCTCACTAGTGCACTGTCTGGTGAGGGGGGAGATGAGATTTTCTAGTACCTGGTTGGATGTTTGTTTCTTTTGGACCTGTAAGATCTTTTTTGCATGTGCTTTAAGGCTTTTTACCTTCTTGTAATGTGTCTCCTCTTTCTCAGTGCTAAAAGAGGTTTCTTTTTCATGTTCAATAAAGGGGGCTTGACCTCCAACCATTTCTAAAAAAATATAAATATATTTAAATAATTATAAAATTATAATAAATATATTTATTATATTTATAATTTTATAAATATATATAACTATATAAATATATTTATAAATATATGAAAATATTTATACTTATAATTATAAATAAATATAGATATATTTAAATAATTATAAATTTATAATAAATATATTAATTATATATATATCTATAATTATAAATATAATATAGATATTTATTATAATTTTATAATTATTTAAATAAATATATATTTATTTATGATAAAAATGATAAATAAATATAGATATATTTAAATAATTATAAAATTATAATAAATATATTAATTATATATATATATAATTATAAATATAATATAGATATTTATTATAATTTTATAATTATTTAAATAAATAAATAATTATTTATAATTATAACTATAAATTTATATATTTATGTTTATAAAAAATTTCTATATTATATTTATTATTATATACATATATATAATTAATACATTTATTATATTTAATTAAAAATCTAATAAATATATTTATTATGATATTGAAATTATTATAATAAATATATATTTATTAACATTAGATATTTATGAGCGCTTTTTTAGTGCTGATAAAGGTAGGTTTTATCAACGCATTCTATTTTAGCACTGATAAAACATATCTTTATCAGCATTTTTCAACAAGCGCTGATAAAAGCCTTTCGTTTTAATATAAAAGAAACCCTATCAGTACCCTACCACCACTCACACTCAAGATCTCATAAAATCAGACCTTTACCGCCACTTCCTCTTACCGCTGCTGCCTCTTGCTTATGCTACCTCTGCTCCCCCTAGTTTCACTGCTTCAATCAACGACATGTACAGCACCACTGATCCAGCTCTGCCGCTACCCTCTATGACCTCTACTGTCGCCGACCCTGACTCTGTCGTTACCGGACCCTACTGCTACCACCAGACCTCCAAATCTAAGGTGTGTTCTTATTTGTGCCTTCTTCTTTCCTCTTTCTGGTTTCTATTTCTCTAAATGGTTATGAAATTCAAATAAATGGTCAATTATATTCTAAAACACGGATATTTTGGTGTCTAGGGTGCAGGGAGTCACTATCTATCCTTATCTACCTTCATGTGAAGGAAGTGTTTCAATTAAGCTTTTCCCATATTAGTGATTCTATAATCTTTCATCTATTTGATATATCCTAGGGCGGTTAATTGTTTTAAATTCATTGGGAAATAATTGGACTTATATCAATGGAATGATTTATTATTGATTTTATGAAAACCTTGGTTTAATTTTTTTCTCAGAACAGAATGACTTGTTTTGATTGAATTAAAAATGTAATTATTTTATTTACATATCCTTTTTCATGCACTTATTTATTTATAATATATATTTTAAATTTTATCATGTTTAATTATGGGTATTGATGTGTAATTAGATTCTTCAATGGATGTTATACCACGTTGACATGATATTTTTATAAATGCATTTCATAAATTATTATTTTTTGGATTTTAGAAAAACATCATGGGAATATTTAGGTTGAGATGTGGGAATTCTAGAGACATAATTTATAATATTATGGTCACACATTTATAGTACCCCTATATTAGGTCTCAAACCAACTACTGGAATTACCTTCTCGATGAGTCCATTAATGGTGAGTTGATTATGTTGCATTTGTATTGCAATAATATTCTAGTGTGACAATTCCCTTAATTTTTCAACTTAGATTATCTTCTTAGGCCTTTGGTAGGTACCCCTCAATGGTTGATGCTTGATATTTTATTATTATTTTATCTTATGGTTGTATCTTGGAAAATTATATTTGTTTTAAAAGAATTTTTTTTTAGTTTTATTTACTCAACCTTATGTAATAAAATTAATTTCATTTTTTCCCCTAAAACTACATTTTTTTGCTTTATCTTTAAAAATGAATGGTATAAAATCTTTGACGATAACCTACGAGGCTCTTTGCTCACACCATACATGCACACATTGGTGAATATATATACTTAGTTGTCTATGATACTAGTAAAAGGAAAGGGTCTCACATTTATAGTGGTGTTCCATGGTCACTTGTTAAAGATATAACTATAAGGGGATGTAGAGGTCACCATAGGGCATAAGGAGACAATATTAATTTTGTGTTATTTTAAGATATTTAATATAAAGTTCCTCTCATGAAAATAAATTTATTTTTTGTTTACCTTTTTATTTTGTATCATGTTAAACCTTTTATAGCATTATATTTAATAAAATTTTGGTTATTTTTTATTTATGTATCTTTTATAAAGTGCCTCTCTTGGGATTTATATCTTTTTGAAAATGCCTAAGTGGATCTTTTAAAATGATTCAAGTGTTTTGATATGTTTCTTAAAAAATTATATTAGTCCAACATACCTTTTTTTTGGTTTTAAATAGCTTTAAAATGATTTAAGCACTTGGAATGGACATAGGTTGCATTCCAAGTGTTTATCAACTTGCCTGATTGGCTATTATAAAGGGATGTGAATGTTTTGAAAGAGTATTTAATGTTTGTTTCATTTTAAGAAGGGGTGTGTGTAGTTTTAAATGAAAATTTTTTAAATATAGAGAGTTGTCGCTCATTTTAAATGATTAAGACTATTGTGTCATGAAGTTTTTTTGAATTCTTAAAAAAAGGAATTGTGGTTTTTTGAAAGAGTTCTTGGAACTGGTTGGTTTATTTTAAAAAGGGTGTGTTATTTTAAAGAAAAATTTGTGTAAATGGTTGGTTTTTAATGGGATTTCAAGTGTGATTTTATAAATAGTTTTCAAAGTACATATGAAATGTTGTTTTTCCATAATCTTTTAAGTTTATATTTTTATAGAATTAGGAAAACCGATACATTATATAGGGAAGACAATTAGATTAATAATAACACCATGTAAAGGACATGTCACTAAATCTATCCAACCCATAGAATATCCATCAGGAACTCACTCAGGAAAAAGGTGAATTAATAATTAAACCCATTTCAACTCCTAAACCTACTTTGCATCCAACATCACTTACATGGTTTAAATTAGGGGAGTTCTCTACAATTACATCTTCTTTATGGTTTGGTGTTAGCTTCTAATGGGACGAGTCTCAGGAAAAAATGCAATAATAACTATCATTCAAATGTTGAGTTCCCCTTATTTGAAAGGCCCCATTGGTGTATTTTATTAAATATTAATATTACCGAATCAAATATTATGAATATGAATAAGGAATAGATGAATTTCGATCATATGAAAAAAGAGTATAAAGATGGAGAGAAAGATTTCATCAAGTTTACAAAAGATCATGCATATAACACTTCTCAAATCCTTTTTCAATGTTTACATTGTTGTTATTCAAGACTAATTAGTCAAGAGTAGTTGGAAGAAAAATTGATCTATCATTGAATATATCAAAGTTATAAATGTTGGAATAAACATGGGGAAAAATAGAATGTAGCTAGTGGCTAGGATTGCACTGTGTTTTATAGATTATCTGATATGATTACAAGTGTGGACAATGAAGAAGACCGTATCGAGGATGTGACCACATATATGAATGATGGTGAAGACCGTGTTGAGGAAATGAAAATGATTATTGAATATGAACTTAGTGATTTTAAATTTTTTTTTAAGAAGGTAAAGAGTTGTGAAAAAATTCCATTGTATGCTGGTTTCACTAAATATACAGCATTGTCAGCCGTACTGAAGCTGTATAATTTGAAAGTACGCAATACATGGAGTGAAACCAGTTTTACAGAACTAATTTCTCTTTCGAATGACATGGTCCTAAAAGATAATGAGCTCCCTAGCTGAATATATGATTCCAAATGAATGCTAAAATAGATGGGTATGATCTCTGAAAGAATACATACCAATCCAAATGTCTGTATACTATTTCCCAAGAACAACAAATCACTTAAAAAATTCCCAAAGTGTGGTGCTTCTTGATACAAGAAATATGAATTCGGTCATATGAAAGTTGTATGGTACATTCCAATCATTCCAAGGTTTAGGTGCCTATATGGAAGTGAGGAGACTGTAGTGAAATTTATGTGACATATAGATATAAGAAATAAGTATGGGAAATTATGTCACCCTAAAAAATCTTCTCAATGGAATAAAATTGATCATGAGTATCCTAAATTTGGAAACAAGCTGAGAAACCTTATTCTTTAATTATCTACAGATGGAGTGAATCCTTTTGGTTTTAAAATAAGAACTCACAGTACATGGCTGGGTATGTTGATAAATTATAAATTTCCATCATGGTTGTGAATGTAATGAAAATAAATCATGTTATTTATGCTTATACAAGGACCAAAACTACCAAGTAATAATATTGATGTTTATTTGGATCCATTGATCATGGATTTAAAATTGTTGTGGTATTCAGGTGTTATGTTTTATAATACTTACATAAATGAATATTTCATGTTGAGAGACATGTTGTACGGGACAATAAATGAATTTCCTGATAATGTAATTTTTTTAGGATATAGAATTAAAGGAACTCAGGGTGTCCTATTTGAAAACAAGATACATAGTTAATTAGGTTGAAACATTCATCGAAGACTATGTTTCTAGGACATTGAAAATTTCTACCCCGACAGCATAAGTACCGATCTTGGAAGACATCATTCGATGAAATTTCAGAAGAGTGTACAACACCATCTCCACTAACAGGTTATCAACTATTTGAGAAAGTAAAAGATATGGACACTTATTTTGGTAAACTGTTTTCGAAAAACCTCATAAAAACTGGTTGGAAAAAGAGATCATTTTTTTGAATTACTATACCAGAATTGTTTATACTTAATATATTTTCATTATGTTATGCATGTTGAAAAAAATGTATTTGACAATGTCATTAAAACATTGATAAATGAACCTAGTAAAATAAAGGATGGAATTAAGGCTAGGTTGGATATGGTTGACATGAGAATACGAGAAGAGCTAGCACCAGTGAAGGGTGAAAACATAACTTTTATTCTTATAGCTTCTTACACTCTTTCCAAGTAGGAGAGTTATCAAATTTTCATCTTCTTGAATGATGTAAAGGTTCTAGAGGGTTATTCATGTAATATCAAGAATATCATTTCAATGAGTGATTTAAAGTTAAAGGGTATGAAATCATATGAATTTTATGTTTTGATACAAGATCTAATTCATATAGATTTATGTTTCATTTTTCATAAGAATGTACACCATACATTAACCAATCTCTCATTCTTCTTCAAATCTATATGCAAGAAATTTAAATATTTAGCAAAATTGCTAACTATGGAAAGAGAAATTTTAATCATATTATGTGAATTGGAAATTTTCTTCCCACAAATATTCTTTGATAAAATGGTTCACTTGGTGGTTCACTTGGTGAGCGATATTAGAATATGTGGTCCTATACACTATAAATGGATGTACCCCATTAAACTATATATGAAGATTTTTAAAGGGTATATCAAAAATTGAAGTCATCTAGAGGGTTGTATTGTGGAGTAATATATTGTTGAGGAAGCTATTGAATTCCATACCGAATACCTGACTGGTGTGAAAATCATTGGTCTTCTGAAATCTCATCACACTGGGTGGCTTGCAGGTGAATGAATTTTTGGAAGAGATGTTGTCACAATCAATATTACAGATTGGGAGCAGGTCCACATTTATGTTTTTTATAATAGTTCATAGGTTTCCCCATATGTTGAAACCCACAAATAAATTCTTAGGTATTTAAATCCATCAAGGGATGAAAGATGGATATCAATTACACATAATCAGTAGTTTATAAGATGGTTTTGGACCATATTTTTAAGGAGTTAGATGAAAATATGAATTCAATTTCAGAATGACATCGATGGATAATTGGATGACCCAATGTGTATGTATTATCTTAAAATGGTTATTTATTAATGGTTATACATTCTATACAAATAAACATTATGAACGTGGTACCATGAAAAATAGCGGAGTTACACTTGTGGCTAAAGTAATGCATGTTTCTGGTATCAAGAACAAAAATCCAATTTATGTGAATATGTCATAATTTGAATTCATTAAATAAATATAAAAGTTAGATTACATTCCAAGGGCTGATTTTTCAATGCAAGTGAGTTGATAATAGGAGTGCTTTTAAAATAGACGAATATTAGTGGAAGTGGATTTCAGTAAGGGAGGGTACAAATAAAAACTATTTATAATGAGATCATAGGAAAAACAAGAATTTTATGTTCCAGACCCCACAAACTAAAAGTGTTCAATTGTTCGGTTATCGACCAAAACCAGTAAAGGGTGAGATGAAAACTAAACTGAGGAAAACCCTTTTATTATAATGGTGCAAACATTTCATAGGGGTCCCAATGTAGATGAAATTTTTATGTAATATGAGACCACAATGAAGAAATTTGGATAGTCGATAGAGGGGTCAATTCCCTTCAGCCTTAAAAAAGAGAGAGGTCAATAATCAGATTATAATTTTTTTTTGTAATATACACCGTGTTACCTCTTGTTATTATATGTTTGCTGCTGCATTTATGTAATCTAAATTAAATGTTAAACCACTTATACTGATAATGAATTACGTGCATGCTGGTGCTCCTAATCCCAAGGAACAATAAATCTCTCAACCTGCCGTTACTCATAGAGTACAGGAATAATTACCTTCTGCACATGCAGATTCCACCGCTCGAGAGAATTTTTTTTTCTCAACCTATTGTTGTTCCCATTACAGAAGTAAAAAGACCTTATTCCCATATCGATGCTACAACTACATAAGAAAAAAATATTGGCGATTTTGAATATGAGGAAATGGTAGGTGATGAAGGAATGAAGATTCATAAAAAATAAAAGTGTCGTAGTTTGAAAGGGTGAGAAAAAATTATTAAGGAAAAAATCAATGGCATCAAATTCGAGGTCAGATGGAATGAATAGGGATAGAATGTTAACCCCAATAAAGAAGTGTTTAGTAGTCACATTGCATTCATCACTCAACAATTCATGTATATTGATGTATATTTGTGGCACCATGTTGTTCCCACATTTAAAAAACCGATGTGGGAAGAGATTATGATAACATTATGATATGATTTCTTTATTTTACTAAAATATAAAAGAACAAAATGTTTATTTACTCTTCATTATCACCAAAAGAGTTCATTTATAGTTGATGAATCCCATAAGGAATATGTATTAATTCTTGTTGGAAGGATTAATAGAGGATTTCACACAATTCTAATGATAAATAATATTAAAGACGCCAAAGTGAAAATAAAACTGCACCCACTGCTTATGATAACCCAAGAAGTATGGGATGCATTTAATAGCCATCATGGGGAAATTTCATTTCAGGTACATTGTGTCTAGTAATAAATTGTTTGAAAATATGTGTATTTATCACTTTCATTGAGAATTTTTTATTTATGAAACAACAACTGAGTGCAGAAAATAAGAGAATGAACAAAAAAACCAATGTACATCTATCGTAAATCAAGGATGGGGTACACTTCACTTAAAAAAAATTGGTTGTTATTTTAAATATTCCATAACAATTTTATGTGACATGTAATAAAATTATAATTATATTCCCTTGTTTCTATGTAGATTGATGAATCCAAAATCTAATGGCACATACATCCCACTCAATGTGCTATGGAAGGAGGCATGTGTAAATAAAGAGAAGATACTAATAAATGAAAACACACAAAAAGTGTGGGAAACATGTGTAAGTATGACATAATAAAAATTTATTTTACTTTAAATTTCTATTACATAATAATGATTAATTATTTTCCTATATTTTCTATATGAAAAAGTCACAGGATTTAGTGAAACCTATAATAGATGAACAACTACTATCGGTGGCCTTAAATCATCCAAAAAAGTATGGTCATGTTAGAGGTCTAGGTTTTTGGATGACACCCCAAACATATTTTGAGAAAAGAAACAAGAGGAGGATAAATGTGAAGAAATGAAATAGATAAAGTAATGACTAGATACTCTTGAAGAACAATTCCAATGGCAGAGAGAGATTATAACAACTTTTATAGGGGGAATCAAAGAGAATAAACAACTCAAGAACAACCCTTTCCTGATAACCCCCACCCCACCATCTTTGAGGTGATATATTCACCTCAAAGAGCTATCTTAACCAAGGTAATCAATGTTGTAATAATTGTTTCCGTGAAATGTGAATCAGATAGACACTAATACCTTTCATATAATGATATTATACACGGTGATGATGATTGCGATTTATATCTACCAACACCCACCCATCTCTTTATAGTGAGGGCTATAGTGTTCAATATCCAAAATGACCTTGTACACAACAAACCACGTCCAAAATGTCATTTGAGAGTGTCAATTAGCTTAGAACATGAGCCAAGCACTGAGATACCTGTTCCAATTGATGAGGAATACATTCATAAGGTCAAAACATCTGTTGGAACATTCATTGCATGACCTTCACATATTTTAAAAAAACTTCTCAACAAATAGGTATTCATTTCTAATTTATTTTTCATGTTAAAACTTTAAAAATTAATGAAAAAAGGTCTGAAATGATGACTTCTATTATAGATAGACAAAGGGAATGTGGTTAAACAAAAGGTTGACTCAAAACAATCTAAAGGATCAACCAACCAATCTAAAAGATCTTTTGAAAGCACCTTTACCTTGCCCATTGAATATCTACATTTACTAACATTAGAGGTTTGTGCAGATACAAATTTACAAAGAGGTAGTAGTCACATAGTTGATTTTAAAGAAAAAATGTATGGAAAGGAGGATACTGACTACATTAATTTGGATAATGTAAATTAAATCCTAAAATATGAATGGATATGAGCCTTAGTTTTAAATGTATACTTGAGGTATGTTTTCATGATTTAATTTTCCAAAAGCTGATATACTCTGTTAATTATGACTAAAGAAATTTCATATTTTTTGTAGTCATATATATTAATACAAATTAAAGGGATTTAACTATGAAAACATTGGACTCATTAGTCCTCACTCACCTCTACGACATAAATAAAAATAGAATCCAACAAAATGGATGAAATAGTGTAAACCTGGCCAAATTGTTTGAAAAAAGCCCGAGGATGACATAATCCTCTTAATAACAATGATGTAGGGGTAAAACTCTAAAATTGATTCATATTAAATATATTTTAATTTCTTTGATTAATTATTCCTTTTGGTGTTTTTAGGCAACATTGGATGCTCATTGTAGTCAATTTGGATACTCTAAATATTTATTTCTTGGATTTACTATATGGATTACCAAAAAACCAACCACACAAGATGGTATTTTTCAATTTTTAATACACTAAATCCAATTTTTTTATAAATAAATATCATGTTATATAATTTATATTATGTTTTAATGAGGATTTTGTTATTATAGGGTGGGGTGTAAATATATTCTAAATCATGGAACGGGGACAAGAATTGCACACAAGGACCCTAAAAGGTTATACAACTAGATAAGTATCGGGGTATATATAATAATATTTCAGTATCCAAGTACATATCAAAACAAAATACTTATTTTCCTCAATGTTTCTATAGTGTATGAAACAAAAAAATGTAAAGTATTGTGATTATTATGTTTATAAATTTATGAGAGATATCATATTCAATAAAAAAACACATCCCCAAATAGGTATTTTTAATGTTAATTAATACTTCATTTAAAATATTTATTAATAATTTATGTATTTATATTTTTCTTGTACTACTATGATTGTTGAAAAAATCATATTCAGAAAATGATATACATTTTCTTAGAAACAAATGGGTATCATACCTGATCATAGAATATACACAAATAACACGAGTATGTAACTTCCATAGAAGCAATGAATTGCTTCATATTTATGTTAAATTTATTGCTTTTTAATATTACTCATATAAAAGTTTTTTTCTTATATAGGTGGATTCCTTTGTTCTAGTTGAGGTGGTTTGTTTGAAGCTACCAATGCTCATGAGAGATTGGACATCGAGGATGTAACTGAGATAATTACAATAAGGAAATATGTCAAGAATGTCTAAAACCATCATAAAAAGGTGAATTACTACTACTTATTTAATTATTTTGTCACTATTTTATCTACTATTTGTAAGTTATTTTCCCTATAATTTTTATCTAACACTCATTTAGTTTTTACTGATCTTTATGCTTTCCATTGATTCTCTTTGTTGAACTGTCAACACTATATAGAGTCGATGTTATTTGGCATAAAAATGTTTCTCATTGAAATCTAGAAGAGTTGAGGAAGATTACGTGCTCATTATGGTGACTTATTATGATATAATGGTAACATGATCTTCTTCCACTATCCTGGATTTCCATAATAAGAAAGGACTTTCTAATAAGAACATTGAGTCAATATGTAGTGTTGACAATTCAATAAAGAAATGAATCATAAATCATGATAAAATTAGAAATTAATGTTTTTTGAGACTTTGGGACATGTATGAATCAACTTAACCTCAATCCGACACACAATGTGATATGTATAACTCTAAGTATATCTTTATATTTAAAATTGACATAAATTTTAGTAAAAAATAAAACCGACATACTCAAAAATAATAAAACCTATTTATATTGTTTCGATACTTTAAGACAACGATCCATAAATCATTTCTGACAAGTAGGAATAAACCTCACCTCAATCTGACAGACATTGTGACCTCTATAACTCTAATTGGGTCTTTTTTATTTAAAATTGACATTAATTTTAGTAAAAAGAACAACTGACATACTGGAAACTAATAAAACACATTCATATTCTTTTTATACTTTGGGAAAAAAATCCATATGTCATTTGTGACATGTAAGAATCAATCATACCTCAATATGATGCACAGTGTGACTAATATAACTCTAAGTGTGTATTTTTATTTAAAAATGACATTAATTTTAGTAAAAAGAACAAGTGATACACTAAAAACTAGTAAAATTCATTCATATTGTTTTTACACTTTAGGAAAATGATCCATAAATCGTTTTTGATGAGTAGGAATCAACCTCACCTCAATCCAACACATGACATGATCTCTATAACTAAAAGTGTGTCTATTTATTTAAAATTGACATTAATTTTAGTAAAAATAAGAAGTGACATACAAAAAACTGAGAAACAACATTTGGATTGTTTTTATACTTTATAAAAATGATCTATAAGTCATTTTTGACATGTAGGAATCATACAAACCTCAATCCGATTAACGTTTTGACCAGTATGACTCCAAGTGCTTCTTTCTATTTAAAATTGACATAAATTTTAGTAAAAAGGAAAACTAAAATACTCAAAACCAATAAACCACATTTTTAATATTTTTATACTTTAATAAAATAGTATATAATTAATTTTTTAGGTGTTTTAATTTGTCTCATATCAAACCAAAACATGATGTGACTAGTATGAGTCAAAGTGCATGTTTCCAGTTTAAAATGAAATTTTAGTAAAAAAGAAAAGTGACATACTAAAAACTAATAAAACTCATTAGGATCATTTTTATACTTTAGGAAAATGATCCATGATTCATTTGGGATGTTTAGAAATTAGCCGCACCACAATCCGACACACGGTGTGACTGGTATGACTCATAGTGTGTCTTTTTATTTAAAATTGACACCATTTTTAGTAAAAAGGAATAAGTGACATACTAAAAACTGAGAAAACACATTATTATTGTTTTAATACTTTATATAAATGATCCAGGAGTCATTTTTGACATGTAATAGTCATCCATACCTCAATCCGAAACACGATGTGATCAGTATAACTCTAAGTGCATTTTTATTTAAAAATTACATCAATTTTAGTAAAAAGGCGAACCAACCTACTCAAAATTGGGAAAACACATTAATATTGTTTTGATAGTTTATTAAAAATATCCATGATTCATTTGAGATGTGTAATAATTAGCCTCACCTCAATACAACACATGATGTAACTGGTATGACTACAAGTGTGCTATTTATTTAAAATTGAAATCGATTTTAGAAAAAAGAACAAGTGTCACACTAAAAAAAACAAAACAAATTTTTATTATTTTGATATCTTAGGAAAATTATCCATGAGTAATTTAGGAAATTTAGGAATCAACCGCACCTCAATCTGACACATAGTGTGACCATTATGACTCCAAGTGCTTCTTTTTTATTTAAAATTGACATCATTTTTAGTAAAATGAACAAGTGACATACTGAAAACCAATAAAAAACATTTGTATTGTTTTTATACTTTAGGGAAATGATCCATCAGTCATTTGGGACGTGTAGGAATCAATATCACTTCAATATTATGCACAATATGGATGGTATAACTCAATGTGTATTTTTTTATATATTTAAAATTAAGATTAATTTTAGTAAAAAGAAAAAGTGACATACTGAAAATTGATAAAACACATTTGGATTGTTTTAATACTTTAGGAAAATAATTCATGTGTCATTTTTAACATATAGTAATCAGACACACCTCAATAGGATGCATGGTGTGGCCATTATAACTCAAAGCATATCTTTTTATTTAAAATTGACATTAATTTTAGTAAAAAGAACAAGTGACATACTGAAAATCAAGAAAAATTCATTCAAATTGATTTTATAATTTATTAAAATGATCATGAGTCATTTGTGACGTGTATGAGTCAACTATACCTCAAATAAAACTCACAATGTGTTCAATATGAGTCCAATTGTGTGTTTTTATTTAAAAATGACATTAATTTATGTAAAAAGAACAAGTGGAATACTAAAAACTGATAAAAAACATTCAAATTGTATTGATAGTTTAGGAAAATGATTCATGAGTCATTATTTGACATGTAGGAATAAATTAAAACTCAATCTGACACACGGTTTGACCGGTATAACTAAAAGTGTATGTTATCAGTTTAAAATTGACATTTTAGTCCAAAACATGTCACTCTCTATAAACCAAGAAAACATGATCTGATTATCTTGATAATTTAGGAAATTGATTAGTAAGTCATTTTTGACATGTATGAAGTAGTTTCACATCAAACTGACACACGATGCGGCTGATATGACTCAAAATGTGTGTTTCCATTTTAAAAAGATATTTTAGTAAAAAACACAACTGGAATATTGGAAACCAAGAATTTTTTTTGGATTGTTTTGATAATTTTTTGAAATGATTTATATGTCATTTTTGATGTTTTAGAATTATCCGCATGTCAATATGATGAACAATGTGGCTGGTATAACTAAAATTGTATCATTTTTGTTTAAAATTGACATTAATTTTTGTAAAAAGAACAAGTGACATATTGAAAACTAATAAAACACATTTTTATTACTTTGGTAATTTATTAAAAAAATATGTAAGTTATTTTTGATGTGTATGAGTCAACCTCACCTCAATCCGATGTATAGTGTGACCGCTATGACTCCATGTGTGTCTTTTTATTTAAAATTTACATTAATTTATGTAAAAAGAATAAGCGACACACAGAAAACTGACAAAATGCATTCATATTATTTTGATACATTAGAACAACAATCTATGAGTCATTTTTGATGTGTAAAAATCGACCAAACCTCAATCTGATGCACGATGTGATCGGTATGACTAATAGTTCCAGTTATCTCTTTAAAATTGACATTTTAGTTCATAATGTGCCACTCACTGAAAACCAAGAAAATGCACTCCGAATGTCATGATAATTTAGGAAAACAATTCTTAATTCATTTGTGATGTTTATGAAACAATCTCATAATAAAATTATGCATTATGCAACTGGTATGACTCAAAATGCATGTTTCCATTTTGAAATAACATTTTATTAAAAAAAATTTCCATACTAAAAACCAAGAAAATACATTTAGATTATTTTGGTACTTTATAAAACTATTTCATTAGTAATTTGTGACAATTAGGAATCAACTTCACTTCAACCCAATATAATATGTGACTGGTATAACTCCAAATGATTCTTTATTTAAAATTGACATTAATTTTAGTAAAAGAACAAGTGACAAACTCAAAACCGGGAAAAAAATTCAAATTGTTGTTATATTTTAGGACTGCAATCCATAACTCATTTGTGACATGTAGGAATCAACCCCACCTCAATACGACACATGGTGTGACCAGTATAACTCAAAATGTGTCTTTTTTATTAAAAATTAACATTTTATTAATTTATTCTTTCATATTAATGTTTAATTGATTTCTTTATAGTACTGCTAACATAATATTTGTTTTATTATATAGGAGGATTCTTTTTCTTGGGTTTAGATAATTTCTTTGACAACTGATGCCATGGGAATGACATTTTTGAGAAGGGATCATGGACATTAAAAGATAAAACATTAATGTTTTTAAATGTTTGTTGGATAATTTTAATTTTAATTATATAAAAAATTGTTTAAAATGTATATAGCACTGTTTTTTTGTATTAATGATGTAAAATTTATTTTAGTTAATTATATATTTTTTGTTTACATGTTATAGGTTTTTTTGGGTGTCCTGTTATATTAAGAGCACATCTAGTAAGGTAGGCCTATATCAGCAATATTTCAAGCACTAATAAAGGGGGTCATTTATCTTCACTACAAAAAGCACCGATAAATCCCCCCTTTATCAATTACAAAATAGAATAGATAAAGGGGGACCTTTATCAGTTCTTTTTCTAAAGCAGATAAAGTACCCCCTTTATCAGTGTTGTGATTAACAACGTTTTTTTTAGCATTGTTAAAAGTCTTTTTCTACACTGTAAAAGGGAATTTTTGTAGTAGTGAGTTCTTTTTTAATATCATTTTGTTATATCAAAGTTTTTTTCTTCAATTTGGCATATATATATATAAGAATAAATATTTAGTTATCAATTGAAAATATTAACTAAATATGTATACTTACACTTAATTTGTCATATAGTAATTTTACACATACAGAATTAATTCAATTTTATAGAAATAAAAATACAAAAATAATAAATTAATATTACCATTTAAATTTTTTATTTATTAATATTTAATATATAATGTTTTAATTATTAATTTTTATCCATTTTTATATTTTTATTTAATGTATACTATTTATTATTTTTTAATATATATATATATATATCATTTTCATCATTTTTATAACTATTTATTTTATTAATAATATTAATAATATTTTTTTAATTTATTCATTTTTAATTTTTAATTTTTAATTTTTTCTAATTTTATCCAATTTTATTTTTTAAAAAATGTATATAATTAATAACTCTTACACATTTTTTTAATAATATTTTCAGTCTATTTATTTTTTAATTAAATTTCACACATTTTTAGTATTCATTCGTTTAATATTATTTATTCATTGATAATGTCAATTATTATTTTTTTACTTTTTTATAATTTATTCATTTCAAATATTTATTCGTTTAATATTTTTGAAATTTACTCATTTATAATATTATTTTATACATAATGATTCATTAATATATTTAATATATTCAATATAGAAATATATTCATAATGGTATATATATATATGAATATGAATATATAAATTTTTATTAAATACGAGTTATACAACACAATATATGTATTTTGTTGTAGATGCTACCAGATTAGATGCTAGAATTCTACTCTCAATAGTCATTTTACTTGAAACTGAAATATAATAAAATTAAATCTGAAAAATAATAATTAAAGTAGTCTTATTTATACAATTCATACCTAATATATATTTTTCATAGGCAGATAAATTACCAAAATCCCTAGATTTAATTAGGCCAAAGAAAGAGAGCATAATAAACCAACCTCAAATGGTCATAGATGAACAAAGATAATCCAAATCGCTTTGCCCTTGGAAGAAGATTCCAAAACATGCCCAAGGTAGACCCAAGAGAACCGTGATACGCCCTAGAAACAAGGATCAAATTTAGAATCTCAAAACCTAAAAATCCCTTGTGTTCGTCCGAATGAAACCGTGCAATGGGAGAGAAAAAAACTCTAAGAAATTGAAGAATTAAAGAAGATGAATGGTCAACTCTAAGTACCGAACAAGAACCCTCAAGAAATTTTGGAGAGATGGTGGGAGGAGAGGGAGTCGAGAAAGGGGATATCGCATGGGGTGTTCAGCCGTGGGGGGTCTCACACGTGACTAGAGAGGATAAGGGGGCCAGGGGACATCGTCGGAGGAGAGGGATCCGATAGGGGAGGGGGACATAATTAGAAGATAGGGAGCTGAGAGGGGAGGGGGGACACCATTGGAGGAGTGGGAGATGAAAGGGGAGAGGGGGATATTTCCGGAGGAGAGGGAGCTGAGAGGTGAGAGGGGGGACATCACCAGAGGAGAGGGAGCCGAGATGGATCTGAGGTAGGGAGGTAGAGGCTGGGATGTTGAGATGGAGGAAGAGGATGGGAGGTTAAGGTAGGAGAGGGGAGGAGAGGGTCGCAAGGTGGAGTCTGAGAAGGGGAGGAGAGGGTTCACACGAGGGGAGCCCAATAGAGATGAAAAATCAATAGGGGAAGCCCGATGAAATTGTGAAATCGTGGCAATGTATACCCACAGTTTTAACAAAACTGTTGGTATAAAATAGAATATATCACCTGTAACAATGGTTTTTCTAAAACGTGGGTATAAATTCTTGGGGATAGGCCTATTTTACAATAGTTAAAATAGAAATAGAAATATAATAAAATTCAAGAATTAAATAAAATAACATAGTGTTGAGACAAAACTTGTCATGTTTCATTAACATATAACCATATATGTAGATTTCATGGAATTTGATCCAATCGTTGAGATTAATCCCTACAGTATCTAATCCAGCAGCTGGAATTCCAATGGTTAGATAATATAGAAGGTTGTCTATTATGTGGGAAATTTATTGGGAACTGAGGATTCATCAGTATTATCATAATTATGACATAAATTTAATAATGTATCATAAATCCCCCTTTATATGTCATAATTTCATGTAATATTATTTAATATTCACTTAAAAAAACCATATGGAAAAGAAGTAAAGAAAAAATAAATGAATTTCGTGTCATGTTGCCTCATTAAAAACCTCTACCAGGAAAACCGAGTGAGAAAAACATGATGAAGGGAAAAGTAGTGCAGTTCTCCCAACTCCCCATAATTATATACATTTAATTTTATCTTTAGGACATATTAATATTATTATTTAATTATGTTTTTGAGATATGGGAGGAAGATAAATGGTAATAATGAATGGTCTCATTGAAAATTATAACTCACGGGGAAGACCAGAAATTTCCATTAATTATAGATATGCATAATAACTTATAACATTATCTTGGATATATGTTATAATGTATGATTTCCTCATTAAGAACCTCATCAAATAATAACCCTTCATGGAAAAATCCTTGATTACAGAAAATAGTATAATAACATCAATTCCCCAGAGTGTTCCCTCATTAAAAACCTCATAATGAAAACCCAATGGTAAAAACTTGACTAATGTAAAAAGAGTAAAACAGTTACATCTCCCTCTCACAATGATCATCACTAAATCATTTAACTCATATAATTTCAATGATCAATTCATAACCAAAACATTCAATTTTTAATTTTGGAATAATAATAATTTATACCCTTTAGATCTCAATGAACAGGGAAGAACATTACCTCACAGTGCAACATGATTTGTTATTATTTATAAGGTACTTATGGACATGTGCATGTATATCCTTCAGGGATAAATAAAATGTGAATTTATATTTAATCATTTTGGGATAAGTATGTTCTTCATCAACCCCTAATGTATGAAATATATCACTCTTATAAGTAATATATTTAATTATTTTTTAAGGGTAAAACCATTTCAAAAATTTAACATTTCATCTCCATGATGATTGATTCAAAATACAAGGACATTATATGTAATTTCATGATAAAATAAGTCATTGATTTTAGAAAACTCTTTGAGAGTTTATATGTTTTTTTAAAGAATCCTAATAATATGATGAATATAATTATTTATAAAAACCATGGGATGACAAATTCAATTTATATTATTTCTTAACATAATATGGATACATGAATTACATCTTATTTAGTATACCCCATAATTTCTTATATTGAGTGATTCTTTCATAATTTTGAATATGCTTTAGGAATTTTTATCCCTTCAAGGATTCATATATAAATACCCAAATATAAAAGGAAGAATATTTCATATAATAAGATCATTAATATTAAATAGTTTTGGTAGTTTGGATAATCAATCCAAAACTATATATGTTGAACATATCATAAGTTCCTTTAATAATTTTTACAATTATTTTAACGTCTACATCTATCAAAATCCATTATCACTAGTCAGTTTGAAAGCATTTAAAAATTCAAATATATTATCAACAACATTGAATGGGATCTCATATTTTTTGTGGTACTAGTTTCTCTTAAGGTACAATATCAAAAAAGATATAATTTTATCGATATATTAAATTTCCTCTTCAAGGTAAAAAATATTTATTTCTTTCTACTCATGATGAAAGATGATTTTATATAATTAGTTCAACCAAACTTTGGGTGTGTATAATAATACTATTGATTTACAACACTTTACATTTATGTAAGTGTTGTGAGCATCTTATCAATAGTTCTTCTAGACCATTTTATATATAGAATGTGATGCTTAATATTTATTTTAATTAACATTCATAGCATGTAATATATACTCACTAGCAACAAAGAACACATATGATCATTTAGTGGATGCATCTTTCATATTGTATTTAAATGGATCACATGGTAGGTGGGTGCACCCATATATTTCATAATTTTTTCTTCATAAATATATGATAAATTTATTTCCAAAAGAGATGAAAATAATATAAATAATTTTACTTAAAAATGGGTACCTTAGGTAAATTATTATATAGGAGGAATTCATAAATACTTAATGAGAATGAATTCATTGATAATTTAGTAGATATAAATCCATTAAATAAATTAATTATTTTTCTCCTAATGGATGTCTACTATGTTATCAAAAAATTTATGCTCGTGTATAATTTAATCAATATCTATAATTATAGTTAATCCGGGATGACCTAAACCGTCATGTAATATATTTAAAGTGCTAATATCAGTAAACTTATAGTTTACCATTATTGATTCGATTGTAAATAAAAAATTATTTATAATCATTTTTTATGAATTCTTATTAAATATCAAATAACCTATTTAATTCAGTGTCCTCATATGATATTCATTTTCATGAATACCATTGATATATCTCATAGAGACTTTAGATATAACAAAGCATTGAGACTTTGTACTACTAGATATGAATATTGTTTCTCTTATAGATAAGTTAATTAGTTTTCTCTACTGATAAATGTACTTACATGAGCATATAATAACTCATATATGTGTTCTTTTGAAGCATTTAATCAAAATAATATTTATCATGATTTTTATTAAAGATTAAAATATATAACATCTTCTAGATATTTTATTGTACATACATATATTTGTCATTATAATTTCCACTTATGGTGGTTGATTAATTCATAATATAATTATAATGGGTTAGGCGCATCACCAAGTAGATTATTTCATATTTTAGAACTTCTGGTCCAAATATTTTGGAACTTATATCCCAAATATTATTTTACAATACATATACTTGGGAGTGGATCCCCCATATATTTTAAAGAAAGTGAATGTTGTAGAGAAAACCAATGTGGAAGAATATTCTGGATTCACAACACACACCACATCACCTTCAAAAATTATAATCCATTGAATAAAAACATTCATTTTACCAAATTAAGAAGAAATAATTTGATCAAACTTCATCAACACTCAAATATTAATGATAAAATTCTAAGTATGAGTAGAACAAATCAAATCAAATTTCTTCTTGAATAATTTCATTTTCATCAAGGAATGAACTAGAGTAATTAAAACTACATTCACATTAGGAAATGAACTCATTAATTGAATTTCATTATTCATGAATGATAATTTATTATTTATTAATAAGGATCATATTGTATAAAATACTAAATTTATGCATTATAATGATAATTGTTTCAACAACTTAATGTGGTAAAATCATTTTCATTAAATATATTGTATTATCAAAACCATGTAACTCAATCATTTCATTTATGAACAATATGAATATAAACATCCACTTCAGGGGATAAATGAATTACATTAGATGATATTTATAATCTACAAGAACATGATAAATAATAAAATTTCCTATGATATTGTTGCTGCAAGAACAATAATTGATAAATAAAAATATTCTTTAATATAATGTCAAAGGAAATTATTTTTATATCATCCTCCAGGGATGATTTATTTTATAAATATTAATAAAATTCATTGTGCTATGTAAATATTCACATCAAACCACTTCTAGTGGTTATATTATTATTTTTTATTTTTTTTCATAAAAAAATAGGGAACAATGATTATTAGAAAATATCATATTTACTCAAACTTGTTTTAAAATAAAATCATATATATTTTCATTCACTTTGTGGAATGAAATAAATCATTTTCAATAAATATCCTTATTCACTTTAAGGAAAAAAATAAAATTATTTGTTCAGGTTTTATAGTGTCTTCAAGATAATAACATGAATACGTAATTCAACAATTTCATAAATTTTATCCACTTTGGGGGATATATATATGTAAAATATATTTATAATTTTTTTTCATGAACATTTAATTTCTCTCAAACATTTTATAAGAAATAAAATGAAAGTGAAAATAAATAAAACAATAAAATATTTAAAAATATTCAAAGGAAACATCCTCACCATCATGATCCTTTATATAACACAATCAAACTTGACACCTTCAGGGTCAAAAAAGAAAAACATATATGAAATTTCATGGTTCATGGGATGACCAGCAAACTTTGACTCGATGCATGATAGATATGTGATGTTCATCATTGATTAGAAAACCTCGCATCAAAATATAGTGTGTACAGTATGTTCATCATTTGACCACATCTATTATTAATCAAACACATTATTTTCATGGAATGGAGTGAAATTTTTCATTCATGAGTAATTATAATTCTTCAAGAGTTCATTATTGCTCTCGGAATAAAACCTTAACAAAACCATATAGTATTTTCATATTTTTCAAGGGGGAAAAATAAATGTAACAAAATCTTACATATTAAATAAGACTAACCTGTTGATATTTCTCTTGGAATTAGAAAATTTTATGTGCGCATGAAAGAGTATGTCAAAAGAAGGATGTCAGAAAAAAATATGAGACCAACCTTTTTCATGTATGAATTAACTCACGTTTATGACAACGTCATCATGATACACAATGCGAATAATATGATCATTTTGATAATGTTTTATGAAATCAATCGAATATTGATTGAATGTAAAAATAATTTCAAACCTAGGAATGTAAGACCGACCGTAGGGGAAACAAATCATTGAAAAAGCAGGCATTGGATTTGTATACAATGATAATGGTGAAAAATAGAAATACCAATATAATAAAAATACATGAATTACAGAAAATAATAAAATGTAGAGACAAAAGTTATCATGTTTCATTCAAATATAAACATATATATAGAGCACATGGAATTTGATCCAACAGTTGAGATTAATACCTACAATATCTAATCCAATGACTAGAATTCCAATGGCTGAAGAAAATGGAAGGTTGGCCATTATGAGAGAAATTTATTGGGAATTAAGGAGACATCGCACATGAGCCTCATCCCAGTTGGTGAGGACTCTTAAGTGCATCCAGCTGACCCATGATCAAATTCAGGCAGAGGCATAATTTCCAGGTTACTGTAGCAGCTACAGTAGCAGGGAATATAGCAGCTACCATAGAGAGAACTGTGCAGTACAATAGCGAGGACTGTAGAAAGCACTGTTTGGCACTATAGAAGTTGGGAATTTTCCCCCATTTGGGCCTTCGAGCCGCCGATTTGGTCCCTGAGTCCTTTAAGGACTTCGGGCCACCCAAGCCTTCGGGCCAGTAAGGCCCTCAGGCCACCTCAATGCCTTCGGACCACCATAAGTGCAGATGCAAACCAGAAAACCTACAAGGAACAAGCTCTATAAGAGGATGAGCAAGGAGATTTCTCCATAGAAGAAGCTACACAGATTGAAAGAATGAGAGGGTATGACACCTTCCATCAGGAGAAGTCGGTTCATGCATGGGATATCCTAGCCGAACAACCATGCGAAGGTGGAAAGCTGATTTCACAATGAAGATGCTGGGGAGGAGCTGTTCCAAGTAGTTAGTCTTGGTTGTTTGTAATGTTTGAAGCCTATAGGAAATTAATTCCTCTAAGGCCTACGGTCCATGTAATACTTATGCCTACGGGCCTTATAAGGGTTCCACCTCACCCCTTGAAAGGTGGACTATCAAAATCAATAAAAAATAAAGGTCTTCAGGTCATTGGATGGAAGGAGACATCCTTATTATCCTAATTATGAAATCCATTTAATAATGTTTTATAAATATTTACCTATACATATATAACATATGTATTTACATTTATATAATTAATAACTTTAATTCATTATTTTTAATATTTTTTCAATATATTCATTTTTTAGTTCAATTTCAGTCATTTTTAACATTCAATCTTTTAAAATTATTTATTCATTAAT
This sequence comes from Viscum album, assembly GCA_963277665.1. Lineage (NCBI taxonomy): Eukaryota > Viridiplantae > Streptophyta > Magnoliopsida > Santalales > Viscaceae > Viscum > Viscum album. Next base: position 1,565,868,351 of record OY728157.1, on the reverse strand, counting down.
AATGTTGATAATTTTTTACTATTTTTTATAATTTATTCTTTTTTAATATTTATTCATTTAATATTTTTTCAATTTAGTAATTTTTAATATTATTTTACACATGATTATTCATTAATTTATGTAAAAATTTTAAAATAGCAATATATTCATATTGATATATATATAGAGAAATTTTTTTATAAATTAAAATTTAAATTAATTAAAAATATTGACTAATTATTATCAAATAATGGATATTTAATGTGTATGTTATATAAATTTCAATTTTTTCAATTTAATATATATATATATATGTTATATACATACATTAATTTTTCACACATATACGTAATTAATGAAAATTTTATATAGAAACACACAAACATGATATTTATTTAATTTACTCAATTTTTAATATTCATTTTATAATTTTCGTTCATTAACATAATATATTTATTATATTATGAGTTCAATAAATGAATTTTATTTATTTTTTTATAATTATTATTTAATATATACTATTTATTTACTTTGTAATAATTTTTATAATTTATTAATATTTAATATTTTTTACTCATTAACAAAATTGATTTTTTTTAAAATATTTTTGTGATTAATTCATTTTTAAATTTTTATTCTTTTAAATTTTTTTAATTTAGCCAGTGTTAATGTATATTTAGAAATGATTATTCATGAATGTTTAATGATTTTAATATGGTTGTAACTTATATAATTAATATGTATTCATTTTCATTTTAACAAATATTCATTTTTAATTTTTTAATAATCTATATAATTAATAAGTAGTTGAGGTGGTAGACTAGTGGTTAACTCACCCTATAACAACACTGTAGTGGGCACTGTAATGGTATAGTAGTAGAAAAATTATTAATCTGATTTGGGACTTTGGGCCACTAGTTTTGGTTTATAGACACAAGGCATTAAGGACACCATAGGAATTCAGGCCACATGGCCTCTAGCCACCTCAGGCCTCTTGGCCATGGTATTTCCAGCCACATTAAATCAGATTAGATAACACAGGGGAGATCCCCAAGAGCGGAATCAGAGCAGTAACAACCACCAGAGCAGTGCTAACCGGATTGGGAAGGATGATAGGGTATGACATTCTTCATCAGTACTAGACACTGTGAAACATTCCATGGGGCAGTGCAAGATGATCATCCATGTGAAGTGGGGAGCCAGGTTCCATAAATGTAGTCGATGCTGGGGAGTGGCAGTTTCAGTATATTCGGGTCTGTGGGTCTTCAGGTTATTTTCTTGGCCTTATGCCACTGGGCATATAGGTCATGAAAGGGTTCCCTCTCAACACGCTTAAAAAAAGGATTATTCATGAATAAATAAAATTCTAAAGGCCTTCAGGCCATTCAAAAAATCTATATAATTAATAACACTTATTAATTTTTTTTTTATATTTTTTCAATCCATTGATTTTTAATTAATAAATTTCACTCTTTTTAATCTTTATTCATTTAATATTATTTATTCACTAATAATGTTAATTATGTTTTTATAATTTATATATTTTTAATATTTATTCATTTAATATTTTTTAATTTTTTAATTTTTATTATTTATTTATACATATTAATTTATTCGCATTTTATGATTTTAATATGGTTGTATTGTACACATTTAATATCTATTCATATTCAATTAAATATTTATTCATTTTTAATAGTTTTATTAACTTATATAATTAATAAAACTTATTTTAATTTATTTTCAATATATTTTATTGATTCTTATAAAAAAACTGATAAAGATGGGTTTTATTAGTGCTAAAATTAAAAATCACTGATAAAACCTATCTTTATCAATGTTTTTTGGAAAGCGTTGACAAAACTCTTCACTGTGTTTTAAAATGAACTCTAATAGAACCCCAATCACTCACATCATTCAAGATCTCATGGAACTCAACCTCTTCCGCTGCTCCCCCTTGATCTTATTGGATGAATCAACCTCTACTGCTACTGCCCCTCGATCTTATCAGAATAATAAACCATCTCAAAACTGAAGGTACGTGACTCTTTGTACTATATCTTCAATTGTTTCATAAATTTTAGTTCTTATTTTTCCCATGTAGCATACCACCCCCATTCCACTTAGCCAATCGACTTGACCCAATATAAAAGATCAAGATGATCTGGTCTTTAACTACCCTAGTTTTATGTATCTAAATCCTTCATGTTTCTTTGTTCTATCATGATTATAAAGGGTTTGGATACTCAAGTTTGGGTGTTTTTAATTTTTAAAGTCTGATAGTGGATGTTTAAGATTTTTCTTTATAAATTTCATCTTTGAAAGGCTCTTCTAAAATTTTAGAATCACTTTCTCTGATATTTTTTCAACTCTATTATAAAAATTCCTATTAATTTCATATTAAAATTGCTCTATCAGTGTGTGGGTGTTTTTGAATGTGATTTTAGATATAAAAAAATGTTTTTTAATAAAAATTTGAAAGTAATAAGATGGATTTTAAAAAATATTTTCATCAAAATATGAAAAAGAGTGAACTTCTAGGTAAACCTCTGACAATGATGGAGATCCAATAGTGGGAATTTTATCTCTATGTCCAAATAATTTTTTTACCTAATAATGAAACATAGTTTTCTTAATTTTTCTCTCAAGGAGGTTTTTAATTGAGTTCTTAGATACTTAAAAGATTAATTTATTAAAAAATGAATAGAATTAGATTTATTGAAGAAATATGATGTAATTCAAAATAGGGATTTTATTCTAAAGGTAGTGTGAAAAAGTGAGTTTTGAAGAATAAAAAACAATTAAAAGAGTGAAAGAGTGTTGAAAATGGAAGAATTCATCTTTTTAGTAAAGTGAGAACTAAATTTAGAGTAGTGACATTAAACATGTTCAATATATGAGGTTCCTCTTCTCAATTGTCCAAAATATTTCTTTCAATAATTCATTTTTAGTACTTAATCTGTAATTATGAACTAAGAACTTATATGGTTAAAATTGAAGTGATTATTTATGGCAAAAAAAATGATAATTCTATTTATTTCAATAAGACTGATTAATTAATCAATTATCACAGATAAGAAGAGTTCAATGGAATACTAATTGTGCTCACAACCTCGATTGAGTGTTGAAAAATTTAAATAGTTTGTAAATAATTGAAACCATTACTATTAAGTTTTGAATTATTATAATAACATTCAATACAATAAAATTTCAATCAAACATAGTCAAAAAAATAAATGTAAGGGAAAACATCAATTATTTTTTAGAAAGAATGAAAAAAAATTGTACAACTAAATGTAAAAATTACAAAAATAAAGAATATGAGAGTACATAAAATAAATTTAAATATTTCAATTGATCACTCCTATGTTTATACCACTATAGGTTTAGCTAGACATGGACACAAAAAAACTTATAACCTTTTTTTCATTACATTTTTTTTCATTTCATCTTTGAGTGTCTAAAGTGAATATGAATTTTGTCTCAGGAAAATAATCAAATTTATTAGAAGTGTCAATAAATTTCTCCATTGATTATGAATACTATATACTTATTAAAAAAATTGGATTTATATATTTACATAGAAATATGTTTAGACACACAAATATAAAAAATTATATATTTACACTCAAATTCTATTGCTTTATTTACATATCAATGTATATATACATTATATGCATGAATTAAGTGTATTTATTTATTTTTCATAAAAAATGAATATTTCTGAATGTAATAGGTTGAACATGAATTAAAAATGGATGGATTATAATCATATGAAAAAGGATTACAAGGATCGAGTTAAAGAGTTCATCATGTTTGAAATAGAGCATGCATACCACCCTTCTCAAATCCTTTTTATGTGTTTACATTATTGTTATTCAAGAAGAATTCATCCAAAAAGTAAAAATAAAATTTGATTTGTCATGGAATATATAAAAATTATAAATTTTGGACTAAACATGGGGAAAAACTAAATCTATATATTGATTGGGTTGATACAATGATTTATGGATAATTCGATATGAATAGTAGTGTAAAGGATGATGAGGATCATATAGGTGAAATGAAAATAATAATTGAAGATGACCTTTATGAGTGTCCAAAGTTTTTTGAGATGATAAATAGTTGTGAAAAGAGACAATTTTATATCATATATACTAAATATAAAACATTTCAGTTATATTGAAGTTATATAATTTGAAAGTTGGAAGTGGATGTAGTGACAAAAAATTTACAGAACTAATTGGTCTCTTGAATGATATAGTACCCAAGAAAAATGAGCTTCCCTATTGAACATATGATGCTAAATGAATTCTACATTAAATGGGAATGATCTATGAAAAAAATACATATCTATCCAAATGATTGTAATTTTTTTTGTAAGGACCACGAATAACTAAAAAATTCCCTAAGTGTGGAATGGATTGATACAAGAAAGATGAATCATGTCATGAACCAACCTACAAGGTTCCAACCCGTGACTAGCCCAATCCCATATACAATAGGCCATGTGATGATGACCGATGATAAGTATATGTATCCTATAAATGGGAGGAATTATCCTAATTTACTTGCACACATACACATCTCGAATACCACAAAATACTGAAATATACAATAATCGAAACAAATGCATGCATACCACTATAATTTCATAAACAAAGTAAGAATGTAAAGTACTGAATGTGGAAAAAGGGGACACATACAATACCAAACAAAAACTATAAATATTCCATCCCAGTACAAGGGTGAAGACTAAGCTTAAATGTAAACTCCTAGAAAACACCTCAGTCTAAAAATATCATGCTATGCTCCACCAGCTTTGTGTCCTCCAGGGACACCGTCAAATGGGTCACCATCTACATAAGACACGACACATGTAAGAAGAGCCCATAAAGACACCCCAAAAATAGTAAACACAAATCACTTAGTATAGTTATCTATATACAAGGATATAACAATAAATGTATAATATAAACATCCATATATACTTAGGAAAGACACTATTCCCCTACGTATTCATAAACACCTACTAGCCACAGGATTCTCCCTGAAGCAATGCTCATTTTGGGACAATACACTCCATGAGCCATGCTATCATCAGAGAAACATGTCAAATAGGACTAGATCATTGGGTCCCACCCAAGAAAGATCACCGGTCTAATAAGACCCGGATACTCAGATAGGGGTTCACACCCAGAAAAATTGGGGGACCCCAAAAACCCAATCTGGATCAACCTGCTACATAGGGGATCATATGCCAATGATACCACAAACCCTACCGATACAGACTAATATATAGGGGATTAACACCCTACTCAAAGTGGTCACACTAATTCTAAAAACCCCACCTAGGGAAAAATGATAGAGGGTCACACTCCAGTCTCACGAGAGGGACACCACAAACTCTATCTGAGACTTAGCCTCTATAAGGGAACAAAATCCTATGATGTGGTTGCAATGTAACATTTTACCCTTGAGGTAAAGGAACAAGGGAACACACTAAACCAAGACTAGTCTAGACTAAAGAAATGAAGAGCTATAAACAATTTTTTAGGGGGTACACGGTGTATACTTGGTGTACAAAGTGTTTCTAGATATCCCCAAGTATGCCCATGTGGTAAAGTCTCACATGACATGTAAAAATCTAAATACATGGTGTGTAGGTAAGGTGCACGACATGTAGAGATCTCCCGATACCTACCAATGTTCCATTGGACATGTTCGTGTACTAGTGGTCGTGGCTATGTAGTAGCCTGTGTATAAGTGGTTGTGTCCGTGTCCATGTACATGACATGCCACTATCCTTCTACTTTTGGCCATGTCTGTGTACCTTTTGAATTTTACACTTATCCAATCATGAATAGTCACATACTGTGTGACAAGGTTTACATGCTGTGTGATCCTTAAATTCATCCTAAAATCCTATCCTCCACTAAGAGGCCTCTATGCAATGTGTAATCCTAAAGTACACGCTGTGTTGTTTGATATTTTCTAGAAATCCATTCCTGTTTAATGCGTCATCGAGATCTTTCGCCTCCACCGTAGATCTTTCCCAAGAACACTAGATTTGGGGTTGATCCTTGCCATCATTCATTCTCTGGATTCCATCCACCAAAAAAATCAGAAAATAATCTAATGATGTTTGTGTCATCATACAAAAGTCGAGAAAATGAAGAACTCCAATCTTCATCTCATTCTCACTAGATCTACCCACCTTCATCATTGAATACCAAAACAAAACCACCATTGAAACTCATACGCATGACATAGATCTGCTTCACCAAAGAACAGCCAGACAATGACCGAATACTGGGTATTTCTTAAACCATTTGCCAAAGGAAATACCAACGGTGATTAAACAAAGATATGGGGGAGAAAACCATAAGACATTAAAAGTGACGAATGAACGTTAACCTTTTTTCATTCGATATGAATCTATTGTCATAGAGATAGATAGACGAAAATGAATAAAACTCAACAAAAAATTTAAATTCCATAAATTTAATTATAATGAATATGTGTATATGAATTTTATTTGTATAATTGACCAATGTTCATTTGAGATGAAAGAACATGATGAGAAAACACAAGATCAAATGTCCTACTTAGATTTTGGATCGATCCATGATGAAGAGTGGTTTCATTGTCATTATTGATGGGATCTATAGAATCTGTTGTCACAATGATCCTCTATTTGGTTTGGATCTAATATAGATTTCTAATAATGATCTCCTCCAGTTGTCTTGTGGTATCCAAGGTTTAGTGGATAACTTTGGGCCAAAAACTTATAACTGTGTATTTATCAACAAAACCATTCAATGTGTCAAATAAAATAAATTAACTAAAATAATTAATTTATTTTAATATTTCCACACCTATGATGAATTTTCCATTAATTTATTCTGTCTAAAAAGTTTATATCATGCATATGGTAAAACCTAAATTATGAACTCATAGGTGCTCTCAGATTTTTTATTCGGGACTCTTCTCAAAAGTTATTCCACTTTTTCAAGAAAATGGTGTGCACATACTATTTAATATATTTTAAAAATTTATTATGGGAACATCGAAACATAGATTCAAATTCTGTCTTAATTCCTAGTCTCATAAATAATCCACATAATCTCCAAAAACAATATATAGAAAATCAGTGTCATTAAATTCTCCCCACATTAGACATTTTTGTTCTGAAAAGAGAAAAACCTAATAAATAAGATGAGGGAACTGAGATCATATCTAGATCTCCCACTCCTATGTGATCATTGGAATATTTACATGATTCCACTAAATGCACACTAGGGGAATTGATCATCCATGAAAGATCCTCTCATGTCGATCCTCTATATCCAATGGGTACTCAACCAAGGCAGCTTCATCCTCGAATTCCATATTTCCCTAGTTGATAACATGTGATTAGTTGTGTATGTACCTCCTCAATTGAGGAATGTGGAAGACTTTGTGCACCCATTCCAACTATGGTGGTAGAGCTAATTAGTATGCCACCTCTCCAAATATACACTGTATCTAGAAAAGACCAATGAAACTCAAAGATAACTTGCCACCACGACTAAATTTATGAAATCCACATTGTGGTAAAACCCTTAGAACACATGGTCTCCCTTATCAGACTCTATAATTATCTGTAATTGATCCTTGAAAGACTTATAATATATCTTTACAATCCTTGTCCACTCCTAGATGATCTTCACCTTCTCTGTTGTAGTAGTCACCAACTCCAAGCTCATGAGTGCAGACTCACCTGGATCATTCCAATAATGTGGTCACCTTCAGGGTCACTCATAAAAAGACCTAAATGGTTCCATAAAATTGGGGGAATGGTAGGAGTTGCTGTAGGAAATCTATACTAAGGGTAAATAATCCTCCCAACTACGTCCAAAGTTCAATATGAAAGCCCATAAGATTTCCTCCAAGACCTAAATTCTATGCTCAGTTTGGCCATCAATCTAGCTGTGATATTCCATACTCAAGAGTAACTGAGTCCCAAAGGACTCCTGTAATCCATTCTATAACTGTGATGTGAATCGATCATCATGGTCTGAAACAATCTCCATGGGAACTCCAGGGAGTTGAACTATCTCCTATATGTAGAGGCATCTCGATCTCTCAAATGAACTATACTCTCAAATAGCTAGGATGTGGTTTGAATTGGTGAGTCAGTCTACAATCACCCAGATGGAATTGTGTCCCCTAGATGTACATGGTAAACCTTTCATGAAGACCATGGATATACTATTCCACTTAAAATATAGCACATCAAGGGGTTGGGATAAACTCACTGAAACTTGGTGCTCAGTATTTACCTATTGACAAGTGACGCATCGAGAGACAGACTCTACAACTCCCTTATTCATTTTTGGACACAAAAAATGAAATTAGAGGTCCTGATACATCTTTTACACTCCAGGATGTACCGCCAAAAAGAATGTATGAAACATCTGCATCACCTCCTCCTGTAAAGAAAAAGGCACCATCATCCATACTCTGAAAATGATAGCGTGTTCTCTAGTTTTAGAATATCCATTAGAATCATGTCTAGTTGATATATGAGTGTGCAAGGTCCCACAGTTGGTAACTCCTTGCTGATAATCCTTGAAACACTGTAAAAGTGGTGGGGAAATAACCATCAACTGTAGATATGAAGCACCATCTCTTTCTACTAAGGATAACTATAATAAAGCTAACTTCTATGATGCCTCAGTTAATAACTAAGAACAATATCTCTTGATGAGAGTGTCTTCGACCACTTTCACCTTCCTAAGAGTATAGAAAATCTCTAAGTCGCAGTCTTGGGTGAACTCTATTCATCACCTTTGTCTCAAGTAAAGATCCTTCTGATAAAAGATATACATGAGACTCTTATGGTCAAAGTAGAAGACAAACCACTCACCCATCAGGCCGTGTCAATACATGTTCGATGTAAAGACTACCGCCGATAACTCAAGAACATGGGTTGCATAGTTCTACTAATTTGGTGTCAACTAATGTGAACCATAGGAAATCACTGCCCACCGCTACATCAGAACACAACCAAGTCCAGTCCCTGATGCATTGCAGAAAACTATGTATTTGACACATTCTTATGGAAATCACAATATGGGAGAATTCACTAATATCTGCCTCATCTCCTGAAATCAATTCTGGATCCTTTCTATCCACACGTAAGTCTACCCCTTTTGGGTCAAATATGTAAATGGTGCATCCACTCTGGTGAAATTAGGTACAAACCTCCAATAGTACCCTACCAAGCTAAGGAAACTCTGCACCTCAGTAACGCTCAGGGGAAGATCCCAAGAAAATACCACCTAAAACTATACTGAGTCCACTTCTACTCCTGCCTCTGAGATTATGTGTCCCATAAAGTGATCCTCATGAATCCAAAATTGACACTTCGAGAGCTTCCCATAATGAGGGTGCTCTCAGAGTGTGTATGTGACCATCCTAAAGTGTCTCGCATGGTCCTCCTTGGATTCCAAGTACACTAGGATGTCATCGATGAAAAACAACATGATCTAGTATAAGAAGGTATGAAAGATCCATTTTATGAGTCCGATGAACACTTATGGTGAGTTCATCACACTAAACGACATCACCAAGTACTCATAGTGACTGTAGAGACATCTAAATGTCGTCTTTGGTATATCTGCTTCTCGTACTCACTGTTGGTAATAGCCTAATCTAAGGTCAATTTTCTAGAACCATCACGTCCCTATCAACAAATAATAGAGGCCATTGATCCTCAATAATGGATAATATTTTTCACTTTCACCTAGTTTAATCACTAGTAGTCCACACATAACCTTAAAATCTCATCCACCTTCTTAACAAAAAACACTAGGGATCCCCATGGGGAAACACTAGGTCTCACAAAGCCCTTCCCCTGCAAGTACCCTAACTACACCCTCATATTTTGATGCTATATGGGATCCATCTGATATGTTGGTGAAGATATTGAGTTCTTCCCATGATGCAAGTCAATGTATAAGCCTATCTGTTGGAAAGACATCCTCAAACTCTGTGTCCACTATAGGGAAATGAAATCTCGTATCATCCACTACTCCAAAATTCATGCCATCTACTAATGAGTAATTGGTTTCACCATACTATTCCTAATCCCGTCCTGCTCTGCCAAGGTTTCCTTTTCATCTATAAAGTAGAACCTCATCCCATCACTGTAGACTCACCATATTATCTACATAAAACAGTCAATATGGGCATGAATTCTGGACAACCATTCCATACCAAGATGATTTCATAAGGCCTCATCACTACTAAAAAGAAATACCATAGAAAAATATCACCACCAAGCATCATATTTTAGTGTCGACATAAGTGTGCAATCATCTAGTCACAACCTGTCAGAGTCTCCAACCATAAGGGTTGAGCCAATGGCTCAATCACAATCTCAAGTCTCAAACCAGAGAAGTGGAAATGAAGGAATGACTCAAACCTATATCTATTTGTACTGTAAATAAAGTAGAAAAGACATATATCATACCTTGTATCATCCCTATATCCTTGAAGTCATAAGAATATATAGCCTATAGTTGGCATCATCCTTAACCACAAGCTCTTGGATCATGGAATAGAGAACCTGAGGGTGGTGGTGCTAGTAGGTCAAACCTCCAACCACATCCTATTGATCTTCCAGACCTTCTGGAACATCTTCCACCCCACGGAACACTCTTATCCCACCATTATATTATCATTGATGGTCCCTCGACCATCTCTCGATCAGCTATATAACAATCCTGACAATTTCAAGTCAAGTGTCCCCAACCGTTGTAGGAGAAACACCACCTCTCAATTGGATAATTCAAGCCATCTTGGGAGCCTTTCACTACTGACCGTAGGTACTGGGATCAACTATTGAATCATCTAACATGCTTGAATCCCTATGACTATCATCAATTTCCTACTGGTAAGGTCTCAGCTACTGGGTGCTCACTACCGACACCCACTGTTGGCCCTTCCATACTAGGAATCTCTCTACCATAATGGCTCACTCAATCACCCCAACATAGGTGGGAATGAAAATGGATATCACTAAAGCCCTGATATCTAGGTTTAAGCCCTGCTCAAAGGTTCATTCTCTGAATAATTTATCCCACACCATATCTAAGGAGTGACATGATACATTAGTAAAACTCACTGAGTACTCTTCCATGGTCAAACTACCCTCTTATAGATTCATAAGATCCTGTATGTGTACTGATTTTAATGTGTCTGGATAGAACTCCTCCCTAAAGAGACACTCAAAGTATGAAAAGTATAGATCTATCTCATTATGTGACCAAGTAACTAAGTTACATAATTTCCCAATAGATCCTTGAAGAAGACTCATCTTATGGACCACCATCTGATCATCCGAAATCCTCAAAAAGCAAAAAACACAAGTAACTACCTCTAGACAGTCCTCAACCACCTAGGGGTCTAGCTCACCCCAAAACCTAGAAGGTCACTACCTCTGAAACTCATGAAGTGCACTCAGAATTTCTATATCCTATACTAGAATTTCTAGTGATAGATATTGCTCAACAAGTGGTGGTAAAGCTGGTAAACCACCCATAGGTACTATCTCTAGTACATTCCCTTGTATTGAAGTCACATCACTTGGAAGACCATCCTCATGATCATGCAGTGGAATCCTGGATGACTGTCTACGTGGAGGCATCCTGAAATAAAAAAATTCACCATAGTCAAAAGAGTATATCTAGGGAGGTGAATAAAGAAGGAAATGGAAGACACAACCCATTACTATATGATAAATGTACCAAAATATTCCTTATAACCAACTTTTATATGTACCGATTCAAAAAGAAGGTGATCAGAGTCATGGTGTATGGATATGTTGGTCATTGCACCAACACTGGAGTCCCCGGTTTGAACGTTGAACTCGAAACACTAAAAATTATTTCCTCAACCTAATATCACTGACTCTGGTCCCAAGGTATAACTGACTACTCTAATACCACTCTGTCATGACCTGGACCAATAGGGTTAGAACCATGACTACCGCAATCCCACCTCCAATTGGACAGGGGCAGGAGACCGACGCTGACTAAGTATATACACAAAATGGGAGGTATTATCTTAATGTACCTGTACGCACGCACACATCTCAAATATCACAAAATGATGAAATTTAAAATAACAGAAATAAATTCATGCATACCACTATAATCCCACAAGAGAATTATGACGGTAAAGTGATGAAATAAAAAAAGAGTCGAAATAAAATCCCAACCAAAAACTATAAGGAGTCCAACTTGCTCCAAGGGAAATGACTAAGGTCAAATTCAAGATCCCAAAAAACAATTCATTCTGAAAAATTCAAGCTAAAAATCACAATATCTACGTTCTTTAGGGACACCGTCAAAAGGTTCATCATATTTATAAGACACGACAAGTACTAGTAGATCCCATGCATGAGTGAGTGAAAAAATACCCAGTAGGACAAACCAAAAACACTAAACACAAAGCATAAAGTATAGTCACCTTAATACAAGGATATAACAATAAATGTATAATAGAAACACCCAGATATACTTAAGAAAGAAACCAATCCCCTAGGCGGTCATAACTAACTACCAGCCATAGGATTCTGCTCGAAGCAATTCTCATTCTGAGAGAATCCACTCCATGAGCTATGTCATCACTAGAGAAACTCATTGAAGAGGTATAGATCATTGGGCCTACCCAAGAGAGATCATTGGTATTAGAAGACTCTTATACTAAGATAGGGGTTCATGACTAGAACTGTTGGGGGGCACCATGAACCCAATATGGATCAACACTCTACGTAGGTTATCATATGACAATGATACCATGAACCATACCAATACAGCCTGCAAGATGAGGGATCAACATCCAGCTCAAGGTGGTCATGTTGATTCCACAAACCCCCCTTAGGGTGAAAATATGATAGAGAATCACACTCCAATCTCATGGAGGGACACCAAAAACTCTATCTGAGACTCATCCTCTAAAGGGGATCACAATCCAGTGATGTGAATGCAATGCTACACTATACCCTTGAGGGAAAGGACCAGGGGAACACACTCCCCCAATACTAGTACAAAATAAAGAAATGGGTGTCTAAAAAAACTCTTTAAGGGGGTACATGGAATGTAGTAGGTGTATACGATGTGTCCAGCTATCCCTAAGTCTTACCATGTGTTAAATACTCACATGAAGAGAAAATAACTAAATACACAATGTGTAGGTAGGGTACACGACATGTAGAGATATCTCGACACCTACCTGTGATCCACTGGCTGTGTCCGTATACCATTGTCCATGTCTATGTAATGGCTTGTGTAAAGGTGGCCATGTCCATGTCCAAGTGCATGACATGCCACTAGCTATGTACTTTGGGCCCTATCCGTGTACTTTCCTAATTACACCCTGATCCAAACGGGAAGTTATTGTCTGAATTTTTCATGTTCATTGTGGTGTGGTGACATAGGTATATTTTCCTTCTATGTTTCAAATACATAATGTATGTGGGTTCATTGTGATTCAGTGATACTGCTTCTTGTTTTAGTTGTATTAGTTCTAATTTATATCTTATTGTAATGAGATTTTCAGACCCAACTAGTTATATCTGAATAGTTTTGTTAGGACACCCAATAGATCACGATAGATTCGTTCTAAAATTTTTAAATTTACATATTTTACGCTTTCACTGTGAACCATGTTCCTTCAAATTAAATATATAAATATATTGAATTCATTGATTATAAACATGAAATTTACCATTATAACTTATAAAATGATCATGATGTATAACATGTCCCATAAACGACCAATTCAAGATATATTTGTCTTGAATTATTAAATTTCATAAGATAGAATCATTAGTAAAAAAGTTATCATGACATGTAAATTCAAACACAATGGTTAAAGGAGACATTAATAATAGATCATCATATTTACACCAAGGATAACTTATTCAATAGGCCCCACACGCAACCATTGTGAGTAGTATGTATAGAAAAATGTATAAAAACACTTTTTACACTACACTCATTTCACAATTCTTTCATAATGGTTCTTATCTCATGATAAAATTTTAACAAAAGTACCAAGAGGATTATTATCATACTACGATATATTAAATTCACTAAACATAAAATAGTGATAATGGAATAATTTATCTTTATTAAATAAATAATTAATATATGATATAATCATTATAAAAAACCATAATATCATGATTGACCTCTAGAATAAGATTTCAAGAAAAAAATGTTTAACTGGTACCAAAAACTAATAAGTCTATTTTTGTAAAATGATAAAAATAAAAAAATCTGAGATATTCGATACATCTAAAATATGGACCAATCATCTTTGGAAATCTTTGAAAATTGGTAATTTAATTTTTAATAAAAATTTATTTTTATATTGTTATTTCCCCTTATTAAACATGATTATGTGTATAGTTCATCAAAAAATAGTCAAAAAAAGTCCTCTAACATCAATTAATTTTAGTTTTTAACATAAATTTTTGAGGTGATGTATTTACAAGTAACATTGTAAATATATTTTTAATGTTAGTTTTTGAAAATAGCGTTAAAAATTATTTACATCCTTTGTTATCTTTTAAAGATAAATATTTCATCGTTTATCTAAATAACCATCATGGGAAATTATTTTTTTAATGAAATAGTAATATTTTTCTAAAATTTAATCCATAAGGAGATCATTTGGATAAACAAAAAATATTGAAATTATAGTTCGATAACATATATCAATTTCAATGATGTATTAAAGAGTCTCCTAAAAAACTAAATAGTTTACCATTATATGAATGAACTAAATAAATATCATCCATGATACCATGATAATAATCAATAAAACTTTATAAATAATTAATAAAAAAGAATAAGATGATAGAATAAGTGAAAATAAGATATATTTTACTTATTCATAGAAATCAACCATCAAATAAACATTTTTGTATATATATTTTCATAAAGAAAACATTTTATATTATTTTTGTTGCTAATTCTAGTAAAAGAATCCATCATATTCATTATTTTATTAAATGTTAAAATTAAATATCGATAATGGATTAATTTTCCCAGAAATTATTAGAAATTTATGAATGGAAAATGTAAAAATTTGGAAGAGAGAATATATCAAGAACAGAGGGGAATGTAAAATTTTTGGAGGGTGAATGAATTTTTTTAGGTAGAATGATATATTTATAAGATATAAATTAAATTTCATAGTGGTAGTTAGTAACACTATGAAAAAATATGAATGTTAATTTTAAGGTTTACTTTTTTAAATTTTTTGATATCAATTCTTTAGGAATTGATCTTAAATGTATAATATTAACATTGGTTTTTAAATAACCAATATTAAAAGTACTTTGAATTCTGGTTCTTGAATAACCTACTATAAAATTGATCTTTTAACATTGGATATGTAAAAACTGATGATAAATGTCATCTTTTACATCAGTTTTTATAAAACTAGTGTTAAAAGTACTATTAATATCAGTTCTTTAAAATCTATTGTAAAAAAATGCTAAAAATAATTTTTATAGTAGTGAACAAAGAGTGGGTCAAGGATTTTGGTGACAGGGGTTTGACCATATCATTTTAGAGATGGTGATAGGCATGTACACATGGGGGTTAATCTAGGACTATACATACATGGGCCTATTTTTGTTAGACCCATTTGGGATATTTTTTATATGATCCAAAATTTATAATCCCTACCCATTTTTCATATGGGTTGGGAAAGATAATCGATTGAACCATTTATCATTATTTTTTGATATGCCAATAATTTAATGTTATATAAAAATTCAAATAAAAAGAAAGTAAGTATATTTTCTGTTTATGTGGTAATTTATGTTTAGAATTTATTACCCATACAATTTTTGTGCCTCACTAGCTATGCATCATCATTTCCAAGCTCTGTGTATACATGTAACCATTTGGAAGATACCCCTCCTATTCTTCTATTTCCCATATTTTTGGATTACTTGGTTCTCCTTGCTTCCTGCCAATGCTTTCAGTTTCATCCATGATGAATTAATCACTTCATTCCTTACTCTCAAGTTCATTGAATTTGAATTTTCCTCCACCAATGTATCTATCTCCTCCACCTACACCTTCAACTTCATCTATGCATCAACCTATATCCCTATCACCTCCTCTAAATTGATTTTTTTCAGGCATCTCATATTGTATCCCTACCTCACCTCCCCATGCCATCCTCACCTCCCTACATGGAATCCATAACTCACTACCTTCAAATATATATTTCTATCAGTGGGCTTAGCATGGAGATAATGGTGATGGTGAGCACAACATGGGGAGGCACCTCAAACATTTCCATGAATCCCATATTCACTTCATATGTAATTAAATAGGTTCTTCATTCAATTAATTTTTTAGGTATTTATTTATTTCAAATTTGTTATATAAATTTATTCTTTGGTAGAAAATAATTTTTATTTATTTTTTAATTTCTCGGAAGCATGTACTTTCCTACTTCTTATCCATTAATGAATAATTATATTTAGACACTAAAGGTTTTCATTTTAATTACATATTTTAATGTTACTCTTATTTTATACCTTATTTTGAATTCAAAAATGTGATTTTAAATATTTTAATTTTAAAACTGTAGATTACTATGAAAATAAAATTTTACAACACATCAAGTTTTAACCATGATACCTATGAAAATGTGTGCATTCAATCAATATTATTTATGAAATATTTTTTATAAATTACTTCATGAAGTGTATGGACATACTTATTATTAAAATGGTATTAAACATGAATCCCAAAATTTTTTTATGAACATGCCTTTACATATCCATAATCTACTTTCATTTTATGAATATCTGACTATACATAATTTTGTTTTATTCCCCCAAGTGTTTCTTTAATTTATGATAATTTTTTAAAAACTGTTTATTATTTATATTTCTACACAAGTACGTATGATTTTTTCTTTATCCCAGCGAATCAAATATGTTTCATTAAATATCTTTATATTTATTCAGTCATTTTTCTCCAGTCTATATTTTCTCACCCTCACATACCTTTTATTTCTAAATTCATTAGTAATATGGAAGCTTAGTGTAATACTTTGAAAATGAAGGCTGAAGTTTGAACTGACATTTTTAAATTGAACATATTTATTTATTTTTTTATCATTTTGATTTTATTTTCTCTATTTCCATTTAAAGACAAGAATTATTTTCAGTTTTATATATTTTCATGACATCAAGACAAAATGGTTGGAAAATCAAACATTAGATTTCTAGTTTTGGATGTTGTTGTTTGATTATAGGTTGGATTATTATTTTTTTAGTATTTTTAGGAATCTTGACTGCTTCACTAAATAATTCTTATTTTATATTAGATCATAAAGAATAAGGACCTTTAGAAGTTCTAAAAATTTGATTTTGGTACCTTTTACTCCTAGATAATTCATATAAGTTTGAGGTTTATTCTAAGCTGATCGTATAACCTTCTATTTTATATCACCATTTTTTATTTCTATAGAGTTTAGTATTCATGAGTTGTTCTATATTTTTTTTCCATATTTAATTTTTTGGTTTCGGGAAGCCACTATGTGCTTGTTTAATGATCATTACTGACTATTTATCATAACCACAAGTCTAACCCAATTAAATGAAATTAATGATTATGTTTTTTGAAACTTGTAACTAAGGGTTTTCCATGAATATCATTGAGAAGCATGATGTAAAATATGTTTTCTATATGTACAAAACTAAATAATCACTATTTTAATTAAATCTGGTAGTATTAGTTCCATAACCAATTCTAATTTTTCCTCTTTTAAGTTTAATGAATTTACAAAACAATGATTAACATTCAAATAATAATATTTTTGACCCATTACAACCAAGGATTCCAATTATGATCCTACAATTTAAATAGAATAATTACTTTAAAATATTTTTGGTATGTTATGTATAAATAACCTCTATTTTTTATTATATTGCAATTTATTTTTTGAATATATTATTTATTTAAATATCCTACAAATACCTTGATACTATTTTCTATAGATCTACTGTTCCACAAATAAATTTAATCAATAATGAATTTTCTGGATATAACTTCCTTGATACTATTATTTATTGAGCTATAGTTGTATAGCCAAATTTAATCAATAATGAATTTATTGGATGTAATGATAATGTTTGGAGATGAATTATATCCAAGATATTGTTTGGTGCTCTCTTAAATAATCTTTTATGTTGGTATTCATATAAAAACCTCCCTAAATACTTTTAATTTGTTTATAATTTTCAATAACTTGGATGATTTACACATACGTGTTTTTTATTGGATATTGTCTGCTTCTTGAATTGTGTCTTAATATATATAATGAAATACCAAAAAAATATAATTTCCAATAACATGGATGATTTGAGAATACCTAGGATTATGATTTATTATATCTTGGAAGGATAAAAAACAAACAATTTCATGAGAATACATATTCCAGAACTTGCCACCTTGGAATTAGTCACGTTTGGATCCCCCCATCCCACTCTACTTAAAATAAATGTATGTAAGGTTTCTAACTATGATCATCTCTCTTTTATTTCTCAATCAAGTTAAGTAGTTTGTTGTAATTCCTATCAAAAACCTTAACTTTATACCCCCCTCATTTCATATGGGTTTTTAATTCATTTAATTCACTATTTTACTAGCTATTCATACTATCAAAATTATTATTTTCTTGACAATAGATTATTGCTTTCAAATATCAAAATCCCTCAATGTATTTTATCATTTCACCCTCTTTTATGTTTTATTAATTTGTAAAACTAAATATAATTAAATGTATTTTCAATGAAATTTTTATATTGATATATGAAAACAAAAAATGATTGACAACATAAATTATGAGGAATAAAATGAAATTTATCATGACTTATTTTTATGTTATTTGGGAATAAAAAAACAGAAAATAAAATGTTTGTGATCCCCATCCACCCTATCTAGTATGGAAAATTTCATACATGATCTCACCCATGTGTGAAAGCCCCATATCATTTGACTATTCACTTTTCCTAAGATCCAAGGCATGGAATTTTCATTCTTGGTTATCCTCACATTGGAATCAATAGATACCTCAGGATCTTGGCTTGTGTTGTTATCTAATGTTACCATAATCAATTCTATTTTATATTTTAATATTCTTTTTTTTCTTTCTCTATTCTATTCAGTAGATCAAAAAACATTTTTAATTATTTTATTGAAAAACCACTTTCAGGGTAAGTGGGAACCCCAACACAACCATTCCTTCACATCAAGTCACAACCACATTACAAAATTTAAAAATAAAAATAGTAAAACAGAACCAAGTCACCGTGTCATCCATCTTCACACACCCAGTTTCAAAATTCAAACCATAGTCACTGCAAATAACGCCAATCCCACGAGCTGACTGATGTGCATCGACTGCATTAAGGAAGAACACGTCTGGTCTATACTTTTTCACCCTCATCCCATCACCTTGAAATCATCACCGACATCTACCACCAAAATCCGCAACAAAAAACCCCAATACAGTCCATCACATCGAAAAATCATCAAGGTCAGAGACAACCGATCACCAAAAACCATCATCACCACCAAGAAAAACCAAAATAGGACACTAAGGAAACATCCAATTAAAACCAAATCCAAAAAATCAAAGCACACAAACTCTGGAAGCTTCATTAATCCCTTCAAACGCTGAACCACAAATCCCAAAAACCGCGTAGTTTCCATTGCTCCAGATCCAGCTAGGAAAGGAAAATAGAAACTTGCAGTCAGAGAAGGTTGAGCAGCCAAGAAGTTTCATCACACAACCGTTGTCGGGCCCAAATAACCTTCGATATATACCTCATCTGACGCCCATCCTTATAGAGTGTGAAATCCAAATCCAAAAAGTCACTAAAAAACCATTGAGAACATGTCCATTGATCTCTCTGAGCTCTAACTCACATCCCAAAGGACCATGAATCCCACCGCACATCTCCACCTCCAAGAGAATGGAGGAATTCTGGACCCAGAGTTGATATCATGTAAATAGAGTCAAGATAAAATGCTGGCCGAATTGCCTATAAACCGCAGGAACACCAAAAACACCAAGAGGGAGAGACATAAAAGGCCATAAAGGCCAGAAATTTGAAAGAGTCGCTACCATAGATTGTATCCAAGGCCATCCATCTGAGACTCCATCCAAACCAAAGACCATCTGGATCAAAGGAGGAGTATGAAACTGCCACCATTTTCATCACAGAACCTTAAACCTCATAGCAAAATAAAACCCATGACTGGATCCATATAATTTTAAACAAGATCCAAAACAAATTAAACTAGATCTGCACCAACTGTAGGGAAGAAGAAGATGATAGCACCATAGTGACGAAACAAACCCACCACTACTGAAAGCCGTAATATAAACTGAAATCCAAAGCACCAAGAACCCTCCCCACTGTTGAAATCCGAAGACCGAGAACCATCCACACCACCACCACTGAAAGCTAAAAGCTGAGTCGAGAACCAATCTTGCCGCCGTTGAGTGATATCATCGCCCGAAGAGCCGGTATGAGTTGAGAAACACCCATATTCGAATAAATCCACTAAAGTCGAATCCCAGACACGCGCCTCCTTGGTCCCACCACCATCACCGCCGAAGCCCTCCACTAGCCGAGAACCTGCACCATCCCCCTCAACACACGCTGCCAGAGACCTGACGTTCACACTGGATCACCCAATGAGGAAAAAATTAGTTTGTATATGGGGAAACTATTTTTTATTATTAATGTTTTTTTGTATATAATATAATGAAAATATTAGCTCACAGAAATGGTTATTTTATGTGACAATAAGTTTTTATTGAGATTTTTATGTTCTATAAAAATAAATTCTATTTGAGTTATTCATATTCCTATTTATTTGAGAATTGATATGTTTTCAGGGTTTTTTCTGAATCTTGTTTATTCATAACATGATCTAAATTGAAGGATCTTGAAAATTAACATGGTATCTCCAAGAATCATTCAACAACTAGAATTATTTCCTTTTTTAGTTGATGTTTGTGACAATATCAATGATATAAATTTGTCTAGGGATGATGATGATTCCCAATTTGAAGAGGTTTTTAGTAAATATAGAAAGGTTATAAATAAAAGGATAATTTATAAATGAGAAACAAACTTCTCACAAGGGTTTGGATCAGTAATAATATCAAATGTGGAAGAAATGAATAATACTTTTTCTTCTCTCTATGGAATGTTAAAATAGGATATTGGTGTGGTCAAACTTTTCTTGGATATTGGTGTGGTCAAACTATCATTGAAAACCATTAGTGTTGAAATAACCTTTGGTCCCTACCTCACCATATCTGAATCAATATTCATTAGGATAATTCTCATTGCTGTTAAATGAAGAATCCCATTTCATCTCTTGATGGTTACAATAAATAGGTTATTTATGAAAATAGGATTTATCTCGGTAACTATTATTGTTGTAAATATTCATAATATTATGAAATATTTAGTTAGTTATGAAACCATGTTTTATTATCTTGATAGACATGTCAAATTATTTTCAAAAAATTTCCTATTTTCAATGTCCATTTTTCATATTCATGAAAAATTTTAATTTTTAATTGTTTATATTTTTAAAGTTATGTAGGACCTTACTTGAGACTCAAATTCAAAATTCATTCAGCATGATACACAGTTGGGTACCTTATCCACTATGAAACTTACATAGTTCCTTCTTCTGTCCACAAATATCTATAGCATAATAATCTATTGGCTATAGGTGTATTGCATTCTCATATTCCCTTATAAAAACATTACATTTTTCATTTTAATAAACTATTATTATATGAATATTCTTAATGAATAGAGTGTATTTGGGTTCTTCCTATTCTATATACTATGTATTTACACTCCACATTTGTTGTATATGAATATATCATATATAGAACACACATATTAAATATTCATCTTTGAAAATATAAACATTTTAAGTTTAAAAAATATCATATTTCAAATTCAATGTCATCTATAAAATTTTGTTTACCTAATACGTATTCTAGCTTACCTAAATCTTTCATTCCATTGTTTTCGATCCGTTCTTCTCACCAAATTTTTTTTTGAATTTTTTTGATCAGTTCTATCATAATATGTCTTTGAACTATGTATAAAATTTTTATGGTGTGTGTATAATATAGAATAAAAACTTTTATAAATATGCATGATCTAGAATCTACTTTTTAAAAAAACCTATTTTCATTCAGTTTATATATATTATAATATGTGTATAACATATTTTTTATAGTATGAAATCACTGTATAAACTATAATCTATGCATAACCACTTTTTTAATCTACAATATTTTTTATTAATAGTTCTTTTAATTTAAAATACATGTATAAGTATAGTTTTATTTAGCATGTTTTTAATTTTTTAACAATACATATGATTTTCAATTTCAATATGTTCATCACTAAATTGAAATGTAAGAAACTATATAAAATGACCTCAATTTGTAATAATATGTAATATTTTTAATTTAATATAAAATATATAATATCAATGACATAATATAATTTGTATTATAAACTAAAATAAAAAATTTGGAATATATGTTTATGCATTATATAAAATAAGTGTTTTATATCAGGGTTTTATAATCTTCATTGTTTTATACACTGTTTTGTAATATTTAATTAGATTATAATACAAAATCTATGTTTAGCATTATATAATATCTGTAATTGATAATGTATATTCTGTAATATCAATAACATTATATAATTTGTATTATAATCAATATTATAAAATACACAATCTTTGTGAATTCATTATATACATTTTTATGTGTAATATTTGTGTATAATGTGTCTCAAAATTTGAATGAGTTTATTAGAAAATTCACTTAGATTACATATTATAAAATCTATAAACTATCCATAGTTATCAGTTATGTAATTTGGAATCAATGTCTATAATGCGTCGATAATATAAGAAAATTTTAAATTCTAGAATCTTAATGTGCTATCAGTGTGGACACTAATTTGGAATATTTTTCCTATATTAATAATTAAAAATATAAAAGTACATTATAATTTAGACATTTTTTTAAACTTATTTTTAATAGATTTTACTGCATATTAGATTCTATTTATTATTAGCTCTAAATTAATGGGTCACACGTATCATTTATTAGTTTCATTTTTTATACCACATAACAAGATTTTTTAGTTATTCAATTTAAATTCTAATAAATTTTATACCAACTTCACGTGTTTTCCAAGATGTTGTTGGGTAACGTCATCATCATCAACATATAAAACTATGTAAAAATATTGGTAAAATAATTCAAATAGTACTATAAGATGAAATACTATTTTAATGTTTTTCGCATTCAAGATAACATACATTATGAATTATTTATAAATTTTCAATTTATATCTTTGAACTTTTCCAAAGGTGTTGTTATAAATTGTACTCATTGGGATAAATTTATTTAATGGTCAACTATATTATTTTACAAAAATTTTTATTCCTTGAAATTAATATTCAATATAAAAATTTATTCATGTGAAACTATATCCACTATTCATATTTACCTTAACTAATATGATATATTCATTTTATATTTCTCATATAGAAAAGTTATTGAAATACAAGAAGTAGATTTCTAAATGTTTGTTTAGTATATTGGTACAGACTCAACCTACTATATTTCTTCAATTTTTAGAATACCATATAATAAGTTAGATTATTGAGGCATTCTGTATTTTTAAAATTTTAATGAGTTACATTAAATTAGTATTGAAATCATTTAACCTTTAATGGAAAAAACTCTTACTCATTGTCTCATTTCCCCCATTATTTTCCTATAGTAAGTTTTTTGAATAAAATTCACAGATAAATAGCTTAACCATCAATTTATCCTATGAAACACTACCATTATATTTTATAGTATTAAATTTAATATTAATACACAATTAATCAATGATTTACTATAATATTTCACTTACACATTATAATAATTTCTCCACAATAAAAATTGTATTCCATTTTACCAACGTTTGAAATTTTCCATCAAACACCCTCGCTACCTACACTTATTCTCAAATTTTTGATATTGACCATAGATGTAAACTCTATGAATCCCCATCCTAGATTATAAGAGATATTACCTCCAATATAAATGTGACATTTAAAATAGGATCTTATAATATTATGTACTTATGACCAATTTCACATTTAATAATTTTAAAATTAACATCTTTTATCTATTTTAGGGGTTGAATTGTGATGTTTTCAACTATGTTTGGAGGTTATAATTGACTTACTATACGAATTTTGTAATGAATTAAATTCAATAAAATATAGTATAATGACGATTTTAAACTCTAATTACATCATTAAAATTTGTTTCACATCACATATATGCTTATTTTTGGGTCCAAACATTAAATTTTATTTCCTTGTAGGTTGTGCCTTCTCATGAAACCTCTTAGCAATCTGTTTCAAGTACCACAACAATGTCATCTTCACCCCCAATGGTATAAATTTTTTAACTTCTTATATGTTTCAATTATATATTTAAAATACATTTAAAAGACATAATTTACGATGTGTTTCTATTTGTAAAATTACTTTCAATGCATTGTAGTAAAATTTGTTTAAACTATTTTTTAAACCAAACTATGTATATTATTTACAAAATAAATATTAAAATATTTATTTTATGTTATTTAACATGTAAACTTGGTTTATAAAAAGTTATGTATTACATTTAAATTCTTTTTATTTAAGTTGGTTTAAACTCTTTTTTTAAACCAACTACACATTTTAATTAATTTTATTTAAGTTTGTGTAAACTATTTTCCTACACATTTTAATTCCATTCATTTAAGTTGGTTTAAACTCTTTTTTAAAACCAACTGTACATTTTTAGACCATGTGTTTATGTTTGATCATAGCTAATATACCCCTATTAAATATATTCTACATATTTTTATTCTAAAATCAATCAATCATAGATTGGATTATAGATTGGATTCTATAGTAGCATCTATCATTGAACATATACCTGTATGACGATTCAAAAATAGTGGAAAGACATCACAGTTAGTTATAGGGGAATATGTTTTGATAATGTTATCATATATTTTCAAATGTTCTCCTCCTGTAAGTGATCATAGTTGGTTAATAAGAAGTCAATCATATTATCACCTATCATAGTGCATATATTCCTCCGATAATTCAATGAAATTGAATATATTCTAAAAATTGTATTCTATTTTTATAATTTACTTGTCTATATTTACATGTATATACCCTAAATTTATACCTATTTTACATAACTTATTATATATAATTAATGTTTTTTGTATGTAGATTCTTTTTTTTAATTTTGTTACATTCAAATAAAATTTGGAATTAAATTATGCAACTGATTGATAGATATGATATGAATTAGAAATTTGAATCTATTCCAACTTTATTGATTTTTTGTCTGTTAAATTTTTCTCATATTTCACTTAACATTTTATTTGAAGATACATTCAGAACATGAATTCTATCAATAAAAATTTGATATCGGTGAGGAAGTTAACACTGAATTCAGTAGAGACGATTAAACTTTAGATCATAAAAAATATTTTAATGAAAATCCATAAAATATTAAAAGAAAAATTAAATAGTCCAACCAAAATTCAATTACCATGTTTAAAATTTTATTTGTGATTCAGTTTTGTTTTATGTATCAACTATTGTTCACTCTTACGTTTCTTTCTCTTCCTAAATTGATTTTTTCTAAATATTTTAATAACTCCAAATTATGAGTGTTTTTTTGTAAATATTTTTATTAAATAAATGACTATCCTATGAAAATTCATGGGTTGGGTACTATTTTGATATATGAATTAAGTTAAAGTCATCCAACATGTAATATTTTTATTTATTTCCATTTCTTTCATGAATTATTGATTTAATTTAAATTAATAAAATCCAACTAAAAGAAGTGAATTTTTTCACATAGATGGGAGGAGTAAAATGATATATATTAAGGTAAAAGAAATTGATAGCAATTATTTTACCTCACATATAATTTGAAAAATAATATTTGATGTCTATAGACCCGTAGGCTGGATCATGACCATTTGAGTTTTCTTGCATAGATACGATCTCATTTTAAAATTCCCATTTAGTTTTATATATGGGAAACAAAATTCAAAGCTCAACCTATTCCATATCTGTAATATTTATAACAATCCTACAAGATTGGAATTTATAGACAAGTTTATTTGGGTCTAGTTCTATTTTTAAAAAGTAAATTAAAACATTATTATTTTTAATAATAAAATAATAAAAAATATTATCAAAAAATTTAAAATTTAGTTAGGAATTTTATATATTAGGTTATGATAATCAAAGGTGCATTACACTTGTGTATTTTTTAGAAATAAATAATTTGTCATGATTATATGTTTTGTATCTATATTCATTCAATAAAATAATCATTTGTTCTTTCTTTTATAAAGAAAAGAAATTGAAATATTATTTAGAGTATCTATTATCTTGAATTATCATTAAACCATTTAGATTATTGGTTTAAACATTTCAAAATAGTGTAGGATCGAAATAATTATGTAGATGCTCAATATACAAGAGGGGGGGGGGGGGTGAATTGTACACTTTAAAAATTCCTTTGGAACCTTTAAAGTTGGTTATAGATAACTATGTTTTCCTTAGACAAGAAAAATTATAAGTTTAAAAAAGTTAAACTAAGAAAATTCATAACACATCTAATCACCAACTCGAGAGTTGGAACCAAGGTTTACAATATAAGATTCTACCTTAAAGTGTATAGAATCTAAACTAATTAGAGTACAAGTGTAAGGAAATATAAGAAGGTTATACTTTCCTTACAATACAATATGCAGCGGAAAAACAAGTAGTAAAACTACAAGTAATAAGATATGAATCTTTTAACCCAAAGAGAAGGGTATCCAGTAACCTGGGATAAAGGTCCCTTGATTTATACTTTTAAGCAAGTCTGTCTTACCCATACTATGGTAATCCCTCGATACGAAGATCAGAATCTCTATCTTTCTATCCCCGCAAGCCCTAAACTTCAAGGTAGTTGGAACCTCTGTCTTCCTCATCAAGGAAGCCCTCGAACTTCAAGGTAGTCGGCACCTCTATCGTCCTATCCTCAGAAGTCCTCGAATGTAATCACCAACATTCAGAGTCGCACGAAGTAATCTGAACGAGCGGTTCAGTACGTACAAGGCATGAAAATCTTCTCTCTCTAGAAATCACCTTAACAGCGTGTGTTCTCTAGATCGATCAACTTTATTCTTGAGATCTTTTAAATTATCTCCTATTTATAGGCAAAATTATAACGGTCAGCTCCCTCCTCCAATGGTCATATTTTTCATGAAATTAAGAGGGACCTATACACGTGTAACTCAACCAACAGTTAATTAGAAACAGAATGAACGACATCGTTTAATAATAAATCATGTATAACTGAATGCACGACATCGTTTTGAAATGAAGCATATGTAAGTAAAAGCAATTCAAAATTTTGGAGTGTAAGCAAGTCAAAAGTTTGGAGTCTAACCGAAATGAAATTCCGAGTCTATGTTAAGAAATGTTCAGATTCTGTTTTATAGGAATTCGGAGTCTGGTTTCACCAGAGATCGGAATCTGAACTTGCAGAGTTCGGAGTCGAACTACTTAAGAGTTCAAAGTCGAACTTCTTAAGAGTTCGGAGTCGAACTACTTAAGAGTTCGGAGTCGAACTACTTAAGAGTTCAGAGTCGAACTACTTAAGAGTTCGGAGTCGAACCACTCAAGAGTTCGGAGTTGAACTTCATAAGAGTTCGGAGTCGAACTGCTTAAGAGTTCGGAGTCGAACTATTTATGAGTTTGGAGTCGAACTGCTTAAGAGTTTGGAGTCAAACTGCTTAAGAGTTTGGAGTCAAACTGCTTAAGAGTTCGGAGTCGAACTTCTTAAGAGTTCGGAGTCGAACTCATGAATGTTCAGAGTCCAGAATTCGGATTGGAACTGCATTACAGTTCACATCCAGAATTCATATCCTAAAAACAGAATACTCTAAATCTTTACGTTATATGGATCCAAGATTTTGGGTATGAATCTGTTTTTTTTACTTAAGAAAAATATGGCTATGTATAAGAAAATCTAGGTTAGGGTAAATTTTATTGAAGAAGTAAATTTTACTTATGAAGGTAAAATTTATATTTCCTTAAGTATAAGGTGTTTGTTATTTTCAAAACAATAAGGAATGGAAAATTCATAAGGAAAACCTTATTGAATCAACAAATATGTTATCCTTAAATTTCATGTTTACAAGAAAATTCAAATAAAACTGTTTATTATAAATTTTATGGTAGTTATTTAATAATTCTAATTATGATATGATTAAAAAAAATATAATCCTTCATTAATATTATTGATAATGATAATTAAATAATTTTAATCATATAATGGGGTTAATAATAATGGTAAGAATTGAAAAAAACTATTTTTATTACTCAATCTTCATAGTTGTATATAAGTAATGTAATTATTAATTTAATATACTTATTTAAATTAATTTTAACTATATCATTAATGTTCATAATTTTATATAATTTTTTTCACAAATAATTTACAATAATTTACCTATACCTATTTAATAATTTCATAGGTATATTTATGTTACTTTTATTATGAGTAAATTTCCTATTATATTCATAAATGAATTCTAAATTCATATCCAATTAAATTAGGTATTATTAATCCATTAATAATAATAAAATTCATTAATTTTAGATTTAAAAAATTATTTTACAATTTTAAAATTATAAATATTTTTTAACGTAGTTAAATAAGTATTTAGATTTATAATAAAATTGATCTTATAATGACTCGTGACTTCTCGATCTATTACATTTCCAGTTTGAAGTTTTTGAGGTGTTTTTGAGGAGTCTTGAGGAGGTTTGGTGGTGGTTGGAGGTAGAACAAAGCTACTATAGGATATTCACATCTTAAATAGTTTACATGATATGAAATGGAAATTCACATCTTGTGTAGCTGGATGGTTTCACGGATTGTATACAACTGAGGGGGGAACCCATGAAACAGACTCAAGTCATGAAAGTAATTCACAATGTGTTATTAAATAAAGGTCAAGGCAATGTGATTTTCAGAAGAAGGTGTTTTTTTGGGGAATTCACATGGAATTAAAATCATGAATTGGTTTCATGATGTGAAATGGGTAGGATTACAGGTTTTAAATCATTTTGTTCTGCTGATTTTTATTCTTTTGATTGTGGATTATTTCTCTACCATTTTGGGCAAACCCTAGGAATCTATCAGAGGATCTTTAGCCCCTTCCTCTTAATTCTATTTTTTTCGATGGATCCCCCTTGGCGATCCATGGTAATTTATCCTCTCTTTCCCATGGGTTTTTTCTTGTTATTCTCTTGAGGATGTGGTTTTGGTTTGGGTTGTGTGTTGGGATGTGTTTTTTATAACCCTTGATGTGGTATAGGTTTATCTATGTATTTTATGTGCAGTTGTGGTTTTTGGTTATCTCTTCTTTACACTATGATGGACAACATGTTGGAAAAGCTTCTTCAAGGTAGGGAATCCCTCATTTATGACTTTTGTGTATCATGCGGGAGAGGTTTTCTCTTGTTTATATATGGGAAATTATTTTTCTAGATAAATTAAAGATAAAGAATTGGATAATTGAAATTCAAGGGTTAAAGGGGTTTTATTTGTATGCTTTTACAACCTTGATATTATTGTGATATTGTGATTGTATAAGAAGAATGACCTACTAAAAAATGTGGTCGTTGGTTGATTTGTTTTCACTGGTCTGATATGTGTTGTGGAACCCTTGTTATGAGATCATTGTGATATAACCCTAAAATGTAAATTAGATAAACACTTATATTTTGATAATGAAATGGTTTCCCCAGGATTATGGATTTTGTGATAATTAAACTAAAATAGAGAAGTAGAATGTGATAAAATACCATTTGTAAATCGATAAAATTATTTTTGATGTGTTGTGATGTGTGGTTGCGGTGCATTGTAGTTCTATATGTGGTTGTTTGGTTATGATTTTAGGGCAGCAAGATGATGGTTTTATGGCCATGCTTTTGGGGTGGTGAGGGGATTGTTTTTTTGTCCATGGTTTTGGGGAAATGAGATGATGGTTTGTTTGTCTGTGCTTTTGGGTAGTTAGGTGATGTTTTGTTTGGCCGTGCTTTTGGGGAGGTGAGGTGATGGTTTTTTGGTCATGCTTTTGGGGTGGAGAAGTGATGGTTTTATGGGAATGATGATCCACTTGTGATGCATGGTTTTGTTTTTATTGAAGCCCAATTAGTGATGTAATAATTACTTAATAATGATTGAAATGATTGGGGTTTGGTTTGGTTAACAAAATGGAAATGGTTTTTAAATAAATTAAATAGGGATGGATAATGGGACTTGGTTTGACTTGAAATGAAAAGTGGGAAGTGGGTTTTGGTTTTTGTTTGTTATGTGGTAATATATATTTATATGTGGTGGTGAAATTGTTAATGTTGTGAGTTGGTTATTTCATTACTGTGAACCCATAGGTTGGTCTTGGGTGTGTCTATATATATATATACTTCCAGATTCCTTGTGATTTATATACGCACTCTACCCATGTTGAGAACTATGTTCCAACACCCATATATTTACATGGTGTGTCTTTACCAACATACCAATAATGAGGACAGATGTCTAGCTATCCAATCTTTCCTACTCTCTCTTCTAGGTGAGTATACTTTCACAGTGTGTGATGGAAAAAGCTCTCTTAGTGCACTAGGTGATAAACCTGGTGTCTTTGGGTGGTATGTGATATGACCATGTTGTGGGGAAGCTTATGGTGGGTCTTGTTCACTGTAGGATGAGGGAATGAGCTTTATTCCATTAATATTCATGATACCATACTACTATAGTTATTGTAGTGGTTATGATGTGATGACCCAGGTGTTTTCAAGAGAGTTGAGATGTAACCATGTTGTGGAGCGGTGGCCCAGGTGTTTGTGGGAATGATGTGATATGAACATGTTGGGGGGTGGTGGTATATGTTATTAATAAGAGATGAGAGTGCTGGGATGTTTAATGTTTGGGTGTGAGATAAAAAAATCGATGGTAAAGTGGTGCATGATACCGTTTTTAGATATGCTTCTTATTATGTTATTATACCTGGCTTGCGTTATTTGGTGAGCATGTCTTAGCGTGGTTTGTGATGCACACCTCTAATAGGTTATATAAATATAAATTAAAAATTTAAATTTAAATACAAATGCATATGTATAAAGAATTAAATTAGGGAATAAATAACTTAGTACTAGGGTTGGATAATGTAGGTTCATTCATTATTTATCTGTTATTTAAATTGAATTTGATAAATCATTTTATAAAACCTAATTAATGAAATAACTTCCTTCAATTTATTGACTATGTGATTTTATCATGCCTTCAGTGCACCAAACAACACCTCCACTAATTGTAATACTCCCACATCCACCACAAATATTTTTAAAACATTTTTAATTGAAGTGAAATAACGAAGAATGTCGTGAAACCTCCCCCAGGGCCAAGCCTCGGGTTAGTAACTTTCCCTTTAAAAGTGAAAATAGATCACAATGAAAATATAAAAGATATATAAAATTATATTAGGGTTGGAAAAGAAAAAGGGAAGGAATAATAAAGGGTAACAATTTAATAAAAAATATAAAGAATGTGTTATATAAGAAATAATAACTGAAATAAAAAGAAAAGAAAGGAAAAAAAATCCTAAAGAATGGATGTCATGAAACCTTTACTTATAAATTTATATCTCTTATATCCAGCCATATCCTATTATTTATAGGAATTTAATAGGATTTGGGTCATCATAACAGATCATTTAATGAGTTTCGAGTCATAATGGGTCGTCAATAGTTGAAAATTTGAATCTAGAATGTTTGTCCAAAAGTTTCTATGTGGTATACCCTCGGTTTGGCCGGATAATAGAATTTAGTATTATAGAAAGTTTTATAAAATTAATTTTTCATTTTTACTAAAAATTTCAACTTCATTATCCACATTTAGTAAAAGTTATCACCCAATTACTCAAAACATTTATACTTCTTGAATGTTTCCAATATCATCATCCAATTTTGAGTGATTAAAAGACCCCTTAATGAATGAATAACTCTTTAAAATTTAATGGCGAAACAAATATATAATTAATATTTCTAATATAACTAAAATAAACTCAATTGGAGTCATGTAGCATGATTTATGCCTTATTTACGAAGTGGGGTTCACACTATCTACCTAGACAATTTCTCAAACTGATTGATTTTTTCGAGCCTCTATATGTTCGAATAACATCTTGATCCATAACAAAAATGTGAATCCCATAAATCCAGGAATCCAAAATAAGAAGAATAATATAAATTAGATTTATATTTTAAAAGTTATTCTCAAACTAAAAAAGTGAATAAAATATGTTAAATTTTAAAAATTAAGCAATTTTCCAATTTTAGCCCAAAACACACCATAAATTCAAAATGTATGAAAATAAGCTCAAATTGATAAATTTGGAGGGTTTAAACAATTTAAACA
Source organism: Viscum album (assembly GCA_963277665.1). NCBI lineage: Eukaryota > Viridiplantae > Streptophyta > Magnoliopsida > Santalales > Viscaceae > Viscum > Viscum album. The sequence goes on along the minus strand of OY728157.1, from coordinate 1,565,835,651 downwards.
CATATAAATTTTGAGGAAAATATTATCTATATCAATTTTCCAACACTTAAACTGTGATTTTTCTCAATTAGAAAATCTAAACATTAAATTTAAAAGTGAACCAATGCTACCAATATTAAACTTCCAAAGAAATAAAATCACACAATAATCAATGTCAAATAAAACTTTCAAATTTCCCCTAAAATATAAATTAAATTTATCATTTTTTAAAAAAACTACAGCCAATCCATGTATTTTAATTTTATCCTTTGAAAAATAAAGGATTTTCTCCTTTTATTTATTTAAGCTCCTCAATTCATTATTACCAAACATTCCAAGTAATTATTTGCATCACTTTTGATTATTTTCTCTTTTAAATCATAAAACAATTAAAGTAGAGTTATAATAATATCATTAGAACATTCTTCTTATCCATAGGCTTGTAGAGGAATTAATTTTTCCACTTTGTAAATACAAAAGTCAAATAAAATCATGAGGGATCTAATTAAAAGTTCAAATGACTCTGATTCTTAAGGTTGGTAGGAATTGATGCTTGAAACTTAAGGATCAAGTAGGAGGTTTATCTCTAATTTATAGTACATGATATTAAAAATAAAAGTGTAATGAAATTCCCCCTTCATGTTAGCAACTCTCATTTCCCCAAAACTCAAAGTAAAGGCCATGAAAAATGAAATCATAATGAATGATGTGCACCTTCTTGAATTTTTATCCAGTTATATATATAATTTTTCTTTCTTTAAAGTAGGTTTTTTGAAAGTTATGATTAGAATAAATCTCAAATCCACCAACTAATCAAATATGATAAAAATCATTGGTCCAACGATGGTGATATTTAATTCTTCTAAGTCACAATCTATTCTTTTTTTCTTCATTTTTTTCAAGAAGGGAAAACATTTAGTACATTTAATAAATAAATGAAATTTCATTAATCCCAAAATATAACCCTCACACTTTTTACCCTTACATATAATTTCATACACTCCACCAAGACTCCCTCAACACCCACACTTCAACTTTAAAATATCATTAAAATACTAAGAGGAGGGTAGGAATGGATAAAAATGGATTAAAATGTGGTTCATTCCTATAAAGTTCATTCATGGTCTATATGGCCTAAGGAAGTATTGATGTAAAGGTGATATTTTAAGTATAAATGGTTTATCAAAAGATCCCTCAATCATTTTAAATGTTTTTTTCACAATCATAGTTTTGATAAGTCTAAAAGAAAGTTTTGGTCGATGACATGTCCCAATATCACTCAAGAAATATTCTATAGAATAAATAGAAAGTGCTTGGTATGGAAATAATCTTAGGAATGGGGCATGCAATTTTGGATAATTTTTCAACTCATGACTAATAATAATAATTCAATTCAAATAAATTTCAGAAATTAAAATCATGAAAAATGATAGAGAAATTTCATTTACATGAATCAACTAAATTCATCAAATCATGAGTCCTCATTTCAATATCCTTTATTCACTTTAATAATTAAATTCTCCATTTTACTCATTAAATTTAATTGACATTGAAATATAAAACATGGAATCATAAGGTTTCTATGATACTCATGTCTCTTAGATAAGTCAATTAAAGTATAATTCAAGTGTGGGAATGTAATTTCAACTTTAAAGACCAAAACACATTGTTGAAAAAAATGAAAGTAGTTTAAAAGATAAATAGAAAAACTGAAATCCATTTTAAAATAAAAATTTGTCCCTATTACTTCAATGTTTGGGGATACCTTCTTACATCATGATCCTACAAAATAAAATTTCCCAATAAAGCACAAGGATCCTAACATTTAAGCTAAAAAATATAAGAGCGAGTGGGATGCTTGCTGGAATAATTATAAGAATCAAACTAAAATTTAAATTTATATAAATCATGTAAAGATAAATCTTGGTATGATCCCCTAAGTGGGTCTTGAATTTTCACTGCATCTAGAGGGAAGTACCAGTGGTTATTCATAATCTTTCAGTGGGTGGATTTTTTTGGAATGGAACCACCACATGTTGTTCATTCCATCCTGGATTTCTTCTTCATTATTGAGTCGAATTCCTTGTAATGATTACACCAGATACGACCCCTTCATAATGAGGTACAACTTGCATAGTAGGGGTATAATGAAGTATAAATCCTCCTCCTCCTTCATTTATACTTGTAAAACATCTTATTCTCTATCCAATGGTTGTTTCAGATGTGTATAAAAATCACCCCTTTTAATGTTTGCATCTTCTAGATTTGGTTCTTTAGGTAGATCCACTGGGATCTCTTCTTGTATTCCCTCTAGTAAATTTTCAATGTATTCATGGAGCTTTAGTTTTTCCTTAATAGGTGAAATTTATTTTTCCTCTTCATTCGCTAGGGTATAATAAGAGTTATCCAATTCTAAAAATTCTAAATATTTGGGAGTAGTTCTCAAATTAGTTTTAATAAAATTTAATGAATTTGAGTTCAAGAATTTTTCAGCTTCTTGAGTTGGTTCATCTTGGATCTCCTCTTCAATGAGAAGTTCATATTAGAGTTTATCATCACTAGATGGAGTTAGGTAGTCATACTCCTATATCCATTCTTAAAATTCCACCAATTGGGTATATTCTTCTTCCATATATAGGGAGATATGAAACGGTGGTGGTTCTTTTTTTTTTTCATGGAATGGGGAGATAAATTAGTTCCCCACATTCATTCTAGAAGTTATCCAATTCATGTTGAACTCCTAAATGTAGGTCATCAAGAAAATATTTTTTATCTATCACTCCTTGAAATGGTTGAGCAAGGATGAATGAATCTTTAGGTACCTCCACTTTAACCTCCTCAGGTTCTTCAATTTCAATGATCAATAGTGAAATTTCTTCCACCACTACCTTAGTTTCGACTCTGACTTATGGTCGAATTACTCCATTAATGAACACACACATTCAAATTCTCTTTCCATTTTACTCCCCAAGTCATCTAGAGTATCAATTATATTTTGTACCCGAGCATTTAGATCAATATAATCAACTTCTTGTTCTTTCACTAATGATTAATTATTCCATGTATTGAAAAAATGGTCATTTGAAAACCTCATGGGAAATGATTTTTTTAACAAATAAAAATACGAAAAATAATTAGAAAATTGTGAAATAGAAAAAGTGATCGAAATAACTATTTATCTCCCTGACAACATATCCAATTTTGATTCACTCCTATAACAAGGAATGGAAAAAGAATTTTTTTTAATGAAGCACAAAGGCTGAATAGGGTCGTATCACTTGAGGAGCATCATAGTTGGTTCAATCACTAATTATAATTCACCCAATCTAATTGTTTTTATTTTATATATTATTTATAAAAATGATTGATTTGATTTTTCTAGAAAATGTAGAATTAAAATAATTAATTTCAAAATTCAAATCTAAATGTAGATGAAGATGTAGACAAAATGAAATTAGGGAAGAAAGAACTTTTTCTTAGGGTTGGATAATGTGGGTTCATTCCTTATTTTTTTAAAATTCAATTTGATAATTCATTTTATGAAACCTAATTAATGAATTAATTTCCTCTTATTTATGGAGTGTGAGATTTTAACATGCCTTCGACGCACAAATCCAAACCTCCTCCAGTTGTCAAATAGGATAACACCTCAACTGAGAATTCTATTCTTAAAAGACTCATCTCCACCTTATGCTGTTTCATCCCTTAAGAAAACCCCAAATCCAAAATATTATGTTTTCATTCCTTAGAGAAAATAGGGAAAAATAATAAATCAAAGAAAAAGAATGGATTTAGAAATAGTGATGTGGTGGAAGACCACCACACTCATGAAATACTCTGACATCCACCACAGATATATTTAAAACATTTTTAATTGAAGCGCAATAACAAATAATGTTGCGAAACCTCCCCTAGGGCCAAACCTCGGGTTATTCATTTTCCTTTAAAAATTGAAAAAAGATCAAAAATAAATTATTTAATAGATAGTAAATGTGATTTGGTTTGGAAGAGAGAAATGGGTATAAGAATAAAGGTAAACACTTTAATAAAAAATATTATGAATTCTTTATATGGGAAAAGAAAACTGAAATAAAAAAAAGAAAGAAAAAATCCTAAAGCATGGATATCATCTGATCTTACCTCTACGATTGATATCTCTTCAATCCACCCATAGACTTTTATTTATAGCCTGTAATTAGACTTGGGTGTCATAACGAACCGTTTATTGAATTTTGATTCATAATGGGTAATCAATGGTTGAAAATTTTACTCCAGAATGTTTCTTAAAAAGTTTCCATGTGGTACCCCATCTTTTTGTCCAAATCATCAAATGTAGTATTCTAGAAAGTTTTTTGAAAATAAGTTGGGTGTTTGGAATCAAAATTTCAAATTCATTATCCCCATTTAGTAAATGTTATCTCTAAATTACTCATAACTTTTATACTGCACAAATGTTTCCAAAATCATTATCCACTTTTAATTTATTAACGGTCCTTTTAATGAGTGAATAAGTCCTTAAATCTAATGTTGAAATGAGACTATGATTCCGCTTTCAAATACATCTAGAATAACCTCAATTAGAGGAATGTAACATGATTTATGAATCATTTCTCGAGTTGGGTACACTATGTCCACCCAAACAATTTCTCAAATTGACTGCTTTTTTGGGACGCTATATTTTCAAATCACATCTTGGTCTTGAAAAAATAGCTAAATAAAAAAAATCTAGGAATCCTAAAAAAATAAAAATCTCAATAATTGGATCAATATTTTAAAATTTATTCTCAAACTAACAATGTGATTAAAATATGTTAAATTTCTAGAATTAATCAATTTTAAAATTTTATCCCAAAACACACCATAAATCCAAAATAGATGAAAATAAGCTCAAATTGATAAATTTGGAGGGTTTAAACAATTGAAATACATATTAGGAATGAATAAAATATCCTCACTATCAGTTTGGTTGGATAATTTACATGTTTAAGTGGTGTTGGTTACGCAATTTTCTCACGAGTTCATTAAAATGATTCTTTCATTTCTGTATTAGAGACTTTGGTTTTCTTAATTACTATAATTTTTTTTGAAAATAAAAGGATATTTAATAAATATTTTGGATATCAAAGATAAAAAGGTATTTCATTAATGGTGGAAATTCATTTGACCAAACCTTCTTTATACCAAAAAGATCTCAAATCTTTAAAAGGTGAGTTGTTTTATTCACCTATCTTTTGAAAAAAGTAAAGAAGCAATCCAAAAAGAAATGGAGGAGGGATAAGATATTCATAATCATAAATAAAAATTATTATAAGCCTATATCCTTTTCATGGATAACATTGATGATAATAATATAATCAGATTCAATGATGATATATTTTCAACCCTTCTCGATAGCGAGAGTTATTCCCATCCTCATGGCATGGGATTGGGGCACCGGTGGATCCCAAAAGGAAAGGAACAAATCTTGAATAACCATAATAATTCTAGTGGTGGAGTCATGGGATATCACTGAAAACCTAATTACCCTATTTTATAAAAGAGATGCATCCACATTGAATATCAGTACACCCATAAGGGAGGATTCCAAGAGGTGATGCAAGGACCGATTTAAGGAATCTTGACCTATGAATATAGTCTCTTCCACATCTCCAACCATGAATATTCCCATTCAATCCAAAAAACATTTGGTCTTTCATTTTGGTTGAAAATAAAATCAATTCTTCTAACCCATATGATCCATGATAGTGTATATAAAGGTGAAAATTTCTCCAAAGCAAGGGAGGAGGACCAAAATGATATCAGTTCTAAGAGACAGTTCTCCTTATCAAAAAATTGATCAACATTTGAACTCCATGAATTCTAGATATACCTACCCTTAGGGAAGTAAATAATTTCATGTGATGAGGATTCAGGATCCACTATGCACATGGGGAATCATGGATCATTAGAGATGTTTTGAAAAGAGAGGAATTCCTTGGAAGGAAGGATTCCAACACAAACCTACCACCAAAAGTATAAGACCTTGAGAGTTACTTTTAGGCACTAAAGGATCTTTCAAATTTCACTTCCTTCCTGGGTATGTTCATCGAGATCTAGATTATAATCATATTTCACCAAGTACATTCCCAAACTCTCATTAAACTAGCACATATGGTCACTCCCCACATCATTTATATAATGGATACATTGAATGATTTTTCTATATATCTCCCTCTAGACCACTTATCTAGTTTTTTAGCAGAACACGCATTACCCGCATCATTAAAGATAAAACTCACTATTATATCCTTGAAGCCATAGATTGCTGGGGATGTCTCAAAAATCCCTTCTTCATCAGAAAGCCTAGGGAAATTCCAAATTTTGATGATATAACCATCCATGATCCTTTATAAAATCACACAATTATGAAGAACATGCAAACTCCATAAAATCCTCCATAGGAAATTAGGGTAAGGGACCAAGGCTGCATCTTAGAAACTTGAGTGGGGAAAATATTTGGCTTAGATAATCCAAGCATAGAGTCATTTTGGTTGTAGTAGTATCCACTAACCTTGCTTTTTTAGATGGGCATCATGGAATAGGTGGAGGTCTCAAAAGCCCATACCCCTGCATACTTTAGGGGTGAAATTTTTATCCCAATATATCCAGTTATTATTTTTCTTCCCATTGTTATGGCCCCATGAGAAATTGGAAATGCAGGAATGAATTAGATCGACAACCAAGGTAGGAATTTTGAAAAGGGACATGATATAGATTGGAATCACCTGAATCACTACCTTAAAAGGTGTTTCCTTACCAACTTTATAAACACTATTAATTTTTTAGCTCTGTATTTATTTTTCAATCCTATCAAGGATATTTGAGAAAAAGTATTTTTTTGATAAACCTAAAATCATGGGGAGACCCAAGTATTTAGTGTGGTTGCCAACTTTTCGAATACTTGAAACCCAGAAAAGACCTTCCTTACAGTTTAATAGAACTCATGAAACAAAAGAAGTTTTATATTTATTCATGTTAAATGATTTCCTAGAATCTACCTTTTAGGTATAAATTAGGTGGGAAATAGAAATGAATTATTCATGAGTGGCCCTTAGGGGAGGGAAGGATGATATCATAAAAAAGAGACAAGTGATGGATGGGATTTTCCGGAAAAACTTTTCCCCATAGATAACATTATTTTTCACAGCCACTAAGATAAGATGATAGAAAAAATCAGCCATAAAAATAACGAGGAATGGAGAAAGAGGATCTCCCTGATGAAGGCCCCTAGAAGGGGTGAAGCTTTGAGAAAGGTTCCCATTGAATTTGATCCTAAAAAAATTTTCAAGATGCAATACATAATGACCTCAGTCCATTTGGAATATAACCCCATTTTTTCAAAACAAGCTAAAGGAAGGGCCATTCAACTCAGTCATAAACCTTTGTCATATCAAGATTCTAGACCATAATGCCTCTTTTGGAAACAGATCTAGTTTTCTTGGAGTGGGGAACCTCCTGGGTAAAAATAATTTTTTTAGTAATGCGCCTTTTAGGGATGAAATCACATTGATTTTTAGAGATAATATATGGCAACTAGGGGAAAATACGGTTAACCAAAATCTTTGAAAAGTTCTTACAAGAGACATTTCATGATCTAATTAGTCTAAAATCTGAATCCAGTAAATGATTTTTTATTTTTATAATGAGGGAAATAATGGTTTCATTAAGAGTGGAGTTATTGACTTCCCTCGCCCAAAGGCCTTTCATAAGAGATGATATATCTGATCTAATAATATGCCAATATTTTTTTATATGGAATGAAAACCATCTGGTCCTGGATCTTTAGTAGAATGGATTTTCTTGAGTGACCCCAGAATTTCTTTATTAGTGAAATCGTGTATAATCTGTCAATGAATAGCATCATAGACCAAATGATTTATACAAGAAACAACATTGGTAGAAAAGGTAGAGACCCCAACTATGTAGACCCTCTAGAAAAAACTACATGATAATATCTTTTATTTCTACTTCATTGGAAAAAGTTATAGCTCCATTATTATTTAGGATTGAGATGGTGTTCTTGTGAAGACTCATAGAGGCCTTATGGTAGAAATAAGAGGCATTGGCATCACCCTCTTTGATGTGGATTTTACAAGCACGCATGGCCCAGAAACTCTCCATGATACTGAGGGTCATATCTAGTTCTGATTCAAGAAAAATGATTCTCTACAATAAGAAATCTAAGGGGGTGTCATAGTGGAGTACCTTAAGATTCCTATAAATCATATAATAACTTATGTCAGTTTGGTGATATTTGAAGTCACTATAAGATGATAGTTTGTAAGCCACATGGTGAATATTACAACCTGTAACAGGGTCTCATGTCTTCCAACTATTCCAAACCACATCTTCACATTCCTTATCTTTAAACCCAAATCACTCAAATCATAAAGGGTTTTTATATCTCATTATCTTGGAACCATGCATAGAATAGATAAACATGGGGCAGTGTTATGAAGTGGAGGGGTTCATGTGAGAGATTTGAAAAAACCTAAATAGATTAGTCCACTCACTTGATCGGTCCAAACACTCAACGATTCAGGCGCTTTCAGAATTCCCTCAGAAGCAAGTAAAGGGAGAACCTTTATGCCGCATGTCAGAAAGGCCCACTATCTGCACTGCTTTCTAGAAATCTAATATAGAGGCCTCACACATACTGATCCCCCTTCCTTTTCAATCCATAACATAATTCCATTGAAATACCCACAAAACGGATCAGTCCAGGAAAGATTTAATGCAAATATTGAAGCTGCTTCCATGAATTCCATTTATCTCTACGGTAATGCTACCCATAAAAACCAACAAAGGAATATATAGGTGCATCATGTTAGAGAATAGAGGTGGAAATGTGGTGAGTAGAGAAAGAGAGAACCTTAAAATTCATGTCCCCTATCTAGAGAAGACAAAGGCCACCTTAACATTCATGTCCTCTTTATAATGGGATTACATGGACCATGATGGATATTACTATCTTAGACCTCAAGATAGTTGTTGTGTCGCTACTTTAGCTTTTATTTTGGGAATTTAATTTTGGAGACTTTTATCTTTATCTGTTTTATATATACATGCATTTTGGGATGGTTTTGGTTTACCTTTATATTTTCTGTTGGAGTTTTTTTGTGATTTTTCATCCCATCTTCTAACCCTGTTTCCTTTATAGAGGTCAATGTCTCCCATACTTTGAGATTTGTATACACTGGTTTCTAGTCACCAACCCATGGCCTTCTAGATGCAAGACTTGGGGGTCATAATATTTCTTTCTTCATTGCGGTATATTTGGCGAGAGGGGGTCATGAAAAAGCTAATAAAAAGAGTTTAAAAAGTAAAAAATCAAAATATTTAAAAAAGATTATAAATTTCAAAATGTTATATAAATGTTAGAAAATAGTTTTTTATTTTTATTTAATAATTTATTATTAACATAAAAAATATTAAATAAATGGAATATTTAGTAACTATGAAATGATTTGACTATATAATTTCCAAAAATGAGAAATAACATTTTTTTCTTTAATGGGTATATAAATTTTTGGTATATAAATCAATTTTTGATAAAAAAAATAATTTAATTTAATATGAGAAATCTTAAAAAAATATGATAATTTGAAAAAAATATTTGAAAAAAAACTAATACAATAAAGTATATATTTTATTCTATATAAAATTTCACGAAAAAAGGAAATATATTAAACAGGAATGAAATGTGACCGATTAAATAGGGAACATTAGATTTGCGGTGAATGTTTCCATCAATAAAGTGGGGGTGGGGATTTCACCACCAACTAACCATTAATTTTGTCAGTATTGTAATTTAAGTGTTCTTTTAGCGGAAAGAAACTAACCCATAGGTACCAGTGATGAATTAGTGACGTGCTTGTTAAAGTCTATCAAATAATTTAAGGGTATCGTCATTACACCCTCCTATTTTTCATTATTCATCAAATGAAGTTTGACCCCATTATAGGTCAATGCGGTTTGATCCACATTTTTAGTCTATCTTTTCTTTGTATATAAAGCAATGAAACACCACTAGAAAAGATATGCAGTTTTAGAAACACAAAATCGAGTATTTTTTTTAAAATCATGAAAAATAAAATAGATTTTTAAAAAATAATGCACACCATATGAGTATTATCGAAGGGATGGAGGAGCAGTGAGGCCATAAAGGTGCATTTTAGGATAACATTTTCATAGTTAAAAAACATTTAAAAGAAAACAAAAAACATTTAAAATATATAACCTTAAAAATTCATTTTTAAAATATAAAAACGTTTATTTATTTTATTTTTTCAATATCTATATTATTTAAATTTCAATTGTACAACTTATTTATTTTAAAATTAAAAAACATTTAAATAAAACATTAAAGATAATTTAAAATTAAACAATACTAATTTTTTTGAAATTTTAATCGAATGATTGAATTTAAATATACAAGATAGTTTAGTGTCATTAATAAACTATTTATTTTGAATATTAAAATTATTTATTTCACATTTTTATTCTAGTTATTTTGAAATGAATAACTTTGAATAAAAAATCTAAAGTGCTTGAATATTTCTTAAAAACTAAATAAATAACATGAATTAAAAAATTAAATAACTTGAATATTTTATTCAAGTTTGTTTTTAAAAATTTAAACAGTTAAAATTATATAAACTCTTTGAATGATTTAGAATAATTTGAATATTTTTAATATTTTAAAGTAATTTGAATTTCATAAAAGATAACATAAATTTTCTAAAAATGTTTATATATATAACTTGAATAAAAAATATTAATATTTCTAATATTCATGTTATTTATTCAAAGAAGATTTCATAATTCGAATACTTTTAAATCATTAAATTTTTTATTTCATGAAAAATGAATAAATTGCATGAATATTTTAAAATTTGAATCTCATTAATAATTTAAAAACATTTAAATAAATAAATTGAATTAAAATAAAAAAAATTATTCAAATTATTTACTTAATAGTTTTGAAAATATTCATGTGATTTATTTTTTTCATTGAGGTAATTCAATTTTATTAAAAAATTATAATGTTTCTAAATTATTAAAGTTATTCAATTTTATAAAATTAAACAACATGAATAAAATTTTCAAATACATTGATTTTTTTAATTCAAGTTATTTATTTAAATATTTGTAAAAAATTCTTCTGATCTTTTAATAAATTCAAATTGTTTTAAAAAATTAAATTTTATTAATTTTTAAAAAAATTTAAATATATAACTTTAACTAAAAAAATATAAATAATTTGACTATTGTATTCATGTTATTAATTTTAGGATAATATTTTATTCAAATTATTTAAAATTTTTAATTCATATAAAAAAATAAAAAAAATGTTTTTAAAATATTAAAATATTCAATTTTATTAAATAAGTAAATTTATTTTTTTTAATTTTTATACATATTTTATTCAAGTAATTTATTCTATGAAAATTTAATATTTTAAATATTATAAAAAAATATTTTTCTGTAAAGATTGAATAAATTGTATGAATATTTTACAAATTAAATCATATGAATATTTTTAATTTTTAAATGAATATATTGAATTAGAATAAAAAACAATTCAAATTATTTATTTAATTTTCCTGGAAATATTCATGCGATTTAATTTTTTTATTTGTGTTATTCTATTTTCTAAAAAAATTTTTTGTTTTAAAAATATTCATGTTATTTAATTTTCCTAAAATAAAAAAATTGAACAAAACATTCAGAAACATCAATTTTCTATTCAATTTATAAATTTAATTTTTTTAAAAATACATTTTATCATTTAATAAAATCAAATTACATTAAAACAAAAAAATTTAACAATTTTAAAAAAATATTTAAATAAATAACTTGAATTAACAATTTAAATAATTTGAATATTTTATTCTAATTATTTATTTTAGGAAAATATTTTACTCAACTTATTAAAATTTTCTATTCAAGCCATAAAATAACTAGTTTAGTTTTTTTAAAATATTCAAATATTCAACTTTTTAAAATAAATAACGTGTAGAAAAAATTATTTTTTAAATATTTTATCCATGTTATTTATTTTAACAAAATTTCAAACTTTGAATATTTTAAAAATATTAAAAATTTTATTTTATAAATAGTGAATAAAAGCATGAATATTTTGAGGATTAAATTGCAAGAATATTTCAAATTAAAATAAATTAAATAACCTGAATTAATATAAAAAATTTATTGAAATTATTTATTTAGATGTTTTAGAAATATTATTGTGATTTAATTTTTCATTTAAGTTATTCAATTTTCTTAAAAAATGTTTTTAAAGAATCGAAATCATTCAATTTTCTTAAGACAAACAACTTGAATAAAATATTTACAAAATTAATTTTTTCTATTTGTGTAATTTATTAATATATTTTGAAAAGATTAATGTTATCTTTTAACAGATTCAATTGATTTTAAAATATTTAATTTTTTTTATTTTTAAAATCCTTTAAATAAATAACTTGAATTAAAAAATTAAATAATTTAAATATTTTACTCAAATTTTTTATTTTAAGAATTTTTTTTAATTGATAATGTAATATAGAAAAATAAAATTTTAATATTTTTTTAAATATTCAATTTTCATAATTAAATTAAATGAATAAAAAAATTTAATATTTTTTTATATTTTATTTAAATTATTTATTCTATGAATATTGAATATTTTGAATATATTAGAAATAATAATTTTTTTTATTTTATAAAAATTAAAGAAATTGTATGAATCTTTTAGAAATTAAATTACATGAATAATTAAAAAAAATTAAATAAAAAATTTAATTAAAATAAAAAATATATTCAAATGATTTATTTAAATATATTATAATATATTCTTGTGATTTATCCTTTTCATTAAAGTTATTCAATTTTATGAAAATTAAAAATTTAGCATTTTTAAAATATTCAAATAATTCAATTTTTTTAAAATATACATATGGAAAAAATTAAAAAAAATTAATTTTTTTATTTGAGATAAATATTTAAAAGTTTTTTAAAAAATGTTGTTATTTAAATAAACAAATTATTTTAAAAAATAAATTTTCAATAATTTAAAAAAAAACCACAAACTAACTAAGCTGAGTTTTTAAGATACCATGAATATTTTATGTTATGATTTTAAAATTTTAAAATAAGTAAGTTGGTTTTTTAAATTCTAAATAACTTGTATATTTTAAAAAAATTGAATAAATTAATGTTTATATATTTTAAAAATAAATATTCAATACCCCTTTATTCCCAAAGCGGTTTGACTGAATTATAGATCTTGTGTTTTATGTCGAGATTTTCTTTGCAAATAAAACAGTGAAACACGAGCACAAAATCACTCATGGCCTCTACCTTTTAGAGGAAGCAGGGCTTCTGGTGCTGGAATCCCAGAACTTCCTCCTTGACGGCATGGTGGGAAAGGTCAGGTTTAGTTTGGTGTTCAAGGGCTAGATCAGCGAGAACTCACTCACAACCATGAGGTCTGGTACTGGCACGTTCATAATCATCAAGAGGCTTAACCATCCCCATCTCATGAAACTCATCAGGTATTGTGTGGAGGATGAGCATCCAATACTGGTTTATGTGTTCATTCCTAGGGATAACCTTGATAACCATATCTTTCCAAGTACACCCTTCTCCTTCATCTCTTATACACTATTACTTCTGATCGATCGTTTTTACACTATTTCGTTTGTTGAAACCTCTTCAGAAATCGCCTACACTCATCTACTTTCATGGAAAGTATGGCTAAAGGTGGAACATGAGGCGGCCAAGGGGGACATGTTTTTCCACAAGGATGATGTGAAATTCATTTACATATACTTTAACACATCGAACATATTGTTGGATTTGGGTATTCAAAGGAGGCAGAAATCCAATACAAAATCGAGCAAGATGTTCAAACATTTGATGTCTTGATGTCTCTATAAATTTTTTTGAAGTGCCATAGAATATAAAAAACCACTCATTGTGTCCCTGAATGCTTTCCTGGTTGACTAATTCCGGGCTTCGCAACACCGATTGAGTGATCGTCGATCCATCCCTTGAACACTGAGCCAAACCCACCCCAACCCATCACACTGTCAAGGATGAAGTTCTCAGTGGAAGCACTAAAATTATTCAAATTAACCATCTACAACATATCTCCCTCCCTTACATGAGTTCATGGAACCAGAGGCGCATAATACTTACTGGTGCTCAAGGTTCTCTGTTCTCATCAGTTTATGGGTGACCATGACGGTTCAAGTTTACCCCTCTAAAACCAAACTATTTCATTAATCTCTCTAGTTTTTTCACGGAACCCTTTATTTTTTTCATTATTATTGGAAGTGGGTTTGACCTCATTGGGTCAACCCAGTTTAATCTCATTATTCATAAACTCCATTTGACCTCATTATGGATACCACATTTTTTAGCATAGCTTTTGTTTGTATATAAATCAATGAAACACCACATGGTGTAAATTTATAAATTTATGCAAAATAAAACAAAATTTTCAAAATAATGCATTCGACACATGAATTCCATCTTGGCTAAAAAATAATTATAAGACCAAAAACATTAAAAACCTATCAAATATATTTTTTTAAATATATAAAAATATTAATTTATTCCAAAAAAATTTAAAAATCTATGTTTTTTAAATATTAAATACTCTACATATTTTTTATAAAATGAAAAATCATTATCTTAAAATATTGAAGGTGTTTTAAAATATAGAATGATTTTTAAAAAAAAAATCAATGTTTGTTTTCAATTTTTCATATATATATATCGAATAATAAATATTTAGTTGTTAATTGAAAATATTGACTACATGTGTATACTTACACATAATATGTCATACCATAATTTTACACGGTCATAATTAATTCAATTTTATAGAAACAAAAATATATAAATAATAAATTAATACTGTCAATCAATTTTTTTATTAATATTTAATATATAATGTTTTTAATTACTAATTTTTATTATTTTCCTATATTTTCATTTAATATATACTATTTATTAGTTTTTAATATTTATATATATATATATATGTATATAAATTAATTTATTCAATTTTATTATTTTTTATTTAATAAATAATCTTTTTAATATATTTTTTAATTTATTCTTTTTTAATTTTTATAATTTATACATTTTTAATACTTATTCATTTAATATTTTTTTGTTTTATTAATTTTTTAAAATTATTTTATACATAATTATTCATTAATATATTTCATATTTTTAATATATAAATATATTCATATTGATATGTATATATATATATATCAATATGAATATATAATATTTCCTTAAACATGAGTTATGTAACAAAAAATATGCATTTACATACACACATATTTATATAAATAAAATACGAATTTACATTTATATAATCAATAACTCATTTTCATTGTTTTTAATATTTTCTCAATCCGTTCATTTTTTCATTAAATTTCACTCATTTTTAATATTCGTTTGTTTAATCTTAATTATTCTTTAACAATGTTGATTAATTTTTTACTTTTTTTTTATAATTTATTCATTTTTAATATTTAGTCGTTTAATATATTTTTAATTCAACCATTTTTTATATTATTTTATACATGATTATTCATTAATGGAGTTAATATTTTTAATATAGAAATATATTCATATATATATATATATACTAAAAAATAGTTTATCAACATTAATTAAAAATATTGACTATTTATTATCGAATAACTGATGATTAATGTGTATATTATATAAATATAATTTGTTTTTTATTTTTATCATATATATAATGTTATATATATAAACATTAATCTCACACACATGTATGTAATTAATGCATTTTTTGGTTAATAATGAGGTCTTTTGGGTAGCTCTGCTTGAGGGCTCGCAATGGAAGATAGAGTTTTCATCGGCGGTTCTGATCTTCTAGGATCTAATGGTAGAATATTTTCTTGTGCAAGGTAGATTTGACTCCCACAAAGTTGTAGATGAAAGAGATTGGGCCTTTAACTCATATATTCTTCGTTCGGGAAAGATGAAGTTAGGGAAGGAATGCAATCTATACCGGTCCTTTACTTATGGAAGAAACGGTGTTGCTGATTGAATATTCATATGAGGTAACTCTGCCATAATCTTTGCGAACCAAGATCTCATTATTGATAGGATCAAGGGCTGTTAACATTTTATTGTCACAATAATGATTCTTCTGTTAGGGCATAATCTATGGAAGAGATATGACGTGATTGGAAGACTTTCCAATACTTATAGCTTTTGTGATTGGAAGTGTATAATAGTTGGGCTTGGATTTTATAACATCTTGTTTCCTTTGGAGGAACTTAATCGAAAGGCATGGGGGGATGGCTCGTTTATCTCAAACCAGGTTTGATTTGATTTCAAAATTGGCATCCGAGTTTTAATCAACTTTCTTCTATATGTATAAAGGCTCAAGTTTGGGTTCGTATATATGGATTATGTTGGATTTTTTGGCTTCCTCAAATAATTTTCAATATTTCTTCCACAATAGGCTCCCCAATTAAGTTGGATCGAGCAACAAAGGAGGCTCGCTATGACTTCTTTTCTCATTTCGTAATTGAAATTGACCTTACTTTCTTTTGGATCATGTGTCTTTCTCCACGATGGAATATAACTTTGAGTTAGATATTCATTATGAGAATATTTTCTCATTCTACAACAAATGTACAACCATTGGAAACAATAGGGAAAAATGAAAACATACGTCTTGCTGCGATTTTTATAAAAGCAAGGGACATGCATCTGCAAATTTTAGGAGGGAAAAATTAGTGTGGATTGGCCGCTCAATTGATGATACTTAATAGAATTATCCCGGTGCTGCTACCAACAATATATATTTTTATGTGATGGGGAAATATCTTGAACAATTGAAGACCAAATCATTGGCAGATATTTCCAAGGAAGCTCCTACCCAATCTGATGAGGAGAAGACACTCGCTAAAGCAGAAAGCATGGGTTCAAGGGGTACTACCACTTACAAGGAAGTGGTTCTAGAAGATACGAATCCCTCCATCATGTTTTTGAAAAATCTTAAAGATAGTAATTATTTACACCATCAGGTTGGAAATATAGCGCCCGCTATAAATGCATTGAGAGTTAATGATCTGGATGACACTCAGTCCGTGGAGGAAGAGACCATTCAAGAATCTGTTGATAATATTATTTTGACGGAGTAAAAAACTATGGATAGGAAATGTAAGGAAAAATAGCTAGATGTTGAATCCCCTGGAAATATTATTAAGGTTCAGATGCCTTTGATGGAGTCTGCCCATACTTTGATTAATCGGGATTCTACCATAGAGCTCTGTTCTGTCGATCAGGGTACATCCCCTGTATACTCAAAATCTTTGGAAGTTAACTCATAGGTCACAAAAGGTCTTATAGGAGTAAAGAATGGATTGGATAAAATCTAAGTATTAGAGTTGAATTATACTTCTATTGGAATGGAAGGATTCCAGATGGTCCTATATAAAAATTACAGTCATCTTTTTGCTAAGGATACTGGTCCTATTATTGTAGGTAATCCTTCTAAATCTTCCTAAAAAATTCAATCCATTTCTTCAAATTCATTTGGAGCCCTTGATATGAACTATGTTGAGAAACAGATAGAAGACATGGCTCAATGAACCCAGAAAAATACAATTTATAGGGATATAACTCCAATGGTGAAACATCTCCTTGAAACAGAAGAAGAAGAACCAGAGGGGCCTTGGAAACAAACCGAATCATGGAAATAGGGACACCACCTTTGAAGATGAGGACGTAGATGAGCTTATTGGAGTTCCAAGAAAGAGGAAACATAATTAGAGGATGCTGGATTGGATGATTCTGACATAGAGAGCCTATTCTAGTAATTGGAAGAGTAGGAGAGATTTTATCCAGAGGTTAAGGTAGAGGATATAGGTGAGGAGCTGGTTGGAGGGATTTATGATAAAAATAACAACAACTTGCTCACAAGATATGGGAAATGTGAGGAACCTCTTGATGTAGGATTTGTTAACTTCTAAGAACCATACCTATATCCTCTTTCTTTTGATTTAATAATTAGGGCTTAAAATCTTCCTTTCGAAAAAATTAATTCAGATTGTATATAGAAACACACACACACACATGATATTTCTGTAATTTATAAAAAATTTAATATTTATTTTTAAAATTTTTTATTTAAAAAATACATTTATTTTATTATGTTTTAAATCAATAAATATTATTTATTTTTTATATTTTTATTTAATTTATAATATTCATTTAATTTTTAATATTTTTTTATAATTTATTAATTTTTAATATTATATATTCATTAATATTTTTGATAATTTTTTAATATTTATATAATTTATTCAAATTTTAATTTTTATTCATCTATTTTTTTTCAATTTATTTATTGTTAATTTTTATTGAGACATATTTATTCATTAACATTTAATGTTTATAATATGGTTTTAATTTATATAAATAATATGTTTTTATTTTCATTTTAACATATATTTATTTTTAAGTTTTTAAAAATAATATATATAATTATTAAGCAGTTGAGGTGGTCGCCTAGTGGTTAACACACCCCATAATCATGCACGAAACTTCGGATCAAATCCTGGTGGATGAGTATTTCTGAGGCACCGTAGTTGTACTGTAGTGGGTACTATAATGGTACTTGAGAACTAAAATTATTTATCTGATTTGGTCCTTCGGGCCACTATTTTTGGTCTACAGGTCACAGTGCATTCCAGCCATAGGGCCTCTAGGCCACATCAGGCTTCTAGGCTATGGGATTTTAAGCCACATGAAATCAGATCAGTCAACACAAAGGCAAGTACCAAAAGATAAAGTAGAGTAAGACCCATTAGAGCAGTGCTAACTGGATTTGGAAGGATAAGAGAGTATAATATCAGCCATTGGTACAATGAACTGTGCATCTCTTCATGATTCAATGATATCCATCCATGCGAGGTGGGGTGTCATATGCCATAAATGAATAAAATTCTCATGAGTGGTGGTTTTAGTGTAGTCAAGTCTGTGGGCCTTTGGGTCATATTCTGGGTCTTGTGCCACTAGGTCTACAAGCCATGTTAGGGTTCCCTCTCAACCCTCTTAAAAATGGTATTATCCAAAAATAAATAAAATTCTAAAGGCCTTCAGTCCATTCATTCAATATATATAATTAATAACACTTATTAATTTTTTAATTTTTTTTACAATTTATTGATTTTTTAATTTTTAATTTTCATAGTTTTTTAAAATTAATTGATTTTATATTATTTGATATTATTTATTCACTAATAATGTTAATTATTTTTTATTTTTTTAGTTTTAATATTTATTCATTAAATATTTTTTTTAATTTTTTGTTTTAATATTTATATATGCATATTTATTCACTAATATTTAATGTTTTTAATATGGTTGTAATGTGAAAATTTAATTTGTATTCATCTCTATTTTAATATATATTCATTTTTAATTATTTTAATGAGTTATATAATTAATAAAACTTATTATAATGTATTTTCAATAGTTTTTATCATCATTAAAAAAACAAGTCGATAAAGATAGGTTTTGTTAGTGGTAAAATGAAAAGTGCAGATAAAACCTATCTTTATCCTCGCTTTCTAGAAACCGCTGATAAAAACATTCACTTTCTTTTAAAATGAACCTTAACCAAACCCCAGTTTCTCACACCATTCAAGCTCCCAAAGATCTCAACCTCTCTCATTTCCCCCCTTGACCTTCTTGGATAAATCGACCTTTACTGATACTCCCCCTCGATCTTGTCAGACAAATCAACCCTCTCACAACTGAAGTTAAGTTATTCTTTATACATGATGTTTCTATGTTTCATAAATTTTAGTTCTTATTTTCCCATGTACCATACTACCCCCATTCCTCTTGGCCTATCAAATTGAACCAACATAAAATATTGAGATCATCAGGTTTTTGATTACCCTAGTTTGATGTTGGTAATTCATTCATGGTTCTTTGTTCAATCATAACCCTAAAGGGTTTGGATACACAATTATGATTGTTTCTAATTATTTATGTCTCATAGTGACTTTTTCAAGGTTTTCTTCATAAATTTCATCATTAAAAGACTCCTATAAAATGTTATAATCTATTTCTACCATATTTTTTAACTACATTATGAAAAATTCTATTAATTTTAGAGTCAAACTCTTCTATCAGTGTGTTGGTGTTTTAGAATGTGATTTTAGATATAAAAAATATTTTTCAATCAAAATTTGACAGTAATAAGATGTATTTTCAAAAATATTTGAATCAAAATATGAAAAAGAGTGTAATTCTTGGTAACCCTCTCAAAATTATGTCAATTTGATAGTAGTAATTTTACCACTAATTCCTCATCGAAATGTATTTTTACATAAGAATGCAACATAGTCATCCTACGTTGTCTCTCAAGGAGGTTATTAATCGAGTTCTTTGTTACATAAAATATTAATTGATTAAAAAAAATATAATTTGATTTATTGGAAAAAAAATTATGATAAAATTAAAAATAAGGATTTTTATTGGAATATGAGTGTGAAAATAGTGATTTTTGAATAATGAAAAACCAGTGAAAGAGTGACAGAGGGTTGAAAAAGGGAGAATCATCTCTTGAAGAAAGTAAGAACTAGATTTAGAGTAGTGAAGTTAAACATGTCCAAGCTATGTGGTTCCACTTCTCAATTTCCCAAAATATTTATTTCAATAATTTATTTTTAGTACTTAATCCATAATTACAAACTAAGAACTGATATGGTTAACTTAGAAGTGATTCTTTACCATAATCACAACAATAATTCTCTTTCTTTCAGTAATATCGATTAGCCAATCAATAATCACAAATAAGAAGAGTTAAATGGAATGATAATTGTGCTCACAACATAAATTGAGTGTTGAGAAATTTAAATTGTTTATAAATAATTGAAACTATTCTTTTTTAGTTTTGAATTATCAGAATAACATTTAATAAAACAAAATTTCAATCAAACATATTCAAACAAATGAATAGAAGATAAACATCAATTTAATTGTCTAGGAAGAATGTAAAAAACAAAAAAAATGTTCAATTAAATATAAACATGATCGAAATAAAGAATATGAGAGTACATAAAATGGAGTTGAATATTTTACTTGAGATCTCCCAAGTTTATGTCACCAAAGTTATAACTATACATGGACACACAACAACTTCTATCATTTTTTTCATTACATATTTTGTTTTCATACTTCTCTGAGTGTCCAAAGTGAGTATAAATTTTTTCAAAGGAAAATAATCAAATTTCATAGAATTATCAATAAATTTATACTTTGATTATGAATATTATGTACTTATTCAAAACATAGGATTTATCAGTAGGTTTTGGACGTAGAGGAAGCATGGCGGTTGGGAGGGACCAATATTGATTTTTCCATAATTGATGACCTATTCGAGATCAATACGACGATGAACACAAGTATCCATGGATTGAAATCAAAGATAGAGACAAAGAGAATAATAGTGCTAGATCCGAGAAATAAGATCTTGCAAACCATGTTTATAATTAACTTAATAATTTCTGAAGAAATTAAATACTTGGGTCTTTGGTACTTTCTTCATTGATGATCATTGATCGTCTGGAATGACCTTTTCAGATTGTCTTCATTATGCTTGCAAGTATCCAAAGTATAATCCCTATAGAGGTGATCCACACGTGATCCAATGGTCTCCAATCTACTCCACTCATTCTCTGGGTGCTAGCGCGGCGGAACAAATGTCTTGCATTACTTGTTCTTGATTGCTCGTTCTTTGGTCTTGAAGAACTTATCTTTTTCTTGAGAGGGAGATATGAGAGGATTTGATAGAGAAAATGTGTGGCTCAATAATTCTCAATTCACTAGGGTTTAGCATAATAGATGTACCTAACTATTAATTGATATGGGGTTTCAGTTACAATATTTAATTGCAAGAAAATAATTAAGTGCATTTATAACTATGAGAGAAAACCCATTCCACATCATAACAATGACAACACCATTATTTGTGGTTTTATAACTTGAAAAAAATAGAACCATAAATGAAATATTGTTCCACATAATGATAAAAATATTATAATTATTTATTGTACTGACTAGATAAACATTAATTACCGACTTGTAAATAATTAATTTATCAATGGAGACAATCTTTGTCCTTTCGAACTCATATTCCATTTATTGAACACCTAAATAAAATATTTTATTCTCTTAAATAAATATTTTTATTTAAAAAATAGTCAATAAATATTTATTAAATTTTTAATAATATAAATAAATATATTTTATTCACAATATGGTGAATAAATATTTATTTAATTTATGCAGACATTTTAACTTGAAAAATATTATTCTTATATCTTGAGAATTATATTTATTCCATTAATTAAATTCAAATAGAATTTAATCTAGAGAACTAGAAACACTTAGTGTGTGACCTTCTCGGATTCTTTATCATTGGAATTAGGTGGACTTGCCTAAAGTCCAATATTACTATCTAGAAATGGGTCAAGGCACCCCTGAGAAAGAACTTAAAGTCACTATGAAAACATCCACATACGAACCCTCACAATGCAATATAATCCCCTTTTCACAATATCTCATCAGGAAGGTTTCTTGATAGTGTCATCAACCTATATGCTTGATACGTCATTCTTTAACTACCTCAAATATACTCATCATTACACCAGGGACATGGAATTTAGGTAGACAATTTTATTTCAATCAAAGGTCCGAGATATCCACTTCCATAAATGGAGGGGAAAAATCCTTCCTTGACTTATCCAATAATGACATGTCATTCGTGATTCACCCAACGTACCCTACTTCCCGCCAACATATGGCGTGATATTTTTTGTCAGAAAATCAAGGTGCATGAGTCAGGACACATATTATTGATAATATTAAAGTCTAAGTACCATTAGACATGCTCATATATAGCAATATCCGATGACCCCAGAACCTGCAGAATTCCTACTAGCGGGTCTGTTCTTATAATATCCTATATTGGAGATTAAAAAGTGAAAAAATCCTGAGAAGAAGTCTCATATGCTTATGAGTACTCACACCTGATGGTATCTATACTATATATCCCATCATAGTATGTCATCCAACCAAAGAATTGTATTTTAGAATATTTTCATATAACTTCAAGGATCTCATCATATCAAGAAACTGATCTTACCTTATTAACGAGACAAATAATCAAGGAAATTATTACATTAAAATCATGAATAAAATGAAAAATATGTAATAAGATGTTTAATATTTAAATACATTAAATATTCATGGAATCAAAGTACAAACAATTGGTTCTAGGACACAAACTCTAACAAACTCCCACTTGGATTAGATCTAACCGCCTATGACTTTCATTCTACTAGAACTCACATTATAATCATGTTTCTATTGAGTCAATTATTTATTCAAGGGGTCCACCACATTTTCTTCCATGTAAATACTACACACTGCAACTTCACCTCTATGAGAAAAATCCCTTAAGAGATGATACTTTCGTATTACGTGCTTCGCCCGGTGATGTGACCTTGGCTCTTTTGCGAGATCCACTACTGAAGTATTATCACAATAGAGTGTGATGAGATCTTTACTGATATGTACCACATCTAGCTCTTGGACGAAGATACGCATCCATACTTTTTCATTATATGCCTCAGAAGTGGCGATATACTCAGACACTACTATAGAATCTACGATGACACCTTCCTTTGAGCTCTTCCAGCTCACAACACCTTAATTCAAAGTGAAGATGTATCATGTTTGTGACTTCATATCGTCTTGATCTGTCTAGAAACTAGAATCTTCATTTCATCTAATGACTAGTTATTCATCTCCTCCATAAACAAAGAACATATCCTTAGTACACCTCAGATACTTTAGGATAGTCTTGACTGCCATCTAACGATGTTCACCTAGATTAACTTGATATCTTACTACTGCACTCAATTCATAAGAAACATATAGCCTAGTATATAACATAACATACATGATTGACCCAATTGCTGATGCATATAGAATCCTTTCCATTCTCTTTCTTTCCTCATGCATCTGTGGACACATTTTCTTGGAAAGATGAATGTAATGGGACACTGGAAACAATCCCCTCTTGGATTTCTCTATACTTAATCTATTCACTATCTTGTCAATGTATGTACTTTAACATAGGCCCAAAAATCTCTTGGATCTATCATGATAGATCTTGATCCCAAGAATCTATGTTTTCTATCCCAATTCCTTCATGGAGAATCATTTATTCAACCATGTATTAACAGACTGTAAGACCCATATTTAATTTCCAATAAGTAATATGTCATCAACATATACTATTAGGAAAACGACTGCACTCCCGCTAAACCATTTGTAGACACACTAATCACATTCGTTCTTTATAAAACCAAATTCCATTATGGATTCATCAAAATGAATGTTCCATGACATGAATTCTTACTTTAATCCATAAATTTATTTTTGAAACATTCATATCTTATTGGCATCCTTTGGAGTCAAAACCCTTCAAGTTATGTCATATATAAATCTTCCTAAAAGTTCCCATTAAGGAAGGCTATTTTGAAATCCATTTTTAAAATCTCATAGTCATGGAAAGTGGAAATGGACAATATAATTATGATGGATTTCAACATTGTAACTAGTGAAAAGTTTTCTTCGTAGTCAATGCCTTGATGTTGTTTAAAACCCAGTGAAACTAGTCATGCCTTATAGATAATGACTTTTCCTTCAATGTATAGTTTCTTCTTGAATACCCATTTTCAATAAGTAGGATTTAAATCTACTAGTGGATCTACCAAAATCTAGAGATGGTTTTGGTGCATGGAATACGTTTCAAAATTTATGGTTTCTTTCCACTTGGCAATGTCTGTGCCACTTACTTCTTCCTTTTTGCTTATAGGATCATTATTATCAACTAATAATGAGTCACCATCCTCAGTAACTAGAAAAACATACCATTCCGGTTATCTAACCTCTCTTATACTCCTATGGATTACTTATGCCTCTAGAACAGATCTTTCTTCCATGGGGCTTTGTGGAATCTACTTCTGTACCAACTATTGTGTACCTTGAGCCTCATATTCATCAAAGTGTATCTCGCTCCCACTATATATTTTGGATATGTTCTCCATCTCAAGGAATATGGAATGTATTACCACTAAAACCTTTTTTTATGAGGGTTCGTATAAGTAATATCCCCTTATTTCCTTGGGGTATCCTATAAAGGCACACTTTGTGCCTTGTGGTGCGAGTTTGTTACCTGAAGAGGACTTAACAAATGCTTCTCTTCCCCACACATGTAAATTCGATAACATGGATTTTTTCCACTCTAAATCTCATATGGAATACCACTTATCAATTTAGTTTGTACCTAGTTTAGTATCTGCCCTGCTGTTTGTAACACATATCCCCAAAAGGATAATTGAAGACTCACATGACTCATCATTGATCTCACCCTATACAACAGGGTGCAGTTCCTCCTTTTTCTCACACCATTCCACTGGGGTGTGTAAGGAGGAGTGAGTTGTGATAGGATCCCAAACTCCCAAAAGTAATAAATGAAGTCTTGATTAAGATATTTTACACCTCAGTCTGAGCATAGTTTCTTAATATTCTTACCAAGATGGTTCTCAAATTCATTTCTGTATTCTTTTAACTTATCAAAAGAATCCGACTTATACCTCATTAAGTTTATATATCCATATCTACTAGAATCATCTATAAAAGTTATTAAGTATGACTACCCACCCCTTGATTCAACTAGAAATGGTCCACATACATCCGTATGAAAAAATTCAAGAATCTATTTTGATCTTTCACATTTCCCACTAAATGGGGCTTTGGTCTTTTTTCCTTGTAAATATGCATGACATACACCAAGTGGTTTTAGTTTGAAAGAATCTAAATATCTGTCTTGATGTAACTTTGTCAAGCATTTATCATTTACAAGACCTAGTCGATGATGCCAATTTTGGGTGTGGAATGATTTATGTGAAGTAGCATCATTATCGATTTCCATTACTTGGTTTGTGTAATCCATCATGTAAAGACCATTATATAAATGCGCCTTACCAATTTTTTTTATCTTTATAAAAGAATCAACATTTATTTGTAAAATTGAAAATAAATCTATCTTTATCTAGTATGGATACATAAATAATTTTTTGGTTATAGAAGACACATAATAACAACCTTTTAATACCAAGATCATCCTAATCGGAAATATGAGGTGGTAGTACTTGACTGCTAAAACAGTATGTCTAGCTATATTGGCTGCTCATAGATCTACCTACCCTCAGTCAATTTTCTTGAATCTACTTGGTTCTTATATTTGGATACATATGTGAGCACTATAGGCTATATCTAACACCCAATTTGTAGAAATAGATAAATTTCACTCGATAACAAATGCACCTGAAGCTTCCCCTTTGTTCTTTAGCTAGATTCATTTTTTATTCCAGTGGACCTTCTTTCCACATGCGAAACAAACTGACTCTTATTCCCTTCTACCCCCGTCGATCTTTCTTTTATTGGAAAGGCATGAAGAATATTTGGGATTAAATATCTTCACCTAACCTTTACTCTTATTCACTATAAGGACAAAAGGATTTTCGTGATTCATGTACTTTTCCACTTGGTAAAAGATGATAAAAAGATTTGGTCGAGTTTTATCAATGTTGATCAAATTGAAATTCACAAAAAAACTGGTGAATCTCTGAGGGAGTGATGCTAAAATGAGATCACTACCCAGTTATTCAGAGAGTTTAAACCCTAGAACCTCTATACACTCAATGTATCCAATGAGCTTGACTACGTGAGGCCCAGCTGAGGCACCCTCTCCAAGATTACTCTGAAAGAGTGCCTTGGAGATCTCAAACTATTCCTATATTTCTTTTTCCTAGTAAAGACCATAATGGTGCTAATTCCTTCTATAGGCATATATGTTTTTGTGAGACTTCATGAGTTCACTAGACATTGATGATAACATCAAATATTTAATGTCAACCACATCCTTTATGTTTATCGTAGACTACGAACTCTTTATCACTCACCTCATGGGTAAAAGGATTAGGTAATGAAGAATCTAACATGTAATATTTTTTTTCATCGCATAGAATGACCTGAAGGTGTCTAAACCATTCTTGTAAGTTACTGCTGGCAAGGATGTTATCTTTATCTAGTATTGATCGCAAGGATAGTGTGGTTGACATTCTTGTAAATTTTATTATACAATTAACAGAGAAGATAATTTGTACTTTCTTTATTACATTTTATGAGAAATAATAAATTAATTTTATTAAGTCTCCCACAATTTTATCAAGTCCCAATGGCCCTCAACATTGAATTTGGAATGTATAGTTTCTAGGAAATTATAGTAGTAAGGATCCATATTCCCATTCACATAACCCCAATAAGGGTTGTTCAATCTATTTAAAGGTATTTAGGTAGGCAGGTCTTTGCCAAATATGGGATTGTAGCTCATCGATCTGTTGATTGGACTCCCCAATCCTGAAATCCTGACGTGGATTTCCTCAACAATTACCTCCAAATTTACACCAAGTATAGAAAGGGTTACTTCTCTTGATGTAAAATGGTTAAGTCAACCCAAAATTTTCATAAGATCTTCCTGTATAAAAGTAAGTGTCTCAACAAGGGTTGGTTAAAAACCTAGTTTTATTGAGTCTTGCTCTTAATCAATTAACAGAAGGCTTAGTCTAACTTAATATTTTATTGAGGTATTTTTATATTTTTTACATTAATGACCTTATTATATTTATCACATGCTTGTTAATATTAAGTGTAACTTACTTAAGTGATTAATCATATCTTGATAATATTTACACATAAGCCCAGTTTATTCTAGTTGCATCTTGCATGCTTTTTAATTCATTAATTATGTAGCCACAACAATAAATCTATAATGAAAAACCCTGAAACTGACAGAAATAAAAAAAATAAAGGGAATGATCATGAGCTATTCAAATGGTTAGTTTATCTAGCGGTTGATAAACTAACTGCTAACCCTGGGGATAAACACCTTGAACCATTTATGATTCATGTCTATAGTTTTCCACCTATCCACCTTTGGATCTCCTTAGATTGGTTTCGCCTTAGATTCTTACTTGAACCACTTCTACAAGCTTGGGAGATCCATCCATTACATATTATTTTTAACTCACACAAAGGTGAGGGGTAAAAATTGGGGTTTACATAAAAGAAATCATGGGCATATATGCCCTACATATTATTGAGAAGAGATGGAACACATACCAATAATTTTAATTTAAAATTAAAAGGAAATCAATCTCATACAAAGTCTTGGTCTAGCTCATGATCATGCACACACATGCAATGAATTACACATTTAATAAAACCAACATTCAATTATTTAACTATTCTTATTAAGATAAGTTGTTCTTGGAATCAATTAATTATTTTAATAAATTAATCAATCCTTTTATCTTAATACTTTTTCAAATTTTCCTAAGATTCTCATCCATAACCTTGGAGGTAACACGGTTAAAACCCATTCGAATCTACATGATATGTAATTATAAACATTACAAAAACATTAAAGTTTTAATTTCGTATAATTTGGTAAAGTACATGACGTGTTGTTCTGACTACACGGCATGTACTTCCTTCATTGTCTTATCCATAGTACATGCCTAGGGACTCATAGTGTGAGGCATACTTTGGAAATCTTGAAATACATGGAATTTATAGTGGGACACATGTTGTGTTGTCACTCGGTTACATAGTTACCAGTCTTCTTAGCCGTGTATGGGATACACGGTTTGGCCCTTGACCCGAAGGGACTATATGCCATGTCTAGTGGGACACACATTGTGTAATCTCACTGAGTGTGTGCCAGTCTGTCTTGGAAAAAAAATTTGGTGTAAGAATTAACTACACCACATGTCATTAATGCACACAACTTGAGTAATTTCCTAATTAATCTTGATGAACTGAACAAAACTACACGATATGTAATCCAAATTTCGAGGCATGTATGGTAGATTACATGACTTGTAAATCCAAATACATAGAATGTACTGTTGTGCTACCTGTGAAAACTCTTCGGCACCTCCTGATAAGATCCCTGATTTAGTTTTAAATTAAAATATTATTCATTTCTATTAGATATGCGATAAATGAAAAGAGGAAGAACAATACTAAAAATTAAGAATACAAGAATGATTAAACATGAATTGAAAAACTAAATTATTAAAGAGTTAATCATAAAATAATTATTTAAATAATTATAAATGATGATGTGACCACTTTGATACAATTTGTAGGTTTCAGATGTTGTGAAAGTGTAGTGGTTGGGAGGGCCCAACTTTTCTTTTTCCATAATCGATGACCAATCTAGGATCAATACCACGATTAACGATAGTATCCATGGATTGAAATAAATGATTTAGATTAAGTTAATAATAGCACCGTATCCACGAAAGAGGTTCTTACACATCATGTTTATACTTAATTTAATAATTTATAAAGAAATTAAATACCTGGGTCTGTGGTACTTTCTTCATTGATGATCATTGATCGTCTAAAATAACCCTTATGTATTTCCTTCATTGTGTTTGTGAGGATCAAAAGTAGAATCCCTATATCCACGATCCACATGTGTTCCAATGGTCTCTGATCAACACCACTCATTCTACGAGTGCTAGTGTGGCAGAATGAATGTATTTCATCGATTGTTCTGGATTGATCGTTCACCGTTCTTGAAGAACTTCTCCCATTATTGAGAGGGAGAGATGAGTTGAGTTGATAGAGAAAATTTTTGGATCAACAATTCTCAATTTAGTGGGGGTTGTCTTAATAGAAGTACATACTTATTAATCGATATGGGGTTTGAGTTATATTTTTTAATTACGAAAAAATAATTAATTCCAATTATAACTATTAGAGAAAACCCATTCTACATAATAACGATAACAACACCATTTTTTATGGTGTTCCAAAATGCGTAAAATAAAACCATAAATGAAATATCATTCCACATAATGATAAAAATATTATTATTATTTCTTGTGCTAATTGGATAATTATTATTCACAAACTTTTAAATAATCAATCAATCAACAGAAATGGTCTTGGTCTGTTTGAACTACTCTTACATTTATTGAACACCTAATTAAAATTTTTTATTCTCTTAAATAAATATTTTAATTTACAAACTAGAAAATAAAATTTATCAATTGTTCAATAATATAAATAAATATATTTTATTCACAATATAGTGAATAAATATATATTTAATTTAGCCGATCATT
The DNA here is from genome assembly GCA_963277665.1 of Viscum album. Classification (NCBI taxonomy): domain Eukaryota; kingdom Viridiplantae; phylum Streptophyta; class Magnoliopsida; order Santalales; family Viscaceae; genus Viscum; species Viscum album. The sequence goes on along the minus strand of OY728157.1, from coordinate 1,565,805,274 downwards.
TTAACTTGAATAAAATTATTCCTTAGTCCTGAGAATAATTTTTATTCGATTAATTAAATTCAAATATAATTTAATCAAGACCACCAGAAACACTTAGCGTGTGACCCTCAAGGATTCTTTCTCATTGGAATTAGGTAGGCTTGCTTAAATTCCAAGATTACTCTATAGAAATGGGTCAAGGCACCCAAGAGGAAGAACTTAATGTCACAATGACAAAATCCACATATGAATGCTCACTGTGAAATATAATCCCTTTGTTAAAATATCTCATCAAGCAGGTTTCATTATAGTGTCATCAACTGATATGGTTGATACGTCAGTGTTTGACCACCTGAAATAAACTCATTTTTACACCATGAGCATGGAATTTAGGGTGAAATTTATATTTTAATCAAAGGGTTAAGATATCAACTTCCATAAATGGAAGGGGAAAATCCTTCCTTGACTTATCCATTAATAACATGCCATTTGTGCTGCACCCAACATACCCTACTTCCCACCAACATATGGTGTGATAGTTTTCACCAACAAATCTAAGTGCATGATTCATGACATTTATTAATGAAAATAATAAAGTATAAGGACCATTACACACGCTCACAGATATAAATATCCGATGACACCAAAACATACATAATTTCTACTAGCGGGTCTGTTCTCATATTCTCCAATCTTGAATATTACCATGTGTGAACTTCATGAGAAGAAGTATCATCTAATTTTGAGTATTTTCACCTAATGGTATGTATAAAATGTGTCACATCATAGTATGTCTTCCAACCACATAACTATATTTAAGAATATTGTCATAGCACTTCAAGGTTCTCATCATAGCGGGGAACTGCTATGTGCTTTTTAATGCGACAAATACTCCAGTACATTATCACATTATTATCATGCAGAACAATGAAAAATTTGTAATAAGATGTTTCATATTTAAGTACATTAAATATACAAGTAATCAAAGTACAAATAGTTGGTTCTATAACACTAACTCCAACATTATATATTTACATAGAAATAATATTAAACACACACATATATATACAATTATATATTTACACTCAAATTATGATGCTTTGTTTACATATCAATGTATATATACATTATATGCATACCTTAAGTTTATTTTTTGTACAAAATTAATATTGTTGAACCTAATCGGATGAATATGGATAAAAAATGGTTGGATGAAAATCATATGAAAATAGAGTATGAGTACATAGTTAAAGAGTTCATCAATTTTGAAATAGAGCATACATACCACCCTTATCAAATCCTTTATCTGCGTTTACATTATTATTATTCAATAATAATTTATCTAGAAGATTATAAAGAACATATAATTTTTCATGTAATATATGAAAACTATAAATGTTGGACCAAACATGGGGGAAAAATTAATCTACAAACTGACTTGGTTGATATTGTGATTTATGGATAATTTGATATGATTACTAGTGTAAAGGATGATGGAGATACTAAGGAATAAATAACAATGAGGATTGAAGATAAAATCCATGTGTATACAAATTATTTTGAGAAGTTAAATTGTTGTTAAAAGAGGAAAATTTATACCAGTTATACTAAATATAAAACATTTTCAGTTCTATTGATGTTATATAATTTTAAAGATGACAACTGATGGAGTGACACTGAATTTATAGGACAACTTGATCTCCTGAATGAAATGGTACTAGAAGAAAATGAGCTTCCTTGTCAAACATATAAAGCTAAATGAATTCTATGTTAAATGGGAATGATATATGAAAAAATACAGCTCTGTACAAATGATTTTATATTGTTTCATAAGGACTATGAATCACTCATAAAATTCCCTAACTGTGGAACAAATTGATACAAGAAAGGTGAATCAGGTACTTTGAAAGTTGTATGGTACTTTCCAATCATTATAAAGATTAGTTGAATATATAGATACCAGGAAACTGCTAGAAATTTGACATGGCATGAAGATACAAGAATGAAATATGGGAAACTACATCACCCAATAGACTCTCCCCAGTAGAAGAAAATTGATTATGAATATCCTGAATTTGGAAACAAGCAGAGAAACATTTATCTTATGTTCTCTACTGATGGAATAAATCCTTTTGGTGTACAAAGTATTACTCATAGTATATGACCAATTATGATGGTAAATTATAACTTGTAATTGTGGTTATGAATGAAGCATAAATACATTATGTTTTCTCTATTTATATTTGTAACAAAACAACCTTGTAATGATATTGATGTATATTTGGATCCCTTGATTGAATATCTAAAATTAATGTGGGATATAAGTGTTGCATTATATGATTCTCATAGAAGTGAAGAGTTTACATTGAGATCCATGTTATATAGGATGATAAATTATTTCAGAGCTTATGAAAATTTGTTAGGATGTAATATTAAAGGAATATTGGGGTGTCTCATTTGTGAAGAAGGTACACACTCAGTTTGGTTGAACAATTACTTGAATACTTTTTTTAGTGTTAGTTCTAGGTGAAAATAAGTGTGTTGTGGTGGGTGATATATTAAAATTTCTATAAATATTGAGTTTCCCAAAACCCCAACAGAGGTTATTGCACATCCATTTTATAATTAATTTATTTAATATTGGAAGAAAGGAATACCTAGTCTTAGGATATTTCTTTTATGTGAATATTGATCATCCCAAAATAATCTTATAGACTACCTTCATTGCAATATGAGGATACAAGGATGGAATCCCTCTAGCGGTGATACACACTTTCTCCTTAGATCTCAAAGTAATGATAATTGATCTATGGGTGCTAACCTAGTGAATTGATTGTCTGGAATTATTTGTGTTGATCTCTTATCCTTCAGCGTTGAAGGAGTCTCTTTTCTATTTCTCTTTCTTGAGAGGGAGAGAGAATGAGGATTTGAGAGAGAATTCATTGCGCACAACAATTTTCTATTTTCGATTGCACATACTACACAACAGACATAACCTTCCATTTATAGAGTTTGGATTTTGGTCAAAATATTATTTAATTACATGATGACCATTAAAAAATATTATAACCTTTAATAAACCACATTACTCATAATAATAATAATAATAATAATAATATTTTTTGTGGTGCGTGCCAACTTACACAATAAAAAATATTATTTAAATAGTTTGTTAATTAATATCTGTTATTGTACACAGTCTTGGCCCATTCAAACTCCTCTTGAATTATTGATTATCTGAATAAATATTAAATATTTTATTCATAAATAAATATTTGCGATCGATAAAATGTGAATAAAATTATTACTCGATCTTGAGAATAAGTTTTATTTTATTAATTAAATTCAAATACAATTTAATCCAAATTATTATAAACACTTAGTGTGTGACCCTCTATGATTATTTTTCATTGGTATTAAGCAGTATTGCCTAAATTATAATATTACTATCAAGAAACAGGTCAAGAAACTCCTGAGATAGAACTTAATGTTGCAAAAATGTCAACAACATATAAATACTCACTGTATAAAATAATCCATTTTCACTGTACCTCATTAAGTAGGTTGCACATCCGTGTCACCAACCTATATGATCAATACATATTTCTTTGACTATCTGAAATAAACACATCGTTACACCATGGACATGGAATTTAGGGTGACTGTTCTATTCTAATCATTGAGATGAGATATTAGATTCCATAAAGATGGAATATTTTGACACATACATTATTAATTCAATTTTATAGAAAAAAATATATAAATAATAAATTAATATTATCATTTAAATTTTTATTCGTTAATATTTTATATATAATGTATTTACTTATTAATTTTTATTCATTTTTTATATTCTTATTTAATATATACTATTTATTACTTTTTAACATATATCTATATATATTAATTTATTCATTTTTATCGTTATTTATTTTATTAATAATTTTTTAATAATTTTTGTAATTTATTCATTTTTTTATAATTTATTCATTTTTGATACTTATTCGTTTAATATTTTTGTGAATTATTCCCTTTTAATTTTATTTTATATATAGTTATTCATTAATATATTTAATACTTTTAATAATGAAATATATTCATATTGATATGTATATATATATACATATATCAATATGAATATATAATGTTTCCTTAAATATGATTTATGCAACACAAAATATGTATTTACACACACACACAAACACTCACACACACAAAAATTTATATAAATAAAATATGTATTTACATTTATATTATTAATAACAATTTCCCATTGTTTATAATATTTTTTTCAATCTATTCATTTTTTAATTATATTTCACTTTTTTTAAAAAAATCATTCATTTAATATTATTTATTCATTGATAATGTTGAATATTTATTATACTTTTTTTATAATTTATTCATTTTCAATATTTATTCAATTAATATATTTATAATTTAGTCATTTTTAATATTATTTTATACATGATTATTCATTAGTGTAGTTAATATTTTAATATAGAAATATATCTATATTGATATATATATAGTGAAAAAAAGGATTATAAATAAAAATAAATGTTAATGAAAAATATTGAATAATATTTTTGAATAAAGGATATTTAATGTATATAATATATAAATGTCATTTATTTTTTCAATTGATCATATATCTATGTTTTATATATAAATATTAATTTCACACATACACATATTTAATGAAAATTTTATATAGAAACAAACATACACACATGATATTTCTGTAATGAATTAAATTTTTAATATTTATTTGAGAAATATTTTATTAACATAATATATTTATTATATTATTTTTTAAATCAGTATTTTTTATTTATTCTATATATTTTTATTGAAATTATAATATTTATTTACTTTTTATTTTTTAAAAAATTTATTAATTTTTAATATTATTTATTCATTAATTTTATTTATTTTTATTAATAATTTTGTAATTTATTCAGTTTTAATAATTTTATTTGTCTAATATTTTTTTAATTTTTCCATTGTTAATGTATATTCAGACATGTTTGTTGATTAACATTTAAGGTTTATAATATGGTTGTGATTTATATAATTAATATGTATTCACTTTCATTTTAACACATATTCATTTTTAGTTTTTTTTAATAATATATATAATTAATAAGCAATTGAGGTGGTATCCTAGTGGTTAACAAACACCATAATCCAGCACAAAACTCAGGATCAAATCCTGGTGGAGGAGTGTTTCCAAGTTACTGTAGCTGTACTGTAGCGAGTACTGTAATGATACAGTAGCAGTGGAACTATTTATCCGATTCAGACATTTGGGAAACATTTTTTGGTTTACAGGCCATAAGGCATTCAGGCCACCTTAGGAAATCTAGCCCATGGCCTCTGGGCCACCTCAGGCCTTTGGGCTATGGGATTTCAGGCCACATATAATCAGATTAGACCACACAGAGGCAAGCACCAAAATAGGAATCAGAGTAGAGACATCCACTAGTGAAGTGCTAACTAGATTAAAAAGGATGAGAGGGTATGACCTCCACCATTAGTACCACATACTGTCCATATCTGTAAGGGGAAATTCTAGCTGACTAGCCATGTAATGTGGGGTGACAAGTGACATAAATGAAGAAAGTCTTGGTGAGTGGGGTTCTGGTGTAGTAGGGTCTATGGGCCTTTGAGTCATATTGATGGCCTTATGCCACAAGGCCTATGGGTCATGTAAGGGTTCCCTCTCAACCCTCTTAAAAAGAGTATTATCCAAAAATAAAAAAAATTTAATAGTCTTCGGACCATTCGAACAATATATATAATTAATAACACTTATTCATTTTTAAACATTTTTCCAATCTATTGATTTTTTAATGATTAAATTTCAATTTTTTTTAATATTCATTCATTTAATATTATTTAATATTATTTATTAACTGATAATGTTAATTATTTTTTAAAATAAATATTTATTTTTAATAAATATTTATTTAATATATTTTTTATTATATTCATTTTTAATATTTATTTATACATATTTATTCATTAACATTTAATTTTTTTAATATGGATGTAATGTACGCATTTAATATGCATTCATATTCATTTTAATAAATATTATTTTTTAATTGTTTTAATAACATATATAATTAATAAAACTCATTGTAATTTATTTTCAATAGTTTTTTATCAGCACTTAAATAAATTTATGATAATGATCGGTTTTATCAGTGCTAAAAATTAAATCACTGATAAAACCTATCTTTATCAATACTTTCTGGAAACCACTGATAAAACCCTTCACCATCTTTTAAAATGAAACCTAACCAAACCCCACTTGCTCACACCATTCAAGATCTGACAGAAATCAACATCATCCACTACTCCCTCTTGATCTTATTGGATGAATCAACCTCTTCTCCCACTCCCCCTAGATCTTATCGATTGAATCAATGATCTCTCTTCTAGATGAGTTGATATGCACAGACTGTGATAGCTGAAGGTCTGTTAGTGCACTAGGTTATGGACCGAGTTTCTTTTGGAGGGATGTGATATGTACTTATTGTGGGATGACTTATGGTGGGGGTTGTACATGGAAGGAGGTGGAAATGATATATATTTACATCATATTCACGATACCCTACTACTCTATTTATGGAAGTGGTTGTGATGTGATGACATAGGTGTTTTCGGGAAAGATGAGATGCGACCATGTTGTGGGGTTGTAGACCAGGTGCATGTTGGAATGATGTGATGTGATCATGTTGTGGGGATGTGGTATATGTTATTTGTAAGAGATGAGAGCACTAGGGTGTATGGTGTTGGAGTGTGAGAGTGTAAAATCAGTGGATAAGTGGTGTAGGGTATCCTTTATCGATATGATTCTTATTATGTTATTATAATTGGATTGAATTATTTTTTGAGAATGTCTTGGTGAGGTTTGGTTGGATGGTGAACCAATTTAGGAGTTGTTGGTTCTGATACTTGCTCAGGGGTGGATTAGTGTTCTTTTTTCACCTATGCATGAGAGAAGTTGGTTTTACTACTAATTATAATTTTTTTTTAAAATAAAAGGGGATTTAATAAATATATTGAAGATTAGAGATAACAATGTATATCATCCATGGTGTAAATTAATTTGACCAAACCCATGTTATACTAGAAAGACCTTGACTAGCCAAAAGGTGAGTTTCTCTATTCCACTTTCACTTGAAAAAAGAGACTGATCAACCAGAAAAGAAATGGAGGAGGGGAAAAATCTTCAGAAAAAAAAATCTAAATGATTTTAAGCCTCTCTCCTTTTCATGCATAACATTTATTAGTGTAATACAATTTGGTTCAATGATGACAAATTTCCAACCATTCTCAATAGCGATAGTCATCCCCATCCACATGGTGTGGGATTTGGCTACCAGTATATCTCAAAGGGCAAGGACAGAGTCTTGAATATCCACAATAATTCTACCGAGGGAGTTACAGTTAATCACTCTAAACCCAATTACCCAATTTTATAAAAGATATACATCCACATTTAATTTCAGCACACCCATAGCAAGAGGATTCTAAGAGGTGGTTCAAGGAAAAATGTAATGAATCTTGACCTATGAATCAAGGTGCATACACATCTCCAACCAAGAAGTTTAACGTTCAATCTAGAAAGAATTTGGTCTTTTAATTTGGTTGAAATTAAAATTATTTCTTCTAATTCATATGATCCATGAAAACATGATTAAAGATGAAACATTATCTAAATAATGGGAGAAGGACCATAATATTAGTAGTGCTAAAAGACCAGGCTCCTTATTAACAAATTGATATGAATTTGGACTCCATAAATTTTAGATATCCCTTGCTTCAAGGTAGTGAATAATTTCATGTGATGAGGTTTCAGGATTTAACATGCACAAGGGGAAACATGGATCATCAAAGACACAGTGAAATGAGAGGAATTTCTTTGAAGGGAGGATTCCAACAAAAACCTACCACCAGAAGTAGAGGACCTTGGGAGGGAATTTTAGGCACCAAAGGATCTAACGAATTTGATTTCTTTTCTAGATATGTGCATTGATAGCCCAATTATAATCATATTTCATTGAAAACATCACCAAACTCTCCTTGAACCAACATAGATAGTCACACCCCACATCTTTTATACAGGGGATACTTTGAAGGATTTTTTATCTCTCTTATTAAACCACTTATACAGTTTTTTATAACACCACTCATTACCTACCTCATTAAAAATGAAGCTCACAAGTGCATCCTTGATGCTAGAGACTATTGGAGATGTCTTCATAAGACCTTTGTCATTGGGAAGATAGGTGTCCTTCCAAATTTTCATGATATAACTATCCATCCTCTACAAAATCCAATGGTCAAGAAGAATGTGTGACCCCCATAAAATCCTCCATAGGAAATTAGGGTGAGGTCCCAAGGATATATATGGGAAACCTCAGTGGGGAAAATACTTGGCTTGGAGAATTTTAGCACATAGGGATTTTAGATACTATGGTATCCTCTATCCTTTATTTTGTAGAGGGGAATTATTGAATACGACGAGGTCTTTAAAACCCATATCCTTACATGCTTTAGGGGTGAAATGTTTTTCCCAAGCCATCCAATGAATATTTATCTTCCCATTTTTATGGCCCCACCAGAAATTGGAAATGCAGAAATGAATTTGGTTGACAACCATGGCATGATTTTTGAAAAGGTATGTGGTATATATAGAAACCTCTTGAATCATAACATTAAAAAGTGTTTCCTTACTTCACTTTTAAACCCTTTTATATTTCTAGCCTTGTATTTTTTTTATAATTCAATAAAGGATATTTGAGACAACTTATTTTTTTTATTGACCAACAATCATGGGGAACTTGAGGTATTTATTGTGTTTTTTGACCATTCAAATACCCGACACCCAGAAAATATCTTCCTTCCAGTTTAATGGAAATCATGAACTAAAGTAAGATTCATATTTATCTAGGTTCAATGATTTCACAAAAAATTCCTCATAGGTACAAATAAAATGGAAAATTGAAATGAATTATTTATGAGTGGCCCTCAGGAAGGGAAGGATTTCATAATAAAAAAAGTGATGAGTGATGGATGTGATTTTTTGATAGACCTTTCCCCCAAGTATAACATCATTTGTCACATCCACTAAGATAACACAAGTGAAAAGATTAGTCATTAAAATAGAGAGGAATGAAGAAAGAGGATCTCTCTATCCATAGATACTAGAAGGGGTAAAGCTATGAGAATGGTTACCATTTATTTTGATCTTGAAAGATACCATTAAGACACAATTCATAATCACCTCAGTACATTTGGAACAGAACCCCATTTTTTCCAAAATAAGATAAAGGAAGGTCCTTTAAACTAGGTAATATGACTTTTTCATATTAATCTTTCAGACCTTAATGCATCTTTTGATAACTAGTAGAGTTTTCATAGAGTAGAAAACATCCTAATATATAATAACATTGTCAGTAATGAGCCTTTTGGGGATGAAATCAATATGATATTTAGAAATAATAGATAGAATGTATGGGTGAAGGGAATTAACTATAATCTTTGAAAATATCTTATAAGATACATGACACATGATAATTAGTCTAAAATCTAAATCCAGTAACGGATTTTTTTTTATTCTTGGAACAATGAAAATAATGGTTTCATTAAGAGTGGAGATGTTTAATTACCCCATATAAAGGCCTTTCATAAGAGATGAGATATTCAATCCAATAATATTCTTGTATTTTTTGAAGCAAAGGGCATGGAAACTATTCAGAATAAGTGATTTAGTTGAATGTATTTGCTTGAGTTCCCCCAGAATTTCCTCATTAGTGAAATCATATATAAGCTGGAAATTTATAGAATTAGATAACACATGATTCATATAAGAAACAACATTGTCAAAAATGTAAGTGATCATAGCTTTGTAGAGCCTCTAAAAAAACTTCATGATAACATCTTGTATTCACGCTTCATTGGTAAAATTTCTACCGTTATTATTATTCAGGATTGAGATGGTGTTCTCAAGAAGCCTCATAGAGGCCTTCTGTTGGAAATAAGAGGTATTTATATCACCAACTTTGATGTGGGTATCACAATCTTTCATGGCCCAAAAAAATATCCTTGATACAGAGGGTCATATCGAGTTCCACTTTAAAAGAACCGATTATGGGAAATAATAAATATAAGGGGGTATGTGGGTAGAGTATATTCAGATTCATTTCAATCATATCACAACTTTTTTTTTGGGTTGGAAATTTCTATATTTTCAATAAGATTTCAGTTTTGAAGCCACATTGTGAATTTTATTCACTGTGTCAGGGTCACAAGTCTTTCAACAATCCTAAGCAACATATTTACATTCCTTATCTTTAATCCAAAAGATCTCAAATCTAAATGGTTTTTCATATCTCAGTATCTTGGAACCATGCATAGTGTTTATAAATATGGGGCAGTTGTTTGAAGAGGTGGGGTTTATGTGAGAGAGTTAGAAAGACCTGAATAGATTAGTCCAGTCACTTGACCCCAAGAATAGGTCCAAGCACTCAACAATAAGCGTGATTTCAGAATTCTTTTGGAACCAAGTAAATGGAGAACCTATATGACCCAAGTCAGAAAGGACCACCAACTGCGTTTCTTACTGGAACTCCGTCATAGATGCCTGGGACCTACTGATTCCCCCTTTATTTTCAAACTAGATTTTTTTTGTTGAAGTCCATGTCAAAAAATATTATTCTAGAAAATATTTTCCATAAATATTAAAGCACATTCCATTTATTCCTTTTGTCTCTCTAGGAAATCCACCGAAAGAAACCAACGAAGGCCTATTTAGGTAAATATTGTTTGATAATAGAGGTGGGAATATTGTTAATAGAGAAAGAGGGAACATTAACCTTAATTTAATCTCTCTAGAGAATATAGTGGCCATATTAGCATTCATTTTCTCTTTTCTAGGAGATTATGTAGATCGTGATAGAAATTACAAGCTTGGATCTCAGTATAGTTGTTGTGTAACAACTTTAACATTTCCTTTGGGTATTTAGTTTTAGAGACTTTTATCTCTATCTATTTTATTTATACATGCATTGTGGGAGGGTTTTAGTTTACCTTTATATTATATGATGGAGTATTTTTTTGTGATTTTTTATCCTATTTACTGATATTATTTCATTTTTAATGGAAAATTCCGTCCATATTATGATAATTTATACCCTTGGTGCTAGCTGCCAACTCAGGGCCTACTGGATGCAGGACTTGGGGGTCATCATATATCTATCCTCATTGCAATATATTTTATGGGAGAGGGTCATGACAAAGCTAATAAAAGAATATTAAAAAATAAATAAAAAATTTAAAAAGATTATAATTTTTAAAATGTTATATAAATGTTTTAAATTTTAGAAAATAGTTTTTTATTTTAAGTAATAATTTATTATTAAGATAAAAAAATTATTAAATGAATCGACTAGTTAGTAACTGTGAAAGGATTTGACTAGATAATTTCCAACAATAAGAAATAAGATATTTTTTATTTAATGTATAAATATATTTTTTGAATATTAATCAATTATTGATAATTAAATAAATTTAATTTAATATGGAAAATATTATCAAAATACAATAATTTGATAATAATATTTGAAAAAAACTAAAAAAATAAAATATATATTTCCTTATACATAAAATTTTAAAAAAAAGAAATATATTAACAAATAATGAAATGTAACCGATAAACTTGGGAAACATGAGATTTACGGTGAATGTTTCTATCAAGAAAGTATAGGGGGATTTCACTTGTGATTAACCATTAATTTTAAATCTCCCTAAATTTTGGTGTTATTTTAACATAAAGAAACTATTCCCTAGATTCTAGTAATGAATACGTAGACTGCTAGTTAAATTATATGAAATAATTTAAGTGCATTAGCATTACACCCACTATATTTTTTCATTATTCATCAAATGTGGTTTGAGCCTATTGTGGCTCAATACTTTTTAATCCCATTAGTTCCCAACATGGTTTGGCCCCATTATAGATCTCAGGTTTTTTGTTTGACTTTTCTTTGTATTTAAAGAAATGAAACACAACTAGAAAATCCATGCAGTTTTAGTAACACAAAATCGAGTAAATTTCTAAAATGATGCAAATAAAATAAATTTTTAAAAAATAATTCACACCATATGAGGATTACCAAAATTATTCTCATGTGGTGAGGCCATGAAGGTGAATTTTAGGATATCACCTTTAGGGTTAAAAAAATATTTAAAAGAAAACCCAAAAATTTAAAAACCTATAATATTAAAATCATATTTTTAAAATATAACAACATAATTTATTCAATTTTTTTTAAATATCTATATTAATTATATTTAAAAATCACAACCTATTTATTTTAAAACTAAAAAAATTAACATAATATATTCAATTTATTTTAAAATAAATAAATATTAAATATTTTAAATTTTTAATCAAATGAATTATGTTAAATATACATGGTATTTTAATTTTTTTAATAAATAATTTATTTTTAATATTAAAATTATTTATTTCACATTTTTATTCAGGTTATTTTGAAATGAATAACTTAGAATGAAAAAAATTAAATTTCTTGAATATTTCTAAAAAAACAACTTAAGTTAAAAAATTTAATAATTAAAATATTATATTCAAGTTATTTTTTTAAAAAACTAAGTAATTTAAATAGATAAAATTATATATGCTATTTGAATGTTTTATAATAGTTAGAATAATTTTAATATTTTAAAATAATTTTAATTTCTTAAAAGATAACATTTTTTTGAATGAGAACTTTTCCAAAAGGACAAGTCTTAATTATTGAATAAAAAAATATTATAAAAGTATAAACAAATATTTTTTACCATAATAATTTTTCCAAAAAGAGAAAAGCTCATCCAGAATAGTGGTGCACCATATCAAACTAGAAGCGGTGACCCCTTTATTAGCAAGCTGATTAGCCAAATGGTTTGCCTCATGATATGTGTGCATGATAATATATTTCAAGTATGAAAGCACATCCATCAATTTGATCGATCTTGTAAAGACCTAAAGTTTTTAATGGAATCCCTTCTTATAATTATTTCATATAATAACATGAATTCACAACACAATGAACTACTAAGTACTATGTTACCTTTAAACATAAGTTTGTCACTTGTGTGTTTTTAATTTTGAAAAAAGGTCATCTATAATTGTGATCATTAAGTGATTTGGAGTCTGATAAGAAAAAATTAATTTTTAATGAATAGTAACATACCCTTAGGAATAGTTGCATAACTTTATGAATAATAATGAATAAAAAATCAGCCAAAAAATAGAAACTTCATCCATGAATGTTCAAATACAATTTTGACATCTTAAAAGTGAAAAACGATCATAGTATAAGGATTGGTATTTTTGTATGTAAAAAATATTTTATTTACAATTTTATGTTTAATTTAATAATTTTAAATGGAAATTTATTTTCAGAAAATTTAATAATAAATTTTTACTTTATTGTATTATGGTTATAAGATAATTTTATGGGACCTTGATTAATTTCTCAAGGTGTTATAAAATGAGTTATAGTTTTAATGTTGATTTTGTTAAATAAATTATGATTTTATTTAAAAATTAAATTAAAAATATTTTAAAAAATATTTTCAAAAAATTGAGTTCATTTTTTAATTCTAAATGTTGCAAAATGGTTAAGGTGAAGTTTTGGGATTTTCCCAAAATACTTGAATTTTTTGTGAATAGTAAAAATACAGTTTTGAGTTTTCAGTATTTTTGATGACATCATAATGATATAATAATTAATAAATAATTAAATTCGACTTTTTTACAGTAAAATAAGATATTAGGTGTCCCAAGTGTCTAATACCATGGGAAAATATCATGGGGAAGCCCATGGTTTTATAAAAACCATTAATGAGGTGTCTTTTTAAATTAATAAACAATTCTCTCTATTTTACTATAAATACCCACTTATACATTCATTTTCTTTCATTAAAAATCCATCCTCCTCGAATATCTAGTGTTTTTACCTCCCTAGTATACCTACCATGGTGTCCTCAAACCCCCAATGTCCCAACCATCAAGTTTTAGGAGATACTCCACAAGGTAAGGGAACCTTTCACCCTCCTCTTTTTGTCAACACTTCTTTTATGTCTTCTCTTTGAATTTCCATTCTCATATGTTGGGGTTTGATTTTATGTTTTCATATTATTTTACTTTTTATGTAAATATTATGAGATACCCTTTTTCTCTCATCAATTAATTTTATGAAATTTTAAGCGACGTCGTTAGGTTGCCGAATTTTCATAAGGGATCTCTAAACTTTTCTTTCATTTTCAAGTTATATCTTGTATTTTTCTTTCCTCATCTAATTTTGCCAAAATATTTTCATGACTCTAGTACCTTACACATAATATATTTTTTTCATGATAAATTAATAATTATTCATCATCACTCCTTTCCTTTTTTATATATACTAAAATGAAAATACCATCTGAGATGTGCTAATTTACCACATTCAAGGATGATGGGTTTTATATTTCTATTATTGTGTTCAATTATAGTAATGAAACCATTTTCATGGTTGAAATAGACTATAATATATGTATTATGTCTCATATTTTGTTCTCGAACAATTTTTTAAACATGGGTTTGATTTGTAAAACAAAACATGTTCTTTGTGGTTAAAACCCTCCAAATAACCCAAGAAACTATCATTAAATAATTTATATAATGATTCATCTTCATGCCAAGTAACCAAATGGAATTTACAATCATGTAAACCTCTTGTATTTTCACTGATAACATATAACTCAAATTTTGGACAACCATCCCCATTTTACACGATTCTTAAAACATGAATATAAGTGAACTGATCATTAGAACCAAGGAAACAAACAGACCTAGACAATGAAATTAAACCTCGCAACCAATCAAAAGGTTATGAGTGAACTCAAAAAGGTTTTACTAAATCATTTTCATATATAAGAGGTTTTTAATTATTAATTAATGAACTAAATTTGATTATTCATGTCATTAATATCAAGTGTAGAACACCATCAGACTTAAAGTAAGGGATTCTACCCGAACCACCGTTATTTATTCGAGTTGATCTATCTTTCCTTTTACCCAAAATAAGTTTTTTTTTTCATTTATGAACAACTTATAAATTCTGTTAATATTCTCCAAACTCATGTTTCAAGATACATCCCTCATTATCCTTCGGGGATATACATTTTATAAGTGATTTCCCTCCTTAATTATTCTTAATAACCAAACCTATTTTAAGGGAACATCCCGAATTCTTACCCAATTTCATGTGCACTCTATCTTATATTTTAAGCCACCATTGTGTTTATAAAATCAGTCCTTTTATTGATAAAACCTTCCTAGATCAATTCTGGTTTTGTATAAATTATTATTCCCTTTTCTATTTTAGAGGCTCAATAGTATTTTCCTTTAAAACTGCTCAAAAATGTTTTAATTCTAAAGTTTCATAAATACATTTCTTATATATTGTCACTTATGTTTGAAATTAATTACCATGTTATATTCCCATTTTACCTTATGAAATTCCATGTATGTTCTAATCCCTTTTTTTCATGGACACTTTCACGATACGCCCATTGGTTATGCTTTATGTCATGATTGTGGTACCCAATTATTTACATGGGTACCCTTATGTTTATGTGGGGTTGATTATGTATGATTATTTATGTGGAAACAATATTCATGAAAATTTTGAGATGGGTGTGCCTAGATAGTGCTCCAATGCATTGGGTAAAGTTAGATCTAATGAGATGCGATGTGAAACGGGATTGGAGGTTAGCCATGACCTGTTATACTATGGGAAACGAGATTGGCGGTTAGCCTTGACTCATACTAAATACATGTTTTATGTTTCTACCACATTTATATGATTACATGTTTATATGATCCAATGTTTATATGTTATGATTTCATATGTTCCATGATTTTAATATCATTATGTCATGCCTGCTAACTCATGTGATTAAGTTTTATTCTTATGTTTATTCCCTTACTGGGATTTTTAGCTCATCCATTTATTTATATGTTTCCGTAGGATATCCTATGCAGATGTATGAGCACAATGGAAGTTAGGAGCTCATTATGGAGATCAAAAAAAGAAGTTTTTTAGCCCCATGTTTTATGTTTTATGTACCTATTTTTCAAAGACACTAGACTTCACGATCCTTGGCTTGTACTCTAATGTATATTTATGCTTAAAATCATGTAATTTTATATGTAAAAAGATAGGGTCACTATATATCTTATAATCAATTTCAAATATAAATGAATGATACCATTATTAATAGCTTGAATAATGGTAGTAGAGTCACACTCAAGACACAATTTGGAATAAACTTGTTGCTTTGAAATCACCACCAAATTGATAATACTAACCATTTCAACTTTAAGGGAGGCGGTGATACCACAAGGACCATAAAAGAATCTCATTGCTTCACCACAATTATTTCTAAAAGTTTCACTATATCCAAGAAGACCTAGATTTATACTTGAATCACCATCCATACTTCATTTGATCCAGCCTAGAAATAGAAAAAAACACATGTCTTCCAAGCTACCAGAAGGAGGACGGTAATATCCTATAATTCTAAAATTATTATGAATAGAAAAATCACGAATTAATTTACCATAATATCCAATCTTTCCATCATTCGTATATTTCACAGTAGAGAAAATATGGTCTAAATTCGATTAAATACTAAAAAAAATATCCGTATGAATCATTTTATTCTGACTATTCTATATAGAATGAAAAACCTCCCATCTGGAAACTAGAAATAGGTTGTGCATTTTCTTTGAAGTAGGTAGAGAGATGAAACCAAGAAGATGATCCCAGATTTTGACTATATTGGGAATTTTGATTTGGAAACAATACACTATTGTAGTTTATAGAATAGTGGTAGTATCACATCCTAATAAATGATGATCAATTTCCTCTATATGATTATTACATAGTACACGTCTGGAGAAAATACTAATACCAACACCCTACAAAAAATCATTAGTAGGCAGTTTTTAGCACATGAGTCTCCAGAAAGATGAAAATCTAGATGGCAGAATAAAACTTATGCTCAAAGCCTTAGCACAATTTCTAGAATTCCCTTCCATGGCCTCATGATAAAAAGATTTTTATGAATGTATCCTATTGGAGTTAGGTTCCCAAATAAGAGTATCCTCACCTTTAATGAAATCACAATTAAAAACCAGCTCCTTGATCTCAAAAGGGAGCACATCAAGTAACTTTACAATTTATCTTTGAATAAAAAATTTGTGTCAAAATAAGTATCATGAGATTTAATATATTTGAGAAGTGGTGTAATTTTCCAGTTATCTAAACAAAAAATCAAGGAATAATTGAAACTTTATAACCAGTGAGAATTAATAGAGATTATGGAGAAATAATTCTTAATAGCAGGACACATAGAAGATTGAAAATAATTAAAATTCACAACTTTAAGCCTATTTAAAAATATGGATCTGAAGAAATAAAGAGACTTTAAATTATAGTTAAAAAGTATCCACAAGAAATTATCCTCCAAAGATTCACTGAATTTGTATAGATTCTTAATTTTAAGACCACCATGCTCAATTATCTTGCAGTATTGATTCCTTGGGACCATAAAAAGTTTTCTATAAAGAATTATTCCATTTGAGATATTTTTTATGGGGGTATTTATATTCTTAATAAGAGCCAATAGCCACTTGTAAACTATAAAAGAGTAAACAAATTGTGAGATGATCACAGATTTGAAAATATTAACCCTCCAAATAAATGAGAGTGTATTTTCCTTCCAAGAATCTAGATGATATCTGACTTGGATAAAAATATGAGAAATATTTCTCACACATGAGTTCTTCCAAAACATGGGTACCTCAAGATAAGTGATAAGAAACTCAAATTCTCTAATTCCTAGTTTTCTAATGATGTAAATATTTCCGGATGAGGTAATATTTTTTCCAAACTATAAAAAAGACTTTTTCTAACTTATCTACAACCCCAATACTTTCTCATAATGAAGGAGAGTATCTTATTTGTTCTTTATGTTTATTTTGTCACCTTGAGTGAAAATAATGATGTAATCCACATAAAATATGTTTTTGGGGGAATCAAGGACTTTAGAAGCTCAGATGGATATGAGTTTATTATTAAAAGCCATATTGAGAAAGAGTATTATTAAGTAATATTCAAAAATAGATAAAATGATGGTTGAATGAGGGAAACCTTGCCTGAAACCTCTGGTACATGTAAAATAGACCTAAAGTGATCTAATGATATGAACTGATATATGTGTTGAACCTAGGAGAGTGTGAACCAAATATATAAAGATGTCATCAAATCCAAAAATTATTAAAATATTGAAGATGAAAACCCAGTCTAATATATCATAGATTTTTTTTAAAAATCAATTTTGATAGAAATTTTACCTCCCCTGATATATTTATTGAGAATATGTATTCATTTAGAAGAATTAATAAAGAAATAATGAATAGTTATTTCTTTATTGAAACCAAACTGATTTGAAGACACAATTTTATTAGCAATAATGGATAGGCCATTGGAAAGAATTTAACCAATGATTTTATAAATAGTATTAATAATATCCATAGGTCTGAAATGGTGAAACTCATTAGCATTGTACACTTTAGGAATGAGTGATAGAAATCGAGCATTAATTCAATGCATTAATTTCCCACCGTTAGAAAAATGACTGACATGACTGCAAACATCACAATGAATAATCTCCCAAAAATATTGAAAAAATGTGTTGGTGAACCCATATGGACCAGGGGAGATTCCAGAGTTTAATCCAAAAATAGCATCTTTAATCTCAAATTCAAGGGGAAGAGCAATAAGCTTTGAATTATTCTCATTAGTGACAAGTCTGGGAATAATACCTTCATAAGGTCAATACTAGATATAGGACAATCAAAAATATTCTTGAAGAAAGAAACAATATGAGAATCTAAGTCCAATCTTTTATCAAGACACACCCCATTGTCATTGAGAATAACCAGTGGTCTATGGATCTTCCTGAATCTCTAAAAAGAGTTCAAAATTTTGGTATTCCAATCACCTTTCTTAATCCATTTGACTTTAAAATCCTCCATTTTCATACATTAATTAAAATTCAAAATAATATTGAGAACATATATAACCTTTTTCTACTCCTCAAGACCTGATAAGAAATCACCAAAAGTATCACTCTATTGAATTATATAAAGTAAGGATTCAAGCTGAGTATTATTATCCTGTAGGTGGTTAAGGTGATCATGACTCAAAATTCTCAATATTTTTTTACAGACTTTGAGATTATTAATACAATTTAAGGCTTAATTATTATAATTTAAGTATTTGCATGTGTCTTGAACCACTTGTTTTCATTCAGGAAGCATTGTCTAGGAATTTTTATGTTTGAATGGGTAGGGAATTTTAAACTCTCTAGTGATTAGATTCCAAAAAATAAGATGATGGTATGAGTTAATTATTTCTAGAGTAGATCATAAAATTAAGATCCAAGCATTAAGGTCATTCTCATTATCAAAATCATTTTTCCAATTTATTGGACACCTCTTTATTCAATTGCTTCATGTAGA
This sequence comes from Viscum album, assembly GCA_963277665.1. Taxonomy (NCBI): domain Eukaryota; kingdom Viridiplantae; phylum Streptophyta; class Magnoliopsida; order Santalales; family Viscaceae; genus Viscum; species Viscum album. Next base: position 1,565,785,638 of record OY728157.1, on the reverse strand, counting down.
AATTATATTTAGCACCAAAAAGAATAACCTCATGTAGATTACTATCCTTTATACAATCCTTGAATTCCTTAGTTGAGGTAGAAGAGATAAATATGCGTAATGTTTCATTAGGGTTGAGAATAACATTGAAAACACCAAGAAGATAATAAGGATCCTTAATTATGTTTCTTAAAGAAAGGATACTCATCTATAAAGATCTTATTTCTTGATAAACATTAAAAAAAAATGAATGATCAATATTGTGTCATTCCCAAAAACTTATAACTAAGGGTAACCATCTACTCTAAAGAATTACTAAGGTAGACTTCATCAAGTATAAAATAAAAAAAAACCCAAATCCTTTTTATTCTATTACTAGATTGATCAGTACCAACCATCTAGTATCACATCTTGGTAAGAGTAGAAAAATTCTCAAAAATTATCCTCCTAGGCTTAGAAAGACCAAGAAAACTAGGCTTATGTTTTTTTAACCAAAACCTTAATAGAGATAAATATTTAAAGGTTAGCCAATACTTGAAAATACCATAATGTAATATTCATTTAAACATAGATTTTGAGTTAGAGACCCCTTTTTTCTTACCACTAAAGTGTTTGTTCCTAGTTGATCTCCTAAAAGAAATAGATAAATTCACATCCCTATTTATAATTTTTTTCCTTGAATGAGGTTTTTGTATTATGATACCCCAATTCCTTTCCTTAGTCTGATAAAATAGTGAAAAGTCCCTTTAGATTACCTTTAGAAGTAAAACTCAAACTGGTATTAATATAACCAATGCTACCAGAATTAACTCCATTCAGAATTAGAATTCCATCATTGATTCCAAAATTAACAACATATGTAGATCTTTGTCTTACTATGTAAATAGTCTTTGGATCCTCTTTTAATTTAGTAACCTTTTTTTGTATAGAGATCCCACTATGTGATGCATTGGACCTATTGTAGTCTCTAGTTGAATTGATTTTATGTCCCTCTTTTAGAATATCAGTAGACAAAGGATTATTCCCAGACCTGTATACAACTCCCAGACCTGCAGAATCTATGTTTATGCTAGAAGATTATAAATTATCAGTAGATAGAGGAGTCTTCCTAGGCCTGAATTCAATAGTTAGACCTAAAGAAATCCATGTTTATGATAGAAGATTCAAAATTACCCTTTAAAAGGGTGCTACTTCACTCTTATACAAATAAAACAGTCTAAGAAATATCTATTTAGGAAATAAAAAATTCATTCTTGCATATCAGAAATACTTCTGAGTTTTTCATCATGCAAAGATTCAGTAAGAGTCATAATATCTTAAGAAAATTCAATATAAATAGACTCATATTACTTTTCTATAAAGCCAGAACATTCATCTTTACCACCAATATCTTGGAAAAAAACACACAAATTATTATTTCCAGGCTGGGAGGTTGTAACTTCAATATGATTAATAGAGGTGACATTATAAATATCAACTCATTGAAAATCAACAAGGAACAGAATATCATAGGGAAATTTCAAGAAAAATGTCATCATCCCCACTTTTTGTAACTCCATCACGAGCCATATTACTATCATAAGAAGAACGTACAAACATACTAGTGGTGGGATGAGATAAATCAACACCCCATTCCTATTTAACAATAAGAGAGGACCAATATTTAGAATTTCTGTTTTTAACATCAGATGTTCTTCATTGATTTTCACCCATTTACCAGGTTCATCTTTTCTTGGAAGATCATTTTTTTCCACAACAACATCTTTTCCATTATTCTTCTTATTAACCTCCTTCCATGTATTAACATTAGAAGGGGATATCAATTTCTTTTGAATGCCTATGCCATTAGAAATGTTGTGTCCAACAATTTTGTAGTCATCGCAAAGCGTGGGAACATATTAATACTCTACCTTCACTTCAATCCTATGATCATTAGCAATGAAATTGATGGAGTAAAACAACTTGGTATCACAATTAGTATCAACCAAGATTATGGAATATAATCCTAGATCATCATGAAGAGTTCACAGATCTAATTCTAGAGGAATTATAATACAAGAAGAAATATCTTTCAGGATTATAGGGTGCTAATACAACCAATTTAGGCCATGTGATATAATCAATATTTGAGTTGTTGAATTCAGTTGATTGAAACGATTGAAATTAATATGGAAATCATAAATCCTCAGTGCTCCAAGCTTCAAATTTAAATTGCTAATAATCCACACAAATTCGAGGGAATCCTTACTCTTCATAAGAATATGGAAGAAAACACTTCCTTTAACTACCTCCCCAACAATGAGAAATCCTCAATTTTACATCTTCATTAGAAGATGGTTTTTCTCATTTGGAATACAAAATACGTCAAATAATTGAGAATTTATGAATATTGAGTCTCTATTAAAGGGCTTCCAGATCAACGATGATAAAGAAACCACTTTCATCCAATTTCCTCAGTTATGGAGGTTTGAGAGGTCATACTTAATGGCATTAATCCCATGAAGCACATACACAAAGGAAATGAATTTGTTTTTCGAAGTCCTTGAATCTCCTCCATGATTTAGGTTTTCAATTGGATGTTTCTCAAAATATGAAGATTCACATACTCGATCCTTGAAAGAGGATTTCCACTCTGGGTAAAACACATCCATGATTAGAAGAATGTTTAGAGTAAAGAAGAATCACTTCAGCTATTCACCAGAAGACTTGATGGAATTGTTGTAAGTGTCTCTTTTCCATTGATAGTGAGATCTATCATAACACCCTGATCATTTATTTAACTTCTTAGCTAACTTAAAAGATAACATGAATTTTCTAAAAAACTTATTATATAAAACTTAGCTTAAAAAATTAATTATTATGAATATTTTATTTAGTTTATTGATTCAAAGAATATTGAACAATTTGAATATTTTTAAATCATTAAATTTTTTATTTCATAAAAGTTGAATAAATTCCATGAATATTTTAAAAATTGAATATCATTAATAATTTAAAAGCATTTAAATAAATAAATTGAATTAAAATAAAAAAATTATTCCAATTATTTACTTAATATTTTTTTGAAAATATTCACGTGATTTAATTTTTTATTCTGGTGATTCAATTTTCATAAAAACTTGTAATGTTTTTAAATTATTCAGTTTATTCAATTTTCTAAAATTAAAAAATTTGAATAAAATATTCAAATACATTTTATTTATTATTTGAAGTTATTTAATTAAATATTTTTTACAAATCAATTTTATCTTTTAATAAATTCAAATTTTTTTAAAACAATAAATTGTAATATTTTTTTTAAAAATTATATGATTATCTATAATTAAAAAATATAAATAATTTGAATATAGTATTCAAGTTATTTATTTTAAGTAAATATTTTATTCAAAATTTTTAAAATTTTTATTTCTTATAAAAAAATAATAAATTTAATGTTTTTAAAATATTTAAAATTTCAATTTTACAAAATTAATAACCTAAATAAATTTTTTTAATTTTTTTATATTTTATTCTTGTAATTTATTCTAAGAAAATTTATGATTTTGAATATTTTTAAAAAACATATTTTATATATATATTGAATAAATTGTATGAATATTTTAAAAATTAAATCATATGAATAGTTTAAAATTTTAAATGAATAAATTGAATAAGAAAAAAATATTTCAATTATTTAATTAATTATTTTAGAAATATTCATGCGATTTAATGTGTTCATGCAAGTTATTCAATTCTATTAAAAAATGTTATGTTTAAAAATATTCATGTTATTCAATTTACTTAAATTTAAAAAATGGACAAAATATTCAAAAAAATTAATTTTTTATTCAAGTTATAAATTTATACTTTTAAAAAAAATCTTGTAATCTTCTAATAAAATCAATTTATATCAAATCAATAAATTTTATCGATTTATAAAAACATTTAAATAAATAAATTGAATTAAAAAATTAAATAATTTGACTATTTTATTCAAGTTATTTATTTTAAGAAAATATTATTCTCAAATTATTAAAATTTTCAATTCACGCCATAAAATAAATATTTTAATATATTTTAAAATATTAAAATATTCAATTTTTAAAAATAAATAACTATAAAAAATTAATTTCTTTAATATTTTATTCAAGTTATTTATTCTAATAGAAGTTAAAAATTTGAATATTTTAAAAATGCTAATTTTTTATTTTATGAAAATAGATTAAAATGTAAGAATATTTTAAAGATTAAATTACAAGAATTTTTAAAATTAAAATTAATTAAATAAATTGAATTAAAATAAAAAATTCATTCAAAATATTTATTTAAAAGTTTTGGAAATATTAATTTGATTTAATTTATTCAATTTTCATAAAAAAATTAATGTTTTTAAAATTTTCAACTCATTCAATTTTCTTAAGATAAAAAGCTTGAATAAAATATTCAAATTATTTTTATTTATGCTATTTAATAAAATATTTTTTAAAAATTCATGTTATCTTTTAAAAAATTCAATTGATTTTAAAATGTTAAAATTTTACAATTTTGAAAAACCTATAATTAGATAACATGAATTAAATAGTTTAAATAATTTAAATATTATATTGAATTTTTTTAATGAAATTTTTTAATTTAAATTATTTATTTTTTTTAAAATAATTCTTAATATATACAATTTCATGTTTTAAAAATATTCAAATATTCAATTTTATAAAAAAACAACATGTATAAGAAAATTTTATATATTTTGAATATTTTATTCAAATTATTTATTATAGTAATATTGGATATTTTTAATATTTTAGAAACATTAAATTTTTTATTTTATGAAAATTGAATAAATTTTATGAATATTTTAGATATTAAGTCACTTAAATAATTTTAAAAAATTATATAAAAATTTGAATCAATATAAAAAATATTCAAATTATCTATTTAAATATATTTTAAAATATTCATGTGATTTAACTTTTTCATTAAGGTTATTCAATTTTATTAAAATAAAAAATTATCATTTTTAAAATATTAAAATTATTTAGTTTTCTTAAAAAAATATGGAAAAAAAATTCAAAAAACTTTAATTATTTTATTCAAGGTAATTATTTAATAGTTTTTAAATAATTCATGTCATTTTATGAAAAAAATTCAAATTATTTTTAAATATTAAATTTTAGTGATTAAAAAAATCAACGAATAAAATAAGTGGAGTTTACAAGATTCTGGGAATATTTTATTTTAAGTTTTTTTTTAATTTTAAAGTAAGTAAGACAAGTTTTTAAATTTTAAATAACTTTAATATTTAAATTTTTGTATAATAAATTAATGTTTATATATTTTAAAAATAAAAGTTCATCAACCCTTTATTCCCAACATGGTTTGACTCGATTTTAGATATTGTGTTTTAAATCTAGATTTTCTTTGCATATAAAACAGTGAAACACAAGCCTAAAATCCGTCATGTCCTCTTCCTTTTAGTGGAATCAGGTCTTCTGGTGTTGGAATTCTCGAAACTTCCACCCTAACAGCGTGTTAGGAAAGGGCAGGGTCGGCTTTGTGTTCAAGGGCAAGAATAAGGACCACTCATTCTTCACTGAGGCCTGATACTGGCACATCCTTCTTCATCAAGGGGCTTAACCATCCCTATCTCATGAAACTCATCAGGTAATGCATGGAGGATGAGCATCCACTGCTGGTTTTTGATTTCATGACCCAGGATGGCCTGAATAACCATCTCTTTCCAAGTACGCCCTTCCCCTTTATATCTCCCACACTATTTTTTTTTTCGATTGATCTAAAGACATTTAGTTTGTTAAAACCTCTACAAAAATTACCTACCTTCATCCACTTTCCTGGAAAGCCTGGGTAAAGGTGGTTCTTGGGGACACTAAATGGGTTGCATTTGTCGACAATGATGATGTGAAAGTCATTTACAAATACTTCAATACATCAAACATCTTACTGGATTTGGTATGGGATCCCCACTTCCATTGAACTCTCATCATCTTCTTCTTTCTTCTGATCCTCAAACCTTGTCTAGAAAGTGAAGAAGAAGTTGTTTTTCTAGTGGCCAGATATTCTGTATAGTTTTATCACCCATTAGGCCATCCATAAAAAACCTGAAATCAGAATTCTTCATGTTTTACTTCTTCAAACAAAGTCCACCGAACATGGTTTGAGGATTAGAAGAAATAAATAGATGATGGGAGTACAAAGGATGTTCAGATCCCATACCAAATCTAGTAAGATTTTTTTTCTTGAAGTCTGTGTAAATTAATTTCACATAAACACTACGGAGAAAACCAAGCCTCTTTCCCTCTCAAAGAACCACCTTTAGCATGACCTTTCATGAAAATGGATGAATGAATGAGCTTTCAGTGGAGGTTTCGATAACCAAAATGAGTATAAAAAGATTAGAAAGAAGTGTATCAAAGATTAAGGAGAAGTGTGTACTTGGAAATATATGGTTTGCTAGGGTACCCTAGGGAAAGAAATCCTAAACCAATATCCACTGCCAATGAGTTTCATGAGATGGGGATTGTTAAGATATTATGGGAATGTAGGTGTTGAACTTATGGGAATCGAGTGTCTGATCATCAATCTATCCATTGATCATCAAGACAAACATGCCCTAGCACACTGTGGGTATTAAATAATGAACATGGTTTTTCTTTAGTGAATTCCTACCTCTACTATTGGAATGGAGGCATGATGATTTTAGACATGGATAGTTTGACGTGTGTGGATATGATGGTTTGGGTGACACCTATGCAACCCAAATTTGGACCTTTTATTTTTATTTGATTCCCATTTGTTTTGTTTCTAATTTGTATACATTTAAATAGGGTTTTATGTATGTGTTGTATAATCATTCCAAGAGAGAATAAATAAAAACTATTTCTGTTGCTGCTATTTTTATTTGGCGATCACCTCCAGACCAGCATCTATGTTTGACACTGTAAGAGAACCTCTTTCAATGGTATCAAAGTGTTGGAGGAGAGAAGTGTCGAGAGTAGTTCTTGTAAGATCTTCATCCACTTTCGATACCCATAACCACCTTTTTTTGTATGAGAGATCCAATTTTTCAGGTGAATCGGCTACTTGTGTGAGAGTTTTCACTACTACAAAACAACATTTAATAGCGCAAGGAAAAAGAATTATCAGTGCTAAAAAAGAACTATTAATATCAGTGTGGTTAAAAGGGGTCCCATTTTTAGTGTTAACAAAAGTTATACTAAATGAATCTTTTAAGAGTGCTAAAAAAATGCTGATAAAAGGGGTTTTTATCGGTGCTAAAATAAAAGCACCGATAAAAGTCATTTTTTTAAATCTACATATAAGAACAAAATTGGAATCAGAGGTGAACACCCCCCTTTATCAACGCTTGAACCTTGCATTAACAGCGCTACCCCTTTTAACTATTCTAGGTTCTCCACCCCCTTTAACAGAGCTTGGCACCCCCCTTTACCCACCAGTGCACATGCCCCCACCTCCCCCTGAATTCGAACCAGAGACCTCTCTGTTGAGCGTCTGGACACTTACCACTCCTCCATTTTACTTTGTTCTCCATTTTATAATATATATATATATATATATATCTAGTTATATTTTTTATCTATATATTTATTCTTATATTAATATATATTTATATTATCATTTTTAAATATATTTACAAAATATGTTTTTTGTGTGTGTGTGCATATAAATAAATAACTAAATACAAACATATCTATAATATACACAGATATATATATATATATATATATTATATGTGTATCTATAAATATATTTATACATATTTTTATTTATTTACATATATTATATATTAATATTTATATACATATATTAGAATATATAGATAATATATATCAGTTTGTTAATAGAGACACAAAAAAATACACACACACATTATATAGGCATATAAAAATTCATATATTTTTTATTTTAAATAAAATGAATATTATTTTTTATTTAGATATTGTTTATATATTTATAAATATATTTTATATGTAAATATGCTTACATATTTATTTATAAAATTAAAATTTTATGTGTAAATACATACAAATATGAATTTATATGTGTATACTTCATTATAAATAACATTTCATTATGAAAAATGAAAAATTTATTATGTCATAATATACTTATGAGTGTAAGACTTGAAAATAAATTGATTATTCATCAAAAAAAGATAAGAAGCCCCCCTCTGAAATTTCATCGAATGTTAAAAAATAGGGGTACCCCGACAAAAAACTATGTTTTGGAGGCCTTATGAGACTTTTTTGGACTTAAAAAAATATATATTGAAGTAACCCTAATCATCATAGTGTAGATATCATCGTAGGCTTCAATTTGATATATGTTAGTGCCCGAACGAACACCCGGATCAAAATTTATATCTCTTTGAAGTTTGAGACTCATTTTCAACTTATTTTAGATCATTTATTATTATTTTCTATTTTTTCTATCTTCAAATTTTTATTAAATGACTATTACTCAATAATAATTAAAAAATTATTAAATAAAATTATTTTATTCAATTATTTTATAATTCATTTTCACTAAATATCTTATATATAAATGTAAATGCATATTTAGCCTTACATAAATCATATTTAATAAAATATATTATATTTAAATCAATATAAATATATTTATATAAAAATATATGATTTTTAATGATAAATAATTTTTTTATGAAATATAACTCTTATTAGTGCTAACAAAAGTGTTGAAAAAATCACCCTTTAGCAGTGCTAAAAAAACACTGATAAAGGGTATCTTTTATCAGTGTTTTTTTTGCACTGATAAAAGAACCTTTTAACAATGATTTTTTAGAACCGATAAAGGTACCCCCTTTATCAGAACTTTTTTATCACTATTAAAAGGTGACACTTTGTAAAGCTAATTCAGTGGTATTATTTGTTTCATGTTATTTATTTGTAGTAGGAAGAGTTACTGTAGGGGGAACAAGAGAGATGATGAATACTGTGATCCCAAAGCTAATGAAGAACAATTATGAGAACTGGTGCATCGAAATACAAGCACTTCTTGGCACCCAAGATTTCATGGACATTGTGGAGGATAGATACACCGAATCTGAATCTAAAGTAGTGAAGTCTGCTCTACTGTATTTTCAACAGAAAACTATCCATGAAGAATGAAAGCATAAATGCAAGGGTAAATCCATCATTAATCAAGGCCTCGATGAAGAAACTTTCAAAAAAACCGCTTCATCAAAATCATCAAAGGAAATATGTGATACTATTCGAAAAACATTCAAAGGAGCTGACAAAGTGAAGCAGATTCATCTTCAAGCTCTGTGAGGTGAGTTCTAATACCTATTTATGAAATCGTATGATATCATTACTGAGTATCATACTCATGTAATGGTTGTGGTGATCCAAATTGGAAGAAATGGATAAAATATTGGTGACATGCGGGTATGTGAGAAAATGTTGTGATCCCTTGATTCAAAATTTGATTACAAAGTCATTACCCAGGAAGAAACAAAGAACTTGGAGATTATCTCTATCGAAGAACTCATGTGATCTCTATAAGCCCTTTAATTGAAGGTGAACTTCCCAAGTGATTCTAATGAAGTGGAGAATTCCCTACAATCAAAGATGTATCTCAACAACTCTGAAAATGAGCGAGGGGGGAAATCTCAAAGAACTAGAGGTAAGGGATTCCATCGAAAAAAATTTGATCTAAGAAGAGGAGTACGAGGAGAACATGGTGGAAGAAGCCCAACTTTAGGAGGGAATGAATATCAAACCTATACTCCATGAGAATGTGGGTGGGGAAAAGGGAAGGATTCAACAATCTCAAACCAAAGAAAATAAATGATCAATGCTATAATTGTTAAAAATATGGACATTATAGTAATGAATGTTGGTATAAGAAACCCAAGGAGAATGATATTGAGGAGTCACATATTGCTAGAGAATAAGATCCTTTTGGAAAGTCCCTTGTGTTGATGGAATAAACATTGACAAAAAATCAAGCTATGTGGTATCTTGACTCTGGAGCTAGAAACCACATGACAAGGAACTAACACTTGTTTACGAACCTAGATGAGTGGGTTTGAGGAGATATTTCATTTGGTGATATCTAAATAATATTTTTTATGGAAGATGAGATATTCTGATTAAGAAAAAATAGGATAATCAGGCCTTCATCTCCAATGCCTACTATTTACCCAACATAAAGAACAACATTTTGAGTGTCATTTAGTTTTTGGAAAAAGAATTTCACATAAGCCTTCAAAATAAACAAATGGTGATTGTTGATGAAAAATTAAGGACAATCATAAAAGAAAAAATGGGGAAGAGGCACATGGTTCCACTTATCATCCAACCCGACGTACAATGGTGTTTGACGATGGTACGTGATGATAAAGACTGGATATAGAATCTTAGGTTTGGAAATTTGTACTTTGAATGTTTAAGATTATTAGGAAGAAAAAATATGGTGAATGGGATTCCTATCATTTGACACCCGAATCAAATTTGCGAAAGCTGTGTTCAAAGAAAATATCATAGAAAAAACATTGCAATGAAGGCCAACTGGAAAGCTACTACCCCAATGGAGCTAGTTCACACTAACTTGTGTGGACCATTGAATCCAAAATCAGATGTACAAAAGAGGTATTTTATGAAATTTATTGATGATTATAGTAGGAAACATGGATATATTTTCTAAGGATGAAGTTAGAAGTGTTTTCCATCTTCAATTAATTCAAGATGTTTGTGGGAAATCAAAGAAAACATCACATACAAACATTGCAATCTGATCAAGGTTGGGAGTACACCTCTATTTTTTTTCAAGAGTACCTCAAGAAGCATGGAATTTAACACCAGCTGATGTTGGCTGACACACCCCAACTCAATAGTGTAACTGAAAGGAAAAATCACACCATTTTCAATATGGCAGGAATCATGTTAAAAGATAAATGAGTTCCCATAACTTTCTAGACTAAAGTGGATTTGTCTACAGTGTATCAACTCAATTGATACCAAACCAAAAAAATTTAAGTAATGACACCTCATGAATCATGGAGTACTAAAAAAAGTGCTAGTCATCTTAGAGTTTTTGGTTTCATTTCCTATTTCAGAACCCCAGAGGAAAAACAAACAAATCTTGAGGACAAAGGAGTGAAGTGTGTCCTTATGGGATATAGAGACTGACCAATAGGATATTGACTATATAATCCCATCACCAGGAATATTATATTCAGCATATATGTGGTATTAGATGAAAAGAGACATGGAAATGGAATCAAGATGATGATTCTAAAGAGACAAGACTCACTCTAGAAGGTGAAGAAATATTTTAAGAAGTACCATTACATAAATGGGGAATTAAAGAACCACTTATGACATCACCACTTAATGATACATATTAATACATCGAACAAGAACTGTCTCACATGGGTCCTCAAAACATTCAAATACTCGAGGATATATATGAGATAATAGAATAAATGGAGGAGTAAGTAAATTTGTACTGTCTCTTAGTGACTTCCAATCCATTTAGCTTCGAGGAAGATAAAACCGATGAAATGTAGAATAAAGTGATTGATGAGGAAATTCATTCCATATATCCCACTATAGGCTATAATGAAAATGAAATCTTTGACTATGGTGAAGTCATTGCACCGGTTGGTCATCCACCTGGATATGATGCAAAATCATTGGTTATAAGAAAAACACATTTAAGGGGGATTTTGGATAAAAAATTGTTTTTTATTTGGTTTATGCCTACCTCCATTGTTGGAATGGAGGCATGAAAATTTAAGACTTGGACAACATGACGTGTTTGGATCTGAAGGTTTGGGTGACACCTACTGAAACCCAACATTGGACCTTTGATCATTATTTTTTTATCATTGGTTTTTTTGTAAGTTGTATCCTTGTAAATAGTGTTTGATGTAAGATTTGTATGATAATTCCAAGAGATAAGAAATAATATTTTTTCTACTAATACTATTTTTATTTGGTGATCACCTCTGGTGATCAACATCCATATTTTCCCTTGTGAGATATCCTCCATTAGTTAGGGCGAAAGTCCCTAGTGGTGGCCCTAAAGTTAATAAAATTAAGAGACTCTAATATATCTCCCCCCAATATGGGACTTCACTGCATTAGAGCCACAAAATGACTTACTGGTGCTGAAGGAGCTTAGCGATGATCTATGGGTGCATGGTTTCCCATGATGTTTCTAGTTTTCTCCTCCAAAACCAAACTCCTTCATTAATCCCTCAATTTTTTCATTATTAATCAATATAGGTTTGACATGATTAGGTTAACCCTATACAATCTCATTATTCCTGAACTCCATTTGACCACATTATGGACACCACATTTTTAGCCTTGTCACATGGAGTACAATTTTAAATCAATGTAAAATAAAACAAAATTGTCCAAAATAATGATTTAGACACATGAATTCCGCCATGGTTAAAAATAATAATAAGATCAATAAAATTAAAAAACTATATTATTAATTTTTTAATATATACCGAAATTAATTTATTTTAATTTTTTTAAAAATCTAAGATAATTAAATTTTAAAAACTCCACTTATTTATTTTAAAATTACAAATAATTAACTTAAAATATTCAAGGTGTTTTAAAATATAACCATATTAAAAAATTTAAATTTTGATTCAATTAATTTATTATAAAAATTCTATGTATTTAAATTTTATAAGTAAACTATTTATTTTCCATATTCAAATTATTTATTTTACATATTTATACAAGTTATTTAAAATTGAATAACTTTGAAGGAAAAAAATTATATTGCATGAATATTTAAAAAAACTAAATAAATAACACGAATTAAAAAAGTATAAAATTTATTATTTTATTCAGTTTCTTTTTTAATATCATTTTCTTGTATCAATGTGTGATTTCAATTTGGCATATATATATTGAATATTATGTTTTTAGTTACTAATTGAAAATATTGACTAAATATTTATACTTTCGCTTAATATGTCATACATTAATTTCACACGTACATACTTAATTTAATTTTATAGAAACACAAATAAACAAATAATAAATTAATATTATCATTTAAATTTTCATTTATTAATATTTAATATATAATGTGTTTAATTATTAATTTTTATCAATTTTTTATATTTTTATTTAATGAATACTATTTATTACATTTTAATATATATATATATATATATATCAATTTTTTCAATTTTATAATTAATTATTTTGTTAATAATTTTTATAATAATTTTTTTAATTTATTCATTTTTAATATTTATTTTTTTAATGTTTTTGTAATTTTATCTATTTTTTTAAAATTATATAATTAGTAACTCTTACACAATTTTTTATTATATTTTAGTCCATTTAGTTTTAATTAAATTTCACACTTTTTTAATATTCATTCGTTTAATATTATTTATTCTTTGATAATGTTAAGTATTTTTTTATGATTTTTATAATTTATTCATTTTTAATATTTCTTCATTTAATATTTTTGAAAATTATTCATTTATAATATTATTTTATAAATTATGATTTATTAATAAATTTAATACTTTTAATATTGAAATATGTTCACATTGATACATCTATACATATCAATTTGAATATATAATGTTTCCTTAAATATGAGTTATACAACACAAAAATATGTATTTTGTTATGGAATCGATTGAATGTTGATCAAAACCATGAAGAATCTTGAAACTAGAACCGATCGTAGGCAAAACACATCATTGAAAAATCGAGTTTCGATTTTTCATACAATGACGATTAAAATAAATAAAAATACTAATATAATAAAAATTCATGAATTAAATAAAAGAACACAATGTAGAGCCCAAAAATTTCATGTTTAATTAACGTATAACCACATATATATAGAGTACACAGAGTTTGATCCCATGGTTTACATTAAAACCTACAATATCTAATACAACAACTAATATTAAAATGGTGGAAGAACATGGAAGGTTGGCCATTATGAGGGAAATTTATTAGGAACTGAGGAGTCATCATTATTATCATAATTTTGACATCCTTTTTTAAATGTTTCATAACATTCCCCATTAGATGTCATAATTTAATGGAATCTTATTTAATCCTCACATAAAAAACCCTATGGAAAAAATTACTAAATACAAAATAAATGAATTTCATGTCATGTTGCATCATTAAAAACCTTTCTAGGAAAACCTAGTGGAAAAAACCCGATGAAGGGAATGTTTGAACCAAGGCTGTTCTTTTCTAGAAATGAAGTATGGTTTTTGTTTGTTGTAAGTCCACATTGAGTTGATCAAAGAGTTTTCAAGTCAAGTGATATTATATTACATGCTGAACAAGGTGTTTAAGGTGGCGCAATTTCTTAGTGTTTGCCAAATTTTTGGGCCTCAAAATCGAGAATTTATTATTTTGGAAAAGGAATGTTTTATGCGAAGGAGTACACCAAGCTTCGTTCACAGGCCACGAAGGACTATTCACAGAGCACATAGGAGGTACATGTGTCAGTGAGGAAAAACTACAAAGGAATTATTTCCTTTTAGTGGTGCTACACGACCACAAAGGGTGGTACGCAGATTGTGAACAGAAAAAAGTTCATGGTACAAATATGGTTTGCAAGATGGTTCGCATTACACAAATAGAAAATGGTATATGGGATGGCTTGTAAATAGAAAAAACAAGGCGAATAGGTTTGTGGAAAATTTGGTTCATGGTATGGCTTTTCATTAGCAAAAATGAGGGGGAGATAGTTTTAGAGAAAAATTCATCCTTCGTGAAGGAAGAGTGGTTGTACGTGGACTACGCAGGGAAAATGGTTTATGGGAGATGTGAAATATTCGATAATGGTGGTGCTGTATCAAAATTTTGTAAATCTTGTTTTAGTAGATTATGGATATCTATTTTCCTATATAAGGAGCACTGATACCTTCATTAGGGAGAATCACTAAGATATTAAATATAGAAGGAATTTGGTAAAGTCCATAAGTTGTTCATAGGTAAACAACCCCGCAAAGGAGAAGAGGTTCATGAGGAGGATTTTGTGAAAGGAGAATTGGTCTACAGAGTCATTCTGTAGAAGGAGTTTTGTGGGGGCACTGAAGGAAAAAAAGGAAAATGGTTGGAGGAAGAGAAGTTGGTCTGTGGAGAAGAAGTGGTACATGGAGTAGAAAAGTTTGTGAATGAAGCATTTACAGTACGTAGTGCAGTGTGGTGCGTAGAGGAAGAAGTCCAGTTTGTGGAGAACAAGTTCATGAAAAAACAATACATGGAAAAGTAGATTACATTTTCATGGGAAAACAAGACTTCAACAGAGAATATATCTATAGTTGATGATGCATGATTAAATTCCAATCCATTGAAGTGACCTTCAAATTGATAAACTGAGTTCAATTTCTTCCCAATACAGTTAGAAAGTGGGATTCAACGAAAGTGATTTGAGGGATGCAGTTAACTATCCTTAAAACCTTGTAAAGGAATTGATTCTGGAAAAAAGTGACTGTTCTATACTTTTTAAATCCACAAATAGTAAAGATTAGTGTACTTTGGTATGATTGATAACCTATCAGTATATTCTCCTTGGACTATAACTTAGTGTTGAACCATGTAAAATTGATGTGTGGTCCTTCTACGTGTGAATGTTTAAACTACCACACAATACTATCAGACAAATTTAACAAGTTCCTAACAATGTGGGAACAAGATCCAACACTTTAAAATAAAAATTTGACACCCTAATTCACCCATCCCCTCTCAGGGTATTCACTACTAGAAAAACAGGTATTTGCGACGGGTCATTTGCAACGGGAGCCCGTCGCAAATGGCCCGTTGCGGAAAACGGCGTCGCAGCTACAATTATTTGCGACAGGCCCATCGATAAAAACATTTTTTGCGACGGGGATCCTTCCTGTCGCAAATATTACTCCGTATATTTGTAGAAAAACTTTTAAAATAGTAATTGCGACGGGCCCCGTCGCAATAACTATTTAAAAATAAAAATAAAAACCATTAATAAATTATTTTAAATAATATAATAATAATACTATTTGCGATGGGCATAGTATCCCGTCGCAAATACTATAAAAAAAATAAATAAAAAAATTATTTTAATTAGTATAATAATAATCCAATTATAATTCAAAAATAAAAAATAATAAAAAATTAATAAATGATTTTAATTAATATAATAATAGAATTATAATTCACAAATAAAAATAATAAATTATTAATAAATTATTTTAATTAATATAATAATAATAGAATTATAATTCAAAAATAAAAAATAATAGAATATTAATAAATGATTTAATTAATATAGTAATATTAGAATTATAATTCATAAATAAAAAAATATTAATAAGTTATTTTAATTAATATAAAAAAAATAGAATTATTTTACATTCAAATATTAAAATAATTCAAATATTACAAAAAAATATAATTAAATTATAATATTATTAAATTTTAATATATATATAAAATTTAATAAAATAAACTATAAATAATATTATTATTCATATTAATATTTTTATTTCAAAGTATAATATTATTAATATTTTATAATTAGACAGAAACTACGAATAGAAAAAAAAAATTCATATTTTGATTTAACAAACTTTATAACATAAAAACAAACTCTAATCTGAAGGAGGGGGGGGGGATCTGCAGGTCCTGGTGGAAGAAACTCTATCCCTAAAGCATGAGTGAGTCGGTGCATGTACTCCATCTGCTCCTGCTGCTGCTGCTGCCACCGACTCATCTGCTCCTCGTACAGCTGCTGCTAGCGTCGACTCTCCTCCTCATGCTGCTGCTGCTGCTGATGCATCTGCTCCTACTCCTGTCGGAGACTCTCTATCAGTGCAGTCTGAGATCGCAACTGATCCTCATACTGTGTAGCAGAAGAAGATGCACGAGATCCTCTCGAGCTGGACGCCGACATCACAGCACTGCCATAATAATATCCAGGAGTCAGTCGAGAGCTGATACCAACTACCCGGCCCTTCTCGAAGGCATACTGGGTGGCCTACATCCATGCCGCCTCATCAAACTGACGGCCAGTGGTCTGATCTGATGACTTGGCCTGACTCTCAGGCCGGGTCTGTGACGCTGCGGTCTCATATTACTCCTGTAGTTGCAATTTAAAATTAAAATTGTGAATATATTATATGCAGTTAATTTTTAAACTTGAAAACAAATAATACTAACCACGATGTGATGCTGAAGATCACCTCTGAGCTCCCCAGTAGCAGGATCACTATACATCGTCCGATATACGTCGTACTCTGTAATATCGGGGTGCCTGATAGCCTATAAGAATAAAAAATAAACTGTTAATATTTATAGTTATATAAAATATTTATAAATAATGTACGTACCAGATACTGTCTATGAGTACTGAAAGAATGACTCCCAGCTCGATGAGTCACCTCCTGTCTCCCCCGATTCTGCCTTCCCACCGATGATCTCCTCTGAAAGGCACTACTCAACCAGTGCGCACATAATCCATCCCATACATGGGATGAAATATACTCTGGTCGGTGTTCTCTACATGACTCGTCAAAATATGACACTCCTACTTTCTTCGTGGAAGCTTTTCTTAAATTGTGCAAAAACTGATGAAAGCGATCATGCATGGCCACCTCCCATGTCTCGTGGATGGTGTCACGCATGGTATCCTCGATCGGATACCATAAACCCTACAAATAAATCAAAATATCAAGTTAGAAATGAAATAATTTTCAAAATAAAAATTATTTATTTACGTACGTACTAACCAATGGCCAAAAATGGCCTGCTGCACATCAATGGGAATCTGCTCCCATGTGGTCCACGACTGAGAGAAATAGTTGCGCAAAATAGCACTGCACTATCCGACTGCTATATGCGGAAAACTGTAAAAATAATAAACATTTATTATGTGAATAGATTAATGAAATTTTAGTCAAATACACAGGTTATCACACTGGTTAACACACCTCTGTGTGCATGGATCAAACCCAAGACGTAGACGTCGCTCAATGACTGGGTCAGGAATCATCAATCGTGCAAGACCGTGCCCCCTCCGCGTACTCCCTGGAGTGCCTGCAGGCTGAGGGTCATCTGCCAGCAACTCATCCGCATCGAAAGGCAGGTCAGCATCCGCCAACTCACGAAATGTTTCGTCGTCCATCTGAAACAGAAAATGTTAATGTTGTTAGCAAATAATTGATAATTACTATTATATATATATATATATTATGATTGTATATAACTACCATGGAGTTCTATCAGTGTTCATCTTCATCATCATCTTCATATATGTCAATGTCATCTTCATATTCCTCCTCAACATCATCGATATCCATTCGAGTTCCAGTTGCTTCATCTCTTACCATTTCAAATTCATATGTGACATCATTAACATCATCTTCATCACCGAATATTAAATGTGGGGTGTCGTCATCGATACTCATGTCTCTTTGTAAAAAAGATTGATTTTGAGTACTCTCTTGAAAAACATCAATTCTTTGCACATCAGTGAAAGCACATTCACTTTGACTAAACTGATTGTCTCGAATTTTGATTTTTATTACACTTCACCAATCAGTCAAGTCTCTTGATGTAGCACAGTACTTTGCATAATAAACATGATGTGCCTGTTGAGCCAATAAGAATGGTTCATTTACTGCGAGAAAACTTTTACATTTAATATCGATGATTCCATGAGTCGGATGAACACGCACACCTCTCTCTGTATCCAACCACAAAATTTGAACATGGTTATGTAATGTTGTCCAAGATAACAGAGTTCAATGATTTCATCAAGTATGCCATAAAAGTAAACTTCATTTTCTCGATGATGAGATCCTCTCAAGCTAACTCCCCTGTTCATTGTTTTTTTTGATTCCCCATATGCATGTGTGTGAAATCAAAATCCATTCACCACATATGCATTATAAGTTTTAACAAGTTTGGAAGGTGGGTTACTCAATATACACAGCCGTTTGTCAATTTTATCAGTATGTCAAGACACCTGAAAATTTGTGAAATAATTATCAATATAGTAAACTATACATTGAATGAGTTCCTAAAAGATAAAGAATTATTGTTACCAGTTTCTGAAATCACTGAGAGAAATTTTTCTATCGGCGTTCTTCGAGAGCAGCTACTATAATTTGTGGAATTTGTTTCTTGATATGATTATCATACAACCTAAAAAAACAAAGTTATTTACTGTAACATAAATGATAGAATAAGTGATATAAACACTTACAGTACAACTGATGTCATCTCTTCACAGTTGAGCAGAACATACGTATGAGCTCTGTGATGTTCATCATCCAAAAGCCAGCGTTCATAAAATCAACCAAAACCAAGCTCTGGCTGGTTAAAAACAGATAATTGATTGTCGATTTCATTAATATTCCTCTCGTTCCGTCCCATTCGGTTGTGTTTTGAAGGATACTCAGATTCAAAATAATGGGAGAAGAAAAAAGATATTTCCTCTTGCAAATAAGCTTCTGCAATAGATCCTTCAACAGATGCTTTGTTACATACATTTCTTTTCAATTTTTGCATGCATCTTTCAAATGGGTACATCCATCGAAACTGTACTGGACCTCCACATTTGGCTTCATATGGAAAATGTAACATCAAATGTTCCATTGAGTCGAAGAAAGACGACGAAAATATTTTTTCCAGTTTACATATAATTACAACAACAACTTCTTCAAGTTTTCATAGAGCATCATAATCTGCTGTAGCCGAAACAATTTCCCAAAAAAAATGAGACATGTCTGTTATGGAATCCCAAATCACAGAATTCAACAGACCTATTAATCCAATGGGTAGAATTATTTCCATTATAACATGAAAATCATGACTTTTTAATCCAGTAATATGACCATTCCATACAAATCTACCCAAATTGGAAGCACAACCATCTGGAAGTCTCAAATCTGCAATCCACTGACAAAATAATAAACGGTTTTCTTTAGACAGTGTATAAGATGCTTTTGGTTTCAGTAACCTTTCTGTTCTAACATTCTCAAACAGTTCCAGTTTTGGACGCCTACAAATTTGGGCAATATCTAAACGTGCATTTACATTGTCTTTGCTCTTTCCTGGCGTATCCAAAAATGTATGAAACAAATTATCAAAACAGTTCTTCTCAATATGCATGACATCCAACATGTGGCAGACCAACAAATCAGACCAATATGGCAAATCCCAAAATATGCTATGTTTAATCCAATTGTGTTCTTTCCCAAAACCAGAAATTTTCTGTTGGTTTATTGTGGGACCAAAAGTGATGGGAGGTAGTGAAAATAGAACTGATTTTAAATACGAACCTGATAGAATTTTTGGAGGTCCATCCCTTTCAATTGTTCCTTTTCTGAAATGATATCTGTTTCTGCGAAAAGGATGATCAGCTGGAAGAAATCTGTGATGACAGTCAAAATAAAAGGGTTTCTTTCCATGAATGAGCATAAATTCTTTGTTCTCTCCCATACAGTAAGGACATGATTTTTGACCATGTGTAATCCAGCCAGATAACATCCCATAAGCTGGGAAGTCACTAATTGTCCACATCAATGCTGCTCTTAGTATGAAATTCTGTTTCGTAGCAACATCATATGTACTGACACCAGTACTCCACAATAAACTTAATTTATCAATCAATGGTTTCAAATAAACATCAATATTTTTCTTCGGATGTCCTGGAATTAGTAAAGTCAAATAGATATATGGCTCCTTCATCAATATCCCTGGAGGTAAATTGTACGGAGTTAAAAAAACAGGCCAACATGAATATTGACTACCATAAGATCCGAACAGATAGAAACCATCAGTGGAAAGGCCCAGTCGAACATTTATAGCTTCTAAAGTAATGGATGGATGCACTCTATCAAAATGTTTCCATGAATCACCATCGGCTGGATGATTCAATCTTTTATCGGTTGAAATATTCTCTTTATGTAATGACATCATTGTCGCTGTATTCTTAGACATGAATAAATGCTGAAGTCTGGATGTAAGCGGAAAATATATCAACTATTTTACAAGAATCAAACCAGACTTCCCATGTTTCCCTTCTTTATATCTCAATTGCCCACATGTGGGACAACTATCCAACGACTCATTTTCCCCAGAATATAAAATGCAGTCATTTGAACATGCATTAATCTTCTGACAAGTAAGTCCCAAATTTCGAACCAACCTCTTACTCTCATAGTAATTTGCAGGCAAAACATTTCCTTCGGGTAACAATGTTTTTAGCAAAGAAAATATCTGGTCAAAATAGGTGTTTGACATTCCTTTATCTGATTTTATAGCCATAAATTTTGCAACTGCTTCTAATTTGCTAATCTTGCAGCCAGGATATAATGAATCCTCAGCAGACCTCAACAACTCATAAAATTCAGATGGTGCCAACTCAGGATTTGAATCTATATCAGCCGGAGTTTCTATATGTTGAACAGATGAACCTGCAACATCATGTACTAAATCTTGAAACCGGGATGGATCTGGAATCAAGTTGGTATCACCTACTCTGGAACTACATTCACCGTGTTGATACCAAAAAACATAATCTGGTTGAAAACCAAAACGCAAGAGATGTCCCCCCACTTTTTCAAACGTGTCAAACGTTCTCAATGCACATTTTCTACTAGGGAATTTTATTTTGCCTTCTCAAACAAATTCTGGATTTGATGCCACAAATGATAAAAAAGTCTCCACACCCTCTATATATACTGGATTTAAACCAGAACCATTTGAATTTCTACGTTGATTTATCCATATGCGGTCATCTAATAATGACTGTTGACGACCTCGTTGTTCCATATTTTTCTATAAAATATAAAAGCATTACTGGTTTTGAAAAATTTATTAGAAAAAACACTCAAGAAAGGATTGAATATGTTGAGAATAAAGCAAAACCTGTTACAAATATTGATAATTTTAATATTATATTGATTTTTTATTTTTTTAATAATACTAATATAATTTTTTTATAAATATTAATTATATAATAATAAAATTATTACATTATTAGTATATTTTATTATTAATATTAAAATAATATAATTTTCTATATTCTATACAATTCTCCTTTCATCTGTGTGTTTAACATTCTGTCTCCACATATAATATTTTCATTCACTTTCACCTCTCCATTGGCGAGTAGGTTGATAATTTTGAAAAAAAAAATGCAAATATTACATGTGGAGACAGAAAACACACAGATGAAATGAGAATTGTATATAATATAGAAAATTATATTATTTTAATATTAATAATAAAATATACAAATAATGTAATAATGTTATTATTCCTAATTATTGGTAATTATTCCTAATTATTGGTAATTATTCATAATTATTGGTAATTATTCCAAATTATTGGTAATTATTCCGAATTATTGGTAATTATTCCTAATTATTGGTAATTATTCCTAATTATTGGTAAATATTGGTAATTATTGGTAAATATTGGAAAATATTGGTAAATATTGGTAAATATTGGAAAATATTGGTAAATATTGGAAAATATTGGAAAATATTGGTAATTATTGGAAAATATTGGTAAATATTGGTAATTATTACTAATTATTACTAATTATTACTAATTATTACTAATTATTACTAATTATTACTAATTATTGGTAATTATTACTAATTATTGGTAATTATTGGTAATTATTACTAATTATTGGTAATTATTGGTAAATATTGGTAAATATTGGTAAATATTGGTAAATATTGGTAAATATTAGTAAATATTGGTAAATATTGGTAACTATTGGAAAATATTGGTAAATATTGGAAAATATTGGTAAATATTGGTAATTATTAGAAAATATTGGTAATTATTGGTAATTATTACTAATTATTACTAATTATTACTAATTATTACTAATTGTTACTAATTATTGGTAATTATTACTAATTATTGGTAATTATTACTAATTATTGGTAATTATTGGTAATTATTACTAATTATTGGTAATTATTGGTAATTATTGGTAATTATTGGTAATTATTGTTAATTATTGGTAATTATTGGTAATTATTGGTAATTATTGGTAATTATTGGTAATTATTGGTAATTATTGGTAATTATTGATAATTATTGGTAATTATTGGTAATTATTGCTAATTATTGGTAATTATTGCTAATTATTGGTAATTATTACTAATTATTGCTAATTATTACTAATTATTACTAATTATTACTAATTATTACTAATTATTGGTAATTATTGGTAATTATTACTAATTATTACTAATTATCGGTAATTATTGGTAATTATTACTAATTATTGGTAATTATTACTAATTATTACTAATTATTACTAATTATTGGTAATTATTACTAATTATTACTAATTATTACTAATTATTACTAATTATTACTAATTATTACTAATTATTGGTAATTATTACTAATTATTGTTAATTATTACTAATTATTGGTAATTATTACTAATTATTGGTAATTATTACAAATTTGTGATGACCGAGACTTTCTTGGTCCTTCCCTTTGCCAAAATCTGGGTCGCATCTCGGTTAGACCGATTGGTGAGACCTATCGGTAAGACCGATCAGTGAGACCGATCGACGTGAGACCGATCAGTGAGACCAATCGGTAAGACCGATTTGTGAGACCGATCGGCGTCAGTAGCGCTCCATTGCACAAATAGGGTTTTAAACCCTATTCTGACTCGTTTAAGCGTGTTTTTAAGACCCGTAATGCGCATAAAAGCTTTAATTAAATACTTAATCAATTCACAAGTCGGCTTAAACCACCCGACCCCTTTTTAATGGCGAGTGGAGCCGCGTGGTCAACCCACGACCCCCACTCCTTACGCGGTTTCACGTTTTCTCCTCAACCGTCCCCGGCTCTTATAAACTAAGGGTTAGCCGTGGTTTCTCCTTTCCTCGATCGTGGCTTTTCACAAACAGCTTTTGGTGCATCGGGCGCATCATTATCCGTAAAGTTCCGCGCCCCCGGCCTAAACGCCGATTATCTATCAACAAGTAGGGAATTTCTCCTTCGTCTCTCTCTTTTGTGTATCATGCGGGGTGGGCGTGCTTTTGATTCTGTAGAATTGGGTAAACCAGACCTAAATAAAGATAATGAACGAATTCTATAAAGAAAGAGGGGGGGGGGGGCTGTGATTGTTGATGCTGTTTTATATTTTTTTGATGCTGTCTCTTCTATGACCATCTTGTTGAGTTGTGCTGGCTTATGCCTCCTCAAAATCGAGGCCGTTGGTGGTCGTTGTTTGTGCACTAATGAACCCTGCTGTTGTTTTAAATGGCTTGTTTGTGGTTGTAAATTCCTGCTGTGAAAAGTAAATTGGTTAATCACATATATCCGGCTGAATAAATTGAGAGCACCAGGATCAACCCTTCTGTGATAGCTCCTGGTTATAACACACAGAATTTGAATCATGGAGTGTGTTATGTCGTTTAAATCTGAAAATACCGGCAATCCCTGACTTGTGTTGGTGGTGGTAGTTGGTTGTTTTCCTTTCGGGCCGATTGTTGGAGATGTGGGAGGGGATGGGATCCCCTGTTCTTTTATACCCTCGATGGTCATGTGAATTGGGGATGGGATCTCCTGTTGGTATGGATTCGGTGGTTGTGAGTTTTGAATCCGGGTGGTTACTTGTTTATATCACGAATCGGAGTGGAATCCTCTGTTGTTGAGAACCAGGTGTGGGCGTTTTGGTTGATGTTTGACTGATTACTTCCCTGGACTTATTCCTATGCCTACTAGTTTCCCAGTAGTGCTTAAACATGAACATTATTACTGAACGTGAAATAAGAAAGGGGACACATGGGTTGTTAGCATGAGTCGTGACTCGGACTTGAGTGCTGTTGTGATCTGTAGGCTGTCTGAAGAAAAACCTAGCTTGGGTGAGTGCTTGTTACCTATATATATATATATAATTTTATCTTTGTGTTTCTTATTCGCGCCCCACCCAAGTTGAGCACTTAGTGCCGAACACCCCCACTTCATGGGGGAGGGTGTTTTTCCCAACACTATTCATAGTGGCTGGTTATTAGCTCCTTTTCTGCTCCCTTTCCTGGATAGCCAAAGTATCTTCGGGCAGGCTGTGATGGCCTGAGGTCCATTATTATCCTAAGAACCTTCGGGCGGGGTAGTGTGGTGGTTGGCCAGGTGTGTGCGGCAGGTGGTTTCCCAAGCGTCTTCAGGATGAGGCCCAAATGTCTTCGGGCGTGGCAGTGGATCCTTTAGCCCAGGTGTCTTCGGGCGTGGTGGTGGTTGTTCTGGCCTAGGTGTTTGCAGGCATGGTTACATGTGACAGTTGTGGCCCAGGTGTGTGTGGGCGGGTTTCAGCAGTGGGACTGCGTGTGGTTGTGGCCTAGGTGTGTGCGGGCAGGTGTGGCAGTGGGACTGCGATGAGAATTGAGGGATTGGTCCGATGCGTAGGATGTCTCAATAACCAGTGGGAAAGTGGTGCGGGGTACCCAAACATCGATGTGCTCTTAATTTATATATTACTGGACTTTATTTATTTGGGGAGTAAGCCTTGGTGAGGCCTAGGGTGGATAGTTTTCCTTGTTAGGTGTTTTCGTTACTCCTTTTCTCACAGGAATTTAGTACGTCCCCCCACTTGTGCACGAGAGTGTTGGTTTTCCCTACTGAGTGTACTTGTATGCTCACCCTACGTATATAAAATTGCTTTCAGGTTTCCATGAGGACTTCGGGGATTACACAGGACCTTACTAGCTCAGACCTTTGGAGTAGTTGAAGTTGTTGTTTTTCTTTTCCCTTTGGTACTTACCTTGTAGTCACCTTTTGCACTTTGTGGCTTTCCCTTTTGAAACATGCATGTGGGAATAGTTTACTTTTGGATTTACTTTTCTTTCTACCTTGGTGTTGTTGGGTTTTCTTCTCCTTATCTCTCGATCTTATAAAATAAAAAGGGTAATGCCTTCCATTTGTGAGAAATTTCTATACCCTTGGTGCTAGTCGCCACTCTGGGACCTATTGAAGGCGGGTTTCGGGGGTCATTATCTCTCCTTCAACTTAAAGAAGGAAGGGCCTGGCAATCTGCTGACGCTTCCCTCCTTTTGGTGAAGGCGGGTCGTGACAAAATGGTATCAGAGGAGAGGTTGAGAGATAGGATGGAGTCTGGAGTTAGGCACAGTGAGGATTGCATGGGATGGTAAGGCAACGGTGTTGGTTGACCTTGGAGTGTGAATTAGGCCAGGGAAGACCGGCTAGGACACGGGATTTTAGGGCCCCCCGTGATCCGATGCAAGGAATCTGGACCTACCGAACGACCAAGTGAGGCCACACTGATTGCAGGGTAGAGACCCTAGGAAAGGTACATGCATCATAATGACTTGTGTTCTTGTGTTTCTGGGATGTCTTGGGAATTAAGAATAAATTAAATTTTAAGAAGTTTTAAGAACGATATTCTGAACTACTTGGGCTTAGGCATTCCTTGTTTACCTTGCAGCTATGGCACCTGGAAGGCTACCACGTGTGGTACAGGCGATAGAGGCCCCAGAGACTACTTTGGCCGATCGGCAGAGAGCTGATCGAGAGGAAGAGGACGACCAGTGGAAGAAGACTCTTCAAGCCTTCCAACGACAGGCCCTCGAGAAGTATGAGGGCAGCACCTCTGATATGAAGATGGAAGACTGGCTAGAGGAGATTATTATATCCTTCGGCCTGATTTGGGCCCCGACCGAGTGCTGGGTTCCTCTGGCCGTTAGGCAGATGCGGGGAGCGGCACGTCTGTGGTTGATGCTTTACCTGGGGGAGAGGAGAGAGTCTGAGGTGGCTTGGGTGGATTTTGAGAAGGAGTTCCGGGCGGAATTCCTCTCCTCGACGATAAAGGCAGAAAAGAGGCAGGAACTACTCTCCCTCCAGCAGGGAAGTATGTCTGTGAGGGAGCTAGTGATCAAGTTCAAGGACCTCCTACGTTTTGCTCCGGACCTCTTTCCCGATGAGGAGTCTCGGGCAAGACGTTTGGAGGAGGCACTCTGACCCTCCCTCCAGTATGCTGTTACCCCCTTTACCCTGCCGACGTACTTGGAGGTCCAGAAGAAGGCCGAAGTGGTGGAGCAGATGCATGCTCTAGGGGGAGTGTCGCGAGAGGGGATCCAGCTGGGACCATCGAAGGGGAAGGCTGTCAGCACCCGGCCTCCAGCGTCAGGACCCTCTAGGTTCTGACTCGCAGGGAGCAGGCCGCAGCAGTTTTAGTTTCGATCCCCTGGCCCTCGCCCTTTTCCTACGGGCCCAGGACCGTGGTGATTCATCTGTGGGAGCCCTGGGCATCTCCGGAGTCAGTGCCCCGACCAGGTGCAGTACAGTAGTGGCAGTCATCCCCATCACCCGCCCCAGCAGCAGCTTCCAGCCAGACCTTTCCAGCAGCAGCAGTAGGGACAGCGAGCTCCCGATCCTCCGAGGTCAGACGTAGGAGGAGGAGGCCGACCTCAGGGCTCTCCACATGGACCTCGACCAGGGCGTGGTCGGGGAGGTGGCCGACAACCGAGGGGCAGGGGAGCTGGGCGTGGACAGTTTCACGCTGTAGAGGTAGCAGTTCCAGTAGGGCCATAGGTTGTTCGAGGTACAATCAGTCTGTTTAGCACTCTTGCTTATGCTTTGTTCGATACCGGGGCTTCGCACTCCTTCATTGCACCCAGTCTAGCCCATGCCTTGGGTCTAGATGCTGAGAGAATTCCAGTGCCCCTGGTGTTGAGCACACCAGTTGGAGGTCAGACCGACTTGTTGTTCGTTTGTGAGGGATGTAGACTGATGTCAGGGCCACATCAGTCGGTTAGGGATCTTCTTCTACTACAGATTCAGCCATATGATGTCATCCTAGGCATCGAATGGCTATTTTATGTGTGCTCCGTCATCGACTGTTTTCGAAGAAGGGTGGTGTTCTCAGACTTGGATAGCCGGCGTGTTACCTTCACCGGCGAGCGGAGCAGTCCGAAGGGAAATAGGAGAGAGGAACCTCTCCTCTCCTTGTTGACCGAGTTGACAGTAGAATCAGTAGATGCTGAAATGGTGGAAGTGCCAGAGATCGTCCATGAGTTTATGGACATATTTCCTGAGGAGGTGACGACTCTACCCCCTCGACGTGATATCGAGTTCGGGATAGACCTGTAGCCCGGTGCTCATCCAATCTCGATGGATCCTTACTGGATGGCACCTTCGAAGCTACGGGAGTTGCGGATACAGATTGAGGATCTAATGAAGAGGAATTATGTTCGTCCGAGTGCGTCACCGTGGGGTGCTCCGGTCTTGTTTGCAAAGAAGGCAGATGGTGGTCTTAAGTTGTGCATAGACTACAGGAAGTTGAATCAGGTGACGATCAAGAATCGCTACCCTCTCCCAAGGATAGATGATCTTTTTGACCAGCTGAAAGGGGCGGGATGGTTCTCGAAGATCGACCTGTGGTCTGGGTACCACCAGCTGAGGGTGAAAGAGAGCGACATCCCGAAGACAGCGTTCAGGTGCAGGTATGGACACTTCGAGTTCGTAGTCATGCCCTTCGGTGTTACGAACGCCTCTACTGTGTTCATGGGGATTATGAAATCCATCTTCCGGGAGTACCTGGATCGGTTCGTGGTTGTGTTCATCAACGACATCTTGGTCTACTCTAGATCAGAGGAGGACCATGCAGAGCACCTGAGGATAGTTTTGGAGGTCCTCCGACAACACCATCTCTATGGGAAGTTTTCAAAATGCAAGTTCTGGACACGAGAAGTGCACTTCCTCGGGCACGTAGTGTCTGAGCAGGGGGTAGCGGTCGACCCATCAAAGGTTGAGGCAGTTGTTTCTTGGGCAGCACCCAAGAATGTGGCAGAAGTATGAAGTTTCCTCGGGCTGGCGGGTTACTACCGGAGATTCGTGCCCAACTTCTCCCGAGTAACAGCCCCTATGATGGCTCTGACCAAGAAAGACTAGGCTTTCGTATGGAGTGAGCAGTGCCAGTCAACCTTCAGCTATCTGAAGGAGAAGTTGGTCAGTGCCCCAGTGCTGAGATTACCAGAAGAAGGGGCGGCTTATGAGGTGTTCTGTGATGCTTTGGGACAGGGCCTGGGATGCGTGTTGATGCAGCGACAAGGGGTGATCTCTTATGGGTCCAGGCAGCTGTGTTCCCATGAGCGTAATTACACCACCCACGACCTGGAGCTTGCAGCGGTCGTTTTCGCGCTAAATTTATGGTGGCACTACCTCATCGGGGAACGCTTTGTGGTCTTCACGGATCACAAAATCTTGAGGTATATCTTCTCCCAGCAGGACTTAAACTTGCGACAGCGGAGATGGGTGGAGTTTCTCTAGGATTACGACTTCGAGATCTCTTATACTGAGGGAAAGGGAAATGTGGTGGCTGATGCCTTGAGAAGGAGGACGCAGAAGGATGCGGTCCGAGAGTCGGCAGACGCCTGGAAGGCAATGGAAGAGTTGGCTGCCTTACACCTGGATGCAAAGATGGATAGCGGCAGAGGCTTCCTATATCAGATGACAGTGCAGTCATCCCTGTTCTAGCAAGTGGAGGAGTCTCAGTGGGGAGACCTAGAGTGTGAAGTGATGCGTGACCAAGTTGACCAGGGCAATGCTCCTGGAGGATGGACATAGGATGGTCAGAACCAGTTGCTTTTCCAGAAAAGGTTGTTTTTCCCGGAGGCGATGCACGGCAAGGTTCTCAGTGAGTTCCACAACTCACCCCTGGTGGTACACCCATGAGTTTCCAAGATGTACCAGGGTTTGAAGAGGTAGTTTTGGTGGCCCAGAGTTAAGCGAGTGGTGGCAGAGTTTGTGGCCAAGTGCCTAGTGTGTCAGCAAGTGAAGGCTGAACACTGAGTTCCAGGCGGCCTACTACAGCCCCTAGATGTCCCCGAGTGGAAGTGGGATGACATCTCAATGGATTTTGTCACAGGACTACCCAAGGCCCAAGGAGGGTACGACACCATCTGGGTGGTAGTGGATAGGTTGACGAAATCGGATCACTTTCTGGCGGTCAAGGAGTCGAGTGTTGTGGATTCTTTGGCAAGAAAGTACGTGGATGAGGTGGTGCGGATTCATGGATTCCCGAGGTCTATAGTCTTGGATAGGGATGCATGGTTTACCTAGCGAGTCTAGAGAGTGTTGCAACATGCGTTTGACACCCAGTTATGCCTTAGCACTGCCTTCCATCCCCAGAAGGATGGACAAACAGAGCGCACCATCCAGACCTTGGAGGATATGCTGCGAGCATGTGTTCTAGACTCAGGAGGAGCATGGGTGAAATACTTGCCTCTAGTAGAGTTTTCCTACAACAATAGCTACCACTCTACCATTGGCATGGCCCCGTCTGAATCTTTGTACGGGAGGCCATGCCGTTCGCCTGTGTGTTGGACCGAAGTAGGAGAGGCAGGTATCCTTGGTCCAGAGGTGGTTCAGAACACAACAGAGAAGGTTCAGCTCATACGGGAAAGGATGAAGGCGTCCCAGGACCGACAGAAGTCATATGCTGATACCAGGAGGAGGCCCTTGGAGTTTGAGGTTGGGGATCACGTGTTCTTAAAGGTCTCCCCTCGGCGTGGGAAGCAGAGGTTCAGCAAAGGGAGTAAGCTTTCTCCCAGATTCATCGGACCCTTCCAAGTGTTGCGGCGGGTTGGTGAAGTGGCTTACCAGCTAGCGTTTCCACCGCCGGTACTAAGGATACATGATGTCTTTCATGTGTCCCAACTCTGTCGGTATCTGCATGAAGATTCACACGTCCTTGATTGGGGTGAGCTGGACATCGAGGACGATGTGACCTTTGTGGAAAGACCAGTGGTGATCGAGGATCGCAAGGAAAAGGGGCTTCGCGGGCGAACCATTCCCTTGGTTTGTGTGTTGTGGAGACATGGTGGGCTTGAGGAGAGTACGTGGGAGAGGGAAGCACAGATGCGTACCCAGTACCCAGAGTTGTTTTAAGTTTTGTTCCTTGTTGTACCTGTTGTGATAGAACGTTTTGTCTTTTGGCTATGAAATGTACTGGTTTTCTTCCTCTTCTTGTGCGAGAAAAGCCCCGGCTATGGGGAAAGAGAGAACCCGACCCCTAATTAAGACGCATTAAGGTGGATGCGATTAAACCCATGCGGGCGAGTCAGTTCCACCCAAAGCAGATAATATCTTGACATGGGGGGGGGGGGGAGACTCCCCAACCCACATGCCCAAGCAGTTTGGCATGGTATGTTGCTTGGTTCGTGACAGGAAGGTGTTCTTAGTTAATGATGAGGTTTACTCTTGAGAGGTATCTTTTGGGGTGGTTGTTCGGACCCGCCCTTTCCTTCTGGGTTGTTTAAATTCTCGGGGACGAGAATAGTTTGAGAGGTATCTGATGTGATGACCCAGACATTCTTGGTCCTTCCCTTTGCCAAAATATGGGTCACCTCTCGGTGAGACCAATCGGCGAGACCGATCGGTGAGACCGATCCGTGAGACCAATCGGTAAGACCGATCGGTGAGACCGATCGGCGTGAGACCGATCGGTGAGACCAATCGGTAAGACCGATCGGTGAGACCGATCGGCGTCAGTAGCACCCTTTGCGCAAATAGGGGTTTAAACCCTATTTTGACTCGTTTAAGCGTGTTTTTAAGACCCGTAACGCGCATAAGAGATTTAATTAAATACTTAATCAATTCATGAGTCAGCTTAAACCCCCAGACCCCTTTTTAATGGCGAGTGGAGCCGCGTGGTCAACCCACGACCCCCGCGCCTTACGCAGTTTCGCGTTTTCACCTCTACCGTCCCCGGCTCTTATAAAATAAGGGTTAGCCGTGGTTTCTCCTTTCCTCGATCGTGGATTTTCACAAATAGCTTATGGTGCATCGGGCGCATCGTTATCCGTAAATTTCCGCGCCCCCGGCCTAAACGCCGATTATCTATCAACAAGTAGGGAATTTCTCCTTCGTCTCTCTCTTTTGTGTATCATGCGGGGTGGGCGTGCTTTTGATTCTGTAGAATTGGGTAAATCAGATCTAAATAAAGATAATGAACGAATTCTATAAAGAAAGAGGGGGGGGGATGTGATTGTTGATGCTGTTTTATATTTTTTTGATGCTCTCTCTTCTATGACCATCTTGTTGAGTTGTGCTGGCTTTTGCCTCCTGAAAATAGAGGCCATTGGTGGTCATTTATTGTGCACTAATGAACCCTACTATTGTTTTAAATGGATTGTTTGTGGTTGTAAATTCCTGCTGTGAAAAGTAAATTGGTTAATCACGTATATCCGGCTTAATAAATTGAAAGCACCAGGATCAACCCTTCTGTGATAGCTCCCTGTTATAACACACAGAATTTGAATCATGGAGTGTGTTAAGTCGTTTAAATATGAAAATACCGGCAATCCCTGACTTGTGTTGGTGGTGGTAGTTGGTTGTTTTCCTTTCAGGCTGATTGTTGGAGATGTGGGAGGGGATGGGATCCCCTATTCTTTTATACCCTCGGTGGTCGTGTGAATTGGGGATGGGATCTCCTGTTGGTATGGATTCGGTGGTTGTGAGTTTTGAATCCGGGTGGTTACTTGTTTATATCACGAATTGGGGTGGAATCCTCTGTTGTTGAGAACCAGGTGTGGGCGTTTTGGTTGATGTTTGACTGATTACTTCCCTGGACTTATGCCTATGACTAATAGTTGCCCATTTGTGCTTAAACATGAACATTATTACTAAACGTGAAATAAGAAAGGGGACACATGGGTTGTTAGCGTGAGTCGTGACTCGGACTTGAGTGCTGTTGTGATCTGTAGGCTGTCTGAAGAAAAACCTAGCTTGGGTGAGTGCTTGTTACCTATATATATATATAATTGTAGCTTTGTGTTTCTTATTCGCGCCCACCCAAGTTGAGCACTTAGTTCCGAACACCCCCACTTCATGGGGGAGGGTGTTTTTCCCAACACTATTCATAGTGGCTGGTTATTAGCTCTTTTTCTGCTCCCTTTCCCGGATAGCCCAAGTATCTTCGGGCAGGCTGTGATGGCCTGAGGTCCATTATTAGCCCAAGAACCTTCGGGCGGGGTAGTGTGGTGGTTGGCCAGGTGTGTGAGGCAGGTGGTTTCCCAAGCGTCTTCAGGATGAAGCCCAGGTGTCTTCGGGCGTGTCAGTGGATCCTTTAGCCCAGGTGTCTTCGGGCGTGGTGGTGGTTGTTCTGGCCTAGGTGTTTGCAGGCATGGTTACATGTGACAGTTGTGGCCCAGGTGTGTGTGGGCGGGTTTCAGCAGTGGGACTACGTGTGGTTGTGGCCTAGGTGTGTGCGGGCGGGTGTGGCAGTGGGACTGTGGTGAGAATGGCGGGATTGGTCCGATGCGTAGGATGTCTCAATAACCAGTGGAAAAGTGGCGCGGGGTACCCAAACATCGATGTGCTCTTAATTTATATATTACTTGACTTGCGTTATTTGGGGAGTGAGCCTTGGTGAGGCCTGGGGTGGATAGTTTTCCTTGTTAGGTGTTTGGTTTACTCTTTTTCTCACGGGACATTAGTACGTCCCCCCACTTGTGCATGAGAGTCTTGGTTTTCCCTACTGAGTGTACTTGTATGCTCACCCTATGTATATAAAACTGCATTCAGGTTTCCAGGAGGACTTCGGGGATTACGCAAGACCTTACTAGCTCAGACCTTTGGAGTAGTTGTAGTTGTTGTTTTTCTTTTCCCTTTGGTACTTACCTTATAGTCACCTTTTTCACTTTGTGGCTTTCCATTTTGAAACATGCATGTGGGAATGGTTTAATTTTGGCTTTACTTTCTTTCTACCTTGGTGTTGTTGGGTTTTCTTCTCCTTATCTCTCTATCTTATAAAATAAAAAGGGAAATGCCTTCCATTTGTGAGAAATTTCTATACCCTTAGTGCTAGTCACCACTCCAGGACCTATTGAAGGCAGGTTTTGGGGGTCATTATCTCTCCTTCAACTTAAAGAAGAAAGGGCCTGGCAATATGCTGACCCTTCCCTCCTTTTGGTGAAGGTGGGTTGTGACATAATTATTGGTAATTAGTACTAATCATTGGTAATTATTACTATTTATTACTAATTATTACTAATTATTGGTAATTATTACTAATTATTGGTAATTATTACTAATTATTGGTAATTATTACTAATTATCGGTAATTATTACTAATTATTGGTAATTATTGGTAATTATTACTAATTATTACTAATTATTACGAATTATTGGTAATTATTACTAATTATTGGTAATTATTACTAATTATTGGTAATTATTGGTAATTATTACTAATTAATACTAATTATTACTAATTATTTGTAATTATTACTAATTATTGGTAATTATTACTAATTATTGCTAATTATTGGTAATTATTATTAATTATTACTAATATATTGGTAATTATTGGTAATTATTACTAATTATTCCTAATTATTGGTAATTATTACTAATTATTACTATTTAGTACTAAATATTGGTAATTATTGGTAATTATTGGTAATTGTTACTAATTATTCCTATTTATTAGTAATTATTGGTAATTATTACTATTTAGTACTAAATATAGGTAATTATTACTAATTATTGGTAATTATTACTAATTATTGCTAATTATTAGTAATTATTACTAATTATTACTAATTATTGTTAATTATTGGGAATTTTTACTAATTATTGATAATTGTTAATAATTATTAGTAATTATTACTAATTATTACTAATTATTGGTAATTATTGGTAATTATTACTAATTATTCCTAATTATTGGTATTTATTACTAATTATTAGTATTTATTCTTAATTATTGGTAATTATTACTAATTATTCCTAATTATCATTAACTATGAACAATGAATACTAATAATTTAAATTTATTAAGTAACAAAACAATGTAAACATAATTAAATTACAACTAATTAAGAATAATTGAAACTAATAAAAAATATAAAATAAATATTAAATTAAAATGAACATAAATACCTTTAAAATTTATCTGAGGTTGATCTCTGATCGTTGTTGAAAACTTCAATATCAACTCCGGAAAAAAAAATAAACTCAAGAAACGCTGAACTCTAAAAATAGAGTTTTGAGAGAAGTAGAAGATCGATTTTGAGAATGATTGAAAAAAAACGGATGGGGGGGTATTTATAGGTTAGAGTATTTACGACGGGTATCCCGTCGCAAATAGTATTATTTGCGACGGTACCCGTCGCAAATACCTTAGCCCGCATTTATTACGGTCAATGGTTAAATAGTTATTTGCGACGGGACCCGTTGCAAATAATAACCTGCCGACATACTATTTGTGACGGGGGTATATTCCAGTCACAAATATCTTTTACCGCCGCCGGTTATTTGCGACGGTAGGTAACCTCCCGTCGCAAATAACTTTCCCGCGATTTGGCGCGCAAAGCGCGCCAGTCCTTTTGCGACGGGGAAAGCTAACCCGTTGCAAATAACTACTTATTTGCGACGGGAAAATTCCCCCGTCGCAAATAAGTTTCTGACGGGCCTATTTGCGACGGGATTTATCTCCGTCGCAAATAACCCGTCGCAAATGCCCATTTTTCCCGTAGTGATTCTGGGGTACTTCAGAGAAAATGAGTGCAGCATTCCAAACCCCTCATGATTATATCATTTAATTGTGTCTTTAAGACATCAATTAATATTACTATTTAATTATGTTTTCAAGACATGAGTGGAATATCAAAGGTAATAATGAATGGTATCATTTGAAAATTATAACTCATGGAGAAGGCCAAAAATTTCCATTCATTATAGATATCAATAATAATTCATAATTCCCGATAGTGTTTCCTCATTAAAAACCATATCAAGAAAACCCAATGGAAAAAACTTGACTAAAGTAAAAAGAGTACAATAGTTACATCTCCCTCTCATAATGATCATCACTACATCATTTAACTCATATAATTTCCATGATCAATTCATAACCAATACATTTAGTTTTGAATTTTATAATAATAATAATTTATACCCTTTAGACTGAAATTAATAGGTAAGAACATTACATTATAGTGTAATATGATTTATTATTATTTACATGGTACTTATGAACATTTGAAATCCATCAGAGGTAAATAAAATGTGTATTTATATTTAATAATACTGGGATAATTATTTTCTTCATTAACCCCTCATGTATGAAATATATCCCTCTTGAGAGCTAGAGATTTAATTATTATTTATGCGTAAAACCATTCCAAAAATTTAATAATTCATCTCAAGGATGATTTATTCAAAATTCAAGGACATTCCATGTAATTTGATGATAAAATAGTTCACCTATTTAAGATAATTCTTCAAGAGTTTAGATTGTTTTCAAATAATCTTAAAAATATAATGAATATAATGATTCATACAAACCATGAGAATGCTTTGTGAGTTTAGTAGACATGGATCCATTAAATAAATTCATCATTTTCCCTATAATTGATTCCTAATATGTTATTAAGAAATTGATGATCATGTATACTTGAATAAACATCTTTCATTATATTTTATCTATGATGACCTAAACCATCTTTCCATATATTTAATGTACCAATATCAGTAAAATTATAGTTTTCCATTGTTGATTTGATTGTACAAAACCAATTATTTATAATAACTTTTTATGAATTATTGTTACATACCAGGGAACCTAATTAATAGAATGAATCTATATGATATTATTTTTCAGGAATACAATTGATATATCTCATCAAGACTTTATATACAACAAATCAATTAGAATATGTACTACCGGATAAGAATATTTTATCTCTTCTAGAGCTGTTAATTAATTTTCTCTACTGATAAATGCACTTAAATGAGCATATATTAACTAATATATGAGTTCTTTAGAAGAATTTAATCAAAATAATATTTATAAATATTTTGATTAAATATACAAATATATAAGATATTAAGGATCTTCCATTCTTCATAAATAGATTTGTTTTTATAATTTACACTTATGGTGGTTGATGAATTCATAATATAATCGGAATAGGTTAGGATCATCAAAAAGTGGATTATTTTATTTTTTTAGAACTTTTGGAATAAATATTTTGTAACATCTATCCCAAATATTATTGTACAATAAATCTACTTGGGAGTAGAGCACCCACATATTTTAAATTCGGTGAATTTTGTTGCAAAAAATAATGTGGAAGAATCTTCTGGATTCACAACACACACTAAATTGCCATAAAATATTACAATTAATTGATTAAAAACTTTCAATTTACCCAATTAAGGAGAAATCACTTTATCAAAGTTCATCAACTCCAAAATATTCATGATAAAATTCTAAGTATGAGTAGCACAAATCATATCAATTTTTTATGAATAATTTCATTTTATTCAAGGAATGGACTAGGGTAATTAAAAATAAATTCACATTAAGGAATGACCCCATTCATTGAATTTAATGATTCATAAATTATTATTCATTATTTATAAATAAGGATTATATAGAAAAAAATATTAATTTTTTGAATTATGATGATCATTTTTTAACTACCTTGTGTTATCAAAACCCTATAGCTAAATCATTTCATTTTTGAACTATATGAATAGAAACATCCACTTCAAGGGATAAATGAATTACATGAGATGATAATGATAATTTATAAAAACATG
This sequence comes from Viscum album, assembly GCA_963277665.1. Classification (NCBI taxonomy): domain Eukaryota; kingdom Viridiplantae; phylum Streptophyta; class Magnoliopsida; order Santalales; family Viscaceae; genus Viscum; species Viscum album. Next base: position 1,565,748,064 of record OY728157.1, on the reverse strand, counting down.
ATAAATAAAAATTTTCCCCTCATATTACTTCGACATGAATTATAACTGATAAATGAAAATATCTAATGCTCCAAAGGATCAAATAACAACTTTGGAGGGGGGTTGAATCAGTTGTTCACTTTTTAAGGGTTTCAAAACTCTTAAAAACTTAACCCCTATAACCTGTTAAGATTTATTTCCTTATGAATATTTAGAAAATACTAAGGCATTAAAAATTAGGAAAGTATGTAAAGCACACAAGATTTACAATGTTCGACCTTAGTGTGAGAACCTACTACTGTAGTTGGTTCCCTAGAACCAATTTCTTTATACATTATGATAAACTTATATTCATGGTTTTGAATATTAATAAACTCATTATCACATCATGATTGTTCTTCAACGTAATGTAGCATGTGATAATTTTCCCTGAGTAGTTGTCACACTAAAAGGTCATAGTAGTTCCCCACTATGATGAGAACCCGGAAGTGCCATGACACTATTCTTTAATAAATGTTCTATGGTTGGATGATATAATTTTATGGTATACAAATGATACAGGCTATCAAGGGAGGATAATAATAGAACTTTGAGTCACCTTATCATGGGGTATTACTCTAGTAATATCTAGTAGGATATTATGAGAACGAGACCCGATGATAGAAAATCCATATTATAAGTTTTATTGGGTGTTCCTATCTATGGATGTGTGTAATGGTACTTAGACTCTAAGATTATTATTAATGAATATTATGAGTTTTTCTCTTTGATTTATTTGTGAAAACTGTGATGATATATGCTCGTGATGGTGTATGATACATTGGCTGCGTCATCAGTAATATTGTATTAATTAATAATCTGAGAAAGGATTTATCTCTTCTGTTAATTAAGGGAAATAAATATCTCAGTCCCTTTTATGTAAATGATATAGCCTAAATAAATCCATGTCCATGATGTTATCTTGGAAATTTATATTTTTGGAATGTCAAAGAACGAGTTATCAAGCATATAGATTAATGAAACTATCATGAAACCTGATCAATTGGAGAAATATTGATAAAGGGATTATATTACATGGTAAGAATTAATATGAGGTGACATGTCATTTCAATATTAACTTCTTTTTCTACGGGTGCCTTATCTTGAAGCTAGATTCTAATCTTGGAATTTAGGTTTGCTCACATAATTCCACTGAGAAAGAGGTCTAGAGGGTCATACACTAAGTATATTCGGACTATCAGTTAATTTTTTTTATTATTTAACAAGTTTAATAAATATTATTCCCTATTATGGTTTAATAATTTTTCAGGTATGCCTTATTTCATTTTATTTGTTTATCAGTGAATAATTTGGTTATATTTATTTATTTATTTAATAAATAAATAGTCATTATTCAAGGTCTGATACATATTTTGAAGGATGGGAGGAATGAGTTAAAGGTTATAGTAAGAAAAAAAAATTAAATAATATTTGATTAAAATAATATTTAATGATAACTTTCAATCTAAGCACATGTCATGAAAATAATTGTATTGCTGTTATTATTTGATATGGGGATTTACATGGAATAATAAAATAAGTAAAAAAACTAATGTTAATTATTTATAATTACATAGTGAATTAAATTCTCAATTACATATTATTCTCTTATTATCCAAGGGGGAAACCTATAGGCTAGAGATCCAATTTTGGTTGTGCAAAAAGTTTGGGAGAAAAATCTATCAAGCATCGAGAGCTATTTTTTCTCTAATAATGCTCTTAAGTACAAAAGCAGCCATCCTACATCAGATCAAAAAACACTTTGGAAGTGGCTCTCAAGGAAATCGAGGGTGGATGATGAAAGCACACAGACCTTACAAGATAGAACCAGGAGACTCCTTCAGTGACATCCAGAGATTTTCGAAGAAAATTTGGATTATCACTAGATGAGATCTACTCTTAATCTAGATATGTGGTCAGACACATCAAATAAGAAATAAAACCTTTAATGAATTTTTTTATTTTAATTAAATTAATTATATGAAAATATATTGATCCTATCTCTGGGTTCTGTGCCTCAATCTTATTTATCTAAATCTTTGATTTTATTCTGTGGATACTGGTGTTCATCTTTGTATTGATCCTAAAATAATCATTGATCATAGTAAAATTTAAAGTTGGGTGACATACCAAACACGTTTCCTTTGCGCCCAGAACCTATAAGTGGTATCAAAGGGATCATCTTTTTTTTATAATTATTTAAATAATTCATTGATAATTTATGCTTTAATAATTTAGTTTTTCAATTCATGTTTAATCATTCTTGTAATCTAAATTTCAAGATCTATTATTCCTCTTTTTTTTCTTGCAGATCTAAGAGAAAAGAATAATTTTATGATTATAATTAAATCTATGATCTCATTAGGAGGTGCCGATGATTCTATCTAGGTAACACGACAGTACACACCATGTATTTAGAATTACACACTGTGTAATCTGATATACACGGTTTGTAATCCGGATCACACACTATGTAGTTGTGTTCAGCGCATCAGGATTAGTTCCTCAATTACTCAATCCATGTACATTAATGATAGACAATGTAGTTAATTCTTCAACTGTGTGTTGACCAGGATAGACTGGTGCATGATCATCTAGACTACACGCAGTGTGGCCCATTGGAAATGGCATGTAGTCATTTTGGGATAGGGTCAAGTTGTGTATCCCATACATGGATTTCCCGACTGGTTACTATGTAACGTGGAGTCTACATGACTTATGGCTCACTGAACACACCATGTACTCCAAAGATTTCCTAATTACAACTCACACACCATTTCCCCAGGTGTGTTCTTCAGATGGATGGTGATGAGGGTACACATCGTGTAGTCAGATCTACATGCCATGTACGTTTTCCATATTACCCAGATTAAAAAATTTATTATTATATTATTCAACCCTTGTGACATATACCTTCATATGGGTGTAAAACCGGGACACAAAATGTGATTGGTGTTTGATATATATATATACATACAATTGTTTAATTAATATCTTTATAATGTTTAAATATCTAAACATAATGTGTGATTTTTATTACAATTATAGTTCTGTGTGCATGCTACATGTTACAAAGAATAACGTGTATACAAGTAGAATACATGTTGAATATTTTTGGACATGTATTCACCGAGTTTCTTCCAAGTTACATGTTATGCACACAATTAGTTTTAAATGAATTTATTAATATGTTTAAAATTATAATGGATGATAATCTCAAGGAAATTCAAAAAAAGATTAAGATAAAAGGATTGATTAATTAAAGATAACAATTAATCAATTCGATCATGATTTATCTTATTAAGATTGATAAATAATTGAATGCTAGTTTTATTAAATGAGTAATTTTTTTCATGATTGTGGATGATCATGAGCTAGACCAGACCTTTTTATTTGATTGGTTTCCTTTTAATTTATTTGTTAAATTAAAATTGTTGGCCTGCATTCCTTCTCCTCATTAATATGTAGGGCCTACATTCCCAAGGTTTCTTTTATGTAAAACCCCTTTTACCCCTCACCTACCTATGTGTTAAAATCATATGTAATGGATGAAGCTCTCAACCTAGTGGAGGCGGTTCAAGTTAGAAGCTGAGGGAAAACCAATCCAAAGAGATAGAAATGTGGATAGGTGGAATTATGTAAACACGGACCTTAAAAGTTTCATGGTGTTTCTCCCCTAGGTCATGATTATTTTATCAACCACTAGATAAACTAACCATTAGAAAAGATCATGCTCATAACCATTATTTTATTTTTATCATTTGTATGGTTATTCATTATGGATGTATTATTGCGACCACATAGTTAAATTAATTTACAAGCATGGAAGATATAATTAAAATAAAATGTATTATGCGTAAATACTATCAAGAAATGGTTACACACTTAAGTATATCCCATGTAATATTAACAATCATGTGAAAAGATAACAAGAGGAAATTTAGGCAAAGGATAAAATCCCTCAATAAAATATTAAGTTGTTATATCCTTCCATTACTTCGGTTAGAATCGAACCAATAGTTTAAAGTAATTGAACATATAAATTTGGGGTGCTTTAAATTATAAGGAAATTCTAATTTGTGGTTTTGGGTTGAATTAACTTGTTTAACATCAAGGGTTGACTACTAAAGTAGGACATTGTGTAACTGAGAGGAAAGGGATGAGGAAATCTGAAATAATGATTTCAGGATTGGTGAGTCCACTCAACAGATCAAGGAGCTACGAGTTAATGTAGTTGGAATTTAGAAGGCATACCTAAAACCATTCAAGTTTATTGACAAGCCAATGTTTGGGTGATGATAATGGAATATGGATCCTTTCCACTAGAATATCCAAGAAATAGGATATTCCAAATCCAATGGTGAGGGATATTGAATTTCAATAAAATATTGGGAGACTAATGAATATTTATTTATTTATATTAATTTGTTCAGATAAGGTGCTAAAACTCTATTAATCTTATTTGTAAAAATGACATTTTAAAATGACTACAAACATATCATTTCCGTCCATACTCGAGAAGAAAACAATCTCACTGGCACTAATTTATCGGAGTGGAAAAGGCACCTTCAGGTCATCCTTCTCCATGACAGGAAACTATATGTGCTGGAAGAACCTTTACGAGTTGTGGCTACGAATTAGGTGAGTTATGAAGAGCTCTATGTGTACGAGAAACATCTGAATAATGCTATAGATGTTCACTGCCACATGCTATCATGCCTGACCAATGATCTATTGAAACAATATGAGTAAATGGGTTCTTATAGAATAATGTCTCACCTTCAGGATATATATCAATAGAAGGTGAGACAAGAGAGGTATGATATCTCCAACACATTGTTCACAAATATGTTTGGAGAGTCTGCACCAGCTAGACCACACGTAGTCATGATTACTGGCTACATTGAGTGTCTTGAAATCTTAGGGATTAAATTCCCCAATGAGTTTCATACATATCTCATACTACCATCACTGTACAAGTCCTTTTATAGTTTTATTTTAAATTATAATATGAGAAATAATGAGAATAGTTTATTAGAAATTATAACCCTCATTTTCCAGGTGGATAAGGACACGGGGCAGGTCAAACCCACACTCCTTATGGTTAATAGGAAGAGGAAATACATGGAAAAAGGGAATAATATTTACAAATAGTATAATGCTCCCGAGCACTATATAACCAAGAAGAATAAGATCTAGAGGCAGTGCAAGGAAGAGGAAACAATATGCTTTACATGTGGCAAGTCAGGCCACTAGAAGAGGAAATTCACCACTATGTAAGGGGAAGCCGAAGATTCATTCGTTATCGAGTGAAATATTTCCATTTCTACACATTGGGTATTAGATACAACTTGTGGTTCTCACATTTTTATTCAATTATAGGAACCAAGTAGATTTTATAAAATTTATAGAGGAGTGGTAGATCTGTGAGATTCCAATAGTTTGAGTCTGCATACTCTTTTCATTGGTGAATGCCACCTTTTGTTGCTGAACGATATGATTTTGGTTTTACATGGATTTTATTATATACCATGTGTTAAAAAGAACATAATTTATGTATCATGTTTAGATATAGATGTGTTCGTTTTCAAATTATTAAATAAAAGTTTATTATTTTATAAGGACAATATATGTTATGGTATGGAAAATTTAAATAATAGTTTGTATGTATTAAATTACCAAAACCAAGTGTTGAAAATATATAATGAATCATGTTCACATGACTCATATAACACCCAGTTGTGGCATCACTGTCTTGGTCATATAAACGAGAAGCGCCTGACAAAACTCCATCAAGATGGTTATTTAGACTCTTATGAGCTAAAACCACTTGATATATGTCACACTTGTTTACAAGGGAAAATGACCAAACCACCATTTAGTGGGTATGGTGAAATGGGCTTAGAGATTCTAGGATTAGTATACAATGATGTGTATGTACCATTTACAATATAATATAGAGGTGAATATTCTTACTTCAAAAATTTTACTAATGACTTGAATAGATATGGATATATTTCCTTGATGTGGTATAAGTCTGAGTCCTTTGAGAAAATCAAGTAATTCAAAAAATAAGTAGAGAATCATCTTGTTAAAAATACAAAGAAGATTTTATCGGATTGAGTTGAAGAATATCTTAACCAAGAGTTCACCAACCTTTTACGGGAGTTTGGGATTCTATCGCAACTCACTCCACCTTATACACCACAGTGGAATGGTGTTAGTGAATGGAGGAACCATACCTTGTTGAACATGGTAAGGTCGACGATGAGTCATAAAAATCTTCCGTTATCCTTTTGGGGATATGTAATACAAACTGTGGAATACACATTAAATCGAGTACCAACTAAGGTGAAAAATGTAATCCCATTAGAGTTATGGAGTGGAAAGAAATATTTTTTGTTGCATAAACATGTATGGGGATGTGAGGCATTTATTAATGCTTTCTTATGAAACAAAATAGCTCCCCAAGGCATGATGTGTTTCATTATAGGGTATCCTAAGGAAACAAAGGGATAGTACCTATACAACCCCTCAGACAAGAAAGTGACAGTTTCCAAACATGCTGTCTTTCTTGTGAGGGAGACAATTCTCAAAAAGGGTAGTGGGAGAAAGATTTACTTCAATGAAGTTGATGCTCAAATACACATAAGTTGGTATATGAAAAAGTTCTATAGGTCCCTATGGAAGAAGTAGTTCCTGAAACACAAGTAATGTGTAGGTGTGTAAGAGAGGTAAGGTAACCATAGAAATATGGTTTTCTTATCACTGAGGATGGTGAATCATTATTTTTGGACAATGATGAACCTCTATCCTACAAGGATGAAGTAGAGAGATAAAAAGTTGAAAGATGGATAGAAGCTATGAATTTTGAGATGGATTCCATGTACTAGAACCAAGTTTGGGTTTTGGTTGATGCTTCAATTGATGTAAATCCTGTTGGATGTAAATGGGTATTCAAGTGGAAAATGGAAATGGAAGGTAAAGTAAGTACCTATAAATCCAGGCTAGTAGATAAAGGTTTTAAATAACATCAAGTAATTGAACGTGATGAAACTTTTTTCCAGTTGACATGTTTAAATCCATCAAAATCATAATTTCCAAAAAAATTATCATGAATATGAAATTTTGTAGATGGATTTCAAAACTACATTCCTTTATGTGAACATTCTAGAAGATGTATATAAGACACAATCAGAAGGGTTAGTGGCACCAGGTGATTTCAAAAGGGTTTTCAAGTTGTAGAGATCCATTTCTAGACTGAAGAAAGCATCCATGTCCTGGAATATTTGATTCGATGAAGCCATAAAGGAATTTAATATCATTAAGAAAGAATTTAAGCCATGTGTTTACAAAAGGTTTAATAAGAATTAGGGTGTTATCCTATTAGTATATATTGATGAAATATTACTTATTGAAAATGACATACCAGTCTTATAGTCAGTTAAGGACTGGTTGAACAAGTGCTTGTCCATGAAAGTCTTAGGTGAAGCAGCCTACATTATAGGGATCAAGATCATTCGTGATAGATCTAAGAGGCTTCTTGGGCTATATTAGAGTATATAAATTGACCATATACTAAAGATATTTAGTATGGAACAATCCAAGAGGGTATTCATTCAAATATCACATGGAATACATCTTTTTAATAAAATTTTTCCCCACCCACAATAGGAGAAAGATAGAATGAGTAATATACCATATTCTTTGGCAATGAGATCAATAATATATTCCATGATATGTACTGGGCTTGATGTTGCCTATGCAGTAATCATGGTAGGATGATATCAAGAAGATCTAGGAGAACAACATTGGACTTATATTAAGGATATCTTTAAGTATATGAGAAGAACTAAGGATATGTTTCTGGTGTATGGAGGATACGAGGATCTTGTCATCATATGGAATGATTATACTAGTTTTTAGACACACTAGAATGGTCTAAAGTCACAATAAGGATATGTTTTTAGTCTCAATGGAGTACCTGTGAGCTAGAAGAGTTCAAAGAATCTAGTTGTCGCTGATTCTATAGTGGATTCTGAATATATAGCGGATTCTAATGCATCCAAGTAAGCTATCTGGATTTGGAAATTTATCTATGATTTTGATTTAGTCCCTAGAAGTTGATACCCTATAATAATGTATTATGATAATACTACAATGGTGGCTCTTGTAAAGGTGCCAATGTCACATCAATGGAAAAAGCATATACTCTAGAAGTATCATCTATTGAGGGATTTTCTTCAGTGGGGTAAAGTTGTAGCGAGAATAGTGTCAACATAGGATAACATGGTGAACCCCTTTACTAAAGGCATATCTCAGCAGAAACATAAATATCATCTAAGAACCAGCAGACTGAAGGTTGTTAGCAGTTGGATTTAGTGAAAGTGGGAGTCTATTGGAGTTGGTTCCCTAGAACCAAATTATTTGTACTTTATGATAAAATTATATTCATGGTTTGGAATATTAATAAATTACTTATCACATAATTATTGTTCTTAAACGTACCATAGCATGTGATAATGTCTCAAGGGTAGCTGTAGCTCTAATAGTTCATCATAGTTCCCTGTTATGATGAGAACCTAGAAGTGCCATGAAAATATTCTTGAATAAATGTTATATGGAAGGATGATATAATTTTATGGGAAAAAACGATACAGGCTATCAAGGGTGAGACTCATATGGCTTTGAGTCACCTTCTCATAGTGTATTATCCTAGTAATATCTAGTAGGATATTATGAGAACGAGACCTGATGGTAAAAAATCAACATTATAAGTTTCATTGGACATTCCTCTCCGTGGATGTGTGTAATGGTCCTTAGACTTTAAGATTATTATTATTGGATATTATGAGTCACAAACTTGGATGTATTGGTGAAAAACATGAAGATATATACTCACAGCGAGTCTGGATACATTGGGTGCGTCATGAATAATATTGAATTAATGAATAATACGAGAAAGGATTTATCACTTCTATTCATTAACGAAAGTAAATATCTCAGGACATTTTATGGAAATGATATAGCCTAAATAAAACCATGTCCATGGTGTTTTCTAGGAAAGTTCTATTTTCCAAAAGTCAAAGAATGATTTATCGAGCATATAGGTTGATGACATTAGCATGAAACCTATCCGACTAGAGATATTGTGATAAAGGGATTATATTACATGGTAATAGTTCGTATGAGGTGACATGTCATTGCAGAATTAACTTCTTTCTCTATGGGTACCTTGGTGTGTTTCTAGATGCCAATCTTGGAATTTAGGTATGCTCTCCTAGTGCCACTAAGAAAGAGGTCTAGAGGGTCACACACTAAGTGTATCCAGAATCTCATTTAAATAATTTGTTATTTAACATGTTGAATAAATATTATTCTTGGTTGTGGTTTAATAATTATTCAGGTATTCCTGGTCTCATTTTATTTATTTATGGGTGAATAATGCAGTTATATTTATTTATTTATTTAATATATAAATAGTCATTAATCAATGTTCGATAAATTTTTTAGAGGATGGGAGGACCGAGTTAAAGGGTCCAGTGAGAAAATAATATTAAATATTATTTGATTAAAAAAATATTTAATTGTAAAATGAAAGCTATGAACATGTCATGGAAATAATGGAATTGTTGTTATTATTTGATGTGGGGTTTCACATGGAATAATAAAATAAGTAATGACACTTGTGATAATTATTTATTATTACCTAGTGAATTAAATTCCCAGTTACATATTATTCTCTTATTAGCGAATTGGGAAACCTATAGCCAAGAGATACAATTTTGGTTGTGCAAAAAATTTTGGAGAAAAATGTATCAAGCCTTGAGAGCTCTTTTTTATCTAATAACACTCTCAAGAACAAGAGAAACCATCCTCTACCATATTATAGAATGATTTGGAAGCAACTCTCATGGTGATCGAGGGTGGAGGATGCAAGCACAAGGAACTTTTGTTCTAGCACCCATAGATTTCTTTGACGACATACAGGGATTCATGTAGCACGTGTGGATTACTGCTATAGGAGACATATTCTCGATCTCTACAAATAAATGAAAGGCTCATTGAAGATCTGTGGTCAGACACATCAAGGAAGAAAGAAAACCCTGGAGGTATTTATTTTATTTAATTAAATTAATTATAAACAAAATATTTCGATCCTCTCCCTAGGTTATGAGCCTCTTTCTTCTTTATCTAAATATTTGATTTTATTCTATGGATAATAGTGTTCACCATCTTATTGATCCTAGAATAATAATTGATGATGGTAAAATTTAAATTTGGGTGGCATCTCAACTGTTCTTCCACTGCACCCATAACCTACACCTACATCCTTTCCATGGCCACTCCCATGAGTTTATGTAAATCAACTATTATGAATAAGTGAATAAAGATTGCGGAAACTCCTATTAGATAACTTCTATCTCCAATGAAAAAATATTATACTAACTCCCAACTATTTAAAATGTTTTCTAATAACAAATTGATCCAAACTTTTTTTTTGAAACTACTCCACAATTTCTTGGTCCAAATCATCAGTCCATTTTGACTGGATCCAATTTTCTAAATTCAATGAGCCTCAATCTGATTATCTCATTATGACGAGTCTAGATCTAATTCTCTCTATAAGATGAGTCTAGTTTAAATTCTCTCAATAAAACGGACTCAATACGATGAACCCATTCTCAATATGAAAAACACAAACTCTTCTCAAACTCTCTATATGATCTTTCTCAATCCGATCAACTCAATACAATCTTCCTCTATATTATTTTACTCAATCCGATAAACAAAGATTTAACTGTTAGATCCTCCTCATGATATTTATAGATGGAAATGAATTTCACTTGATTTCTTCAGCACCCTTCCTTTTCTACTTGCATGAAAAATAAAAAATGAACAAATAATCTGAGCAAGTATTTATAGGTGAATCCGAAAAAAAGAGTATAAAACATGAAAACTTTCTTAGCTTCCTCATATTTCAAATATCTATAAATATCTCACATTTAAACTTCAACTCTTATTTTTTGAATCCTCCTTAGATTTATCCGAGATTTATGAAAATTGAATTTCATGTTTACCCTCTTAAATTATTCAAATTACTTCTGGAATTTTCTTTTTGTGTCTTCTTCATAATCATCTCATTACGAATCTATTTCCTTCTCAGCTCATTACGAATATATTTTCTTTCTCAGCTCATTAAAAATTCAGTTTCCGTCTCATCTCATTACAAATTATTTTTCCTTCTTAGATCATTATGATTTTGGTTTCCTTTAGCTTCATCCTGATGATATCCTTCTAATGATGGAATGATCATTATGATAGAATTAACATTATGTTGGATTTTCCCATTTTGATGAAATTACCATTATGTTGGAATCCTTCACCCTACAAATTTTAATTTCTTCAAACCTCTCCACCTTTTCTTTAAAATATATTATCATTAATGTTTTCATGTTTTTTGAAAAATTCATGATCATCGAATCATCGTATAATTTAGGTCAGAACATTTGAAAACTTTTTAACTCCTGACATCACATTCTTTAACAAGACTCTTCATCATCACTATGACTTCATTAATCAAAAACTTATGTCTTTCTCTGATTTAGGAAAAGGAAAATCCACAGAATTAAATAATTTCTACCTCTAATTCATCTAGATATAATGCAGTTGGATACGATAATCTGAATCTGATGCTGGTCAGTCTGATTATAAATCCAATTACAATGATCTCGGTCTGATTCCTGAATAACACAAACATTATTTTACAAAGAGGCTAGTTTTCAAAAAATACAATAACTTTGTTAAAATAATTTATCACAGTGGTTCTTCAATCCCCCCTTTGGATTTTTTGACAACCCTTGTTTACAAATTTTCCAACTCTCAGAATTTTTTACAAATCAACTTTTGTAAAAAACTCATGTTTTTTGAATTTTATCAAAACACAACATTTATCAAAAGAGAGTGTCCTCACACCACATTATTGCATAAAGTAATGTTTTTTAAGGAATTCCATCCCTTAGTGTAAAGAAAATGTTGCATTCATGTAAAAATAATCTATCCTCACTTTTATCTTCCCCTATCTCACTTTTTCCCTCTCCCCCATTATATGATAACCACATCTTAATATTCATTTAATAAAGATAAGTAAAAACTTATTAAAATGTAAAAAGTTGTTACTTCTTCTCCTCCTATTTCAAAATAATCAAAATTATGGTGGTTTTACTTCATTTTGAGGATTAGGAAGACATGGGAGGAGGTTGAACATAAAGTTTCAGCCTCAATTCCACAAACCATTCTTTCATCATTGCTTTTGTAAAGATATTACCAATATGATATTTTTTTGAAATGTATTCAATAAACAAATCTCTAGTAATAACTTTTTAATTTATAAAGTGAAACTTTATATCAATGTGTTTTGATCATGAATGCGGGGCATGATTTTTAGAAATATCAATTTCACTTTGATTGTAAAAAAACAATCTTTAATTATTTAGAAACATTTACTTTAAAATCGTTCAGCTGAATTTTGATCCATAAAATTTGAATACAAGCCTATGTAGCTGCAACATATTCAGATTCATCTGCACTCAAAGTTACTGAACTTTGTTTCTTAATATGCCAACTCACACAAAATTCAACCAAGATAAATGTTTCCCTAGAGGTTGATTTTCTATCATTATAATCTCCAGCCCAATCAGCATTAGTATAACCATGAAACTTCATCTCACTTTTTCTTTTGTATAACAACGTATGTGAAGTTGTTCTTTTAACATATCTTAGAATCCTTTTTTCCCAACATATGTGATTATTTTAGATTAATTTGATACATGGAACACAGTGTCACAACATAAATTATATCAGGCCTTGATGTTGTCAGGTAAAGAATACTTCTTACCATCTCCCAGAAGTCTTTTTGATTCACACTTACTCCAGATTCATCTTTACTCAAATTAGTGCTCATTGAAATAGGAGTTGATACTTCTTCAGATTATTCCATCTCATAAATCTTTAACCATTCACTGGAATACTTTTCTTGAGAAAAAGGAAATGTATTTTTCATTTTGTTGAACTTCTAATACAAGGAATAAAGATAAATTTCCTAACTTATAAATTTCAGAATTATTCTTCATTTCCTCATAAAATGTTTTACAAACATCTTCTCTATCCCCAAAAAATTATAATTAGAGTTCTGAAGTTAACATCTTTCACATATAATTTTATATCAACTTTTACTTTAGAAAAATTCTATATTTTAAAATAATTATAATGTTTAGAATACGAAGAATATGGATCCTGTTTCATCCCATACAAAGAATTATTCAATTTATAATATTTGTTTTCATCCTCATCAAGAAGAAACCATCATGGTTGTTCAATGTAAAATTCTTCCTCAAAATCACCATTTAAGAAAGATGACTTTACATCCATCTAATAAACTTTATAATTCCAATGATCATCCATTGCGAGAAACATTAAAATAGTTTATATCCTTGAAACAGGGGAAATATTTCATCAAAATCAACACCTTCCACCTCTTTATATCCTATACAAACAATTTTTTCTTTGTTTCTTGAAATATCTCCATGCTCATTAAATTTTTTTATAAACCCACTTGTTCTGATAACATTTTTATTTACTGGTCATGGAATAAGCTCCCATGTTTCATTCTTCTCAATATTAACCAACTCTTCATTCATAACATCCACCAATTATTTATATCGAATAGAACCTAAAACTAATTTCAATTCAACTTTTGAGATAAGTGAAGTCTGATTATCTATTATCAAAATTCATCTTGTCTGAACTGGATCCTTTTTATTTCCAATAATGTTTTTAGACTCAACATGTTTTTGTAAAGTAGAAAATTTCAAAGTTTCTTTCCAAAATAAACTTTCCTCAGCACATGTATTTTTTGAATCTTGAAAAAGATGTTTTAAGTTAATTTCAATATTATTGGAAATATCGAGTTTATCCTCCTCAACATTCTCAACAACTTTTGTCAAAGAATTTTTATTTTCAATTACTTTCAAATCATATGAGTCCAAAAACTTTTGTAAACATTTTTTATAGAATTTGTAACTTATTCCAATTTGGGAATTACCCAAAAAGTTCCTTTCTCATCTTTCTCATCAAAATTTCCCAAATTCTAATTTTTGATTTGGAGAAAACATGGAATTCTAAAAGATTTGAAGTATTTCAATGAATATTTTTTGTTTATACAACATTTTCAAGGAGTCAAGGTGGTTTGTAGTCCGAAAAAATATCTATTTTGAATATGTAAAGCAGTACTAACAGATTCTATCCAATATTACTTTGAAATTTTATATCCTGCTAACATACTTATTCCCATTTACACCAAGATTCTATTATTTATTCCTAATACTCCATTTTTTTGTGGAGTATAAGGAGAACTATACTAATGTTTTATACCATGTTTTCATATATATTATTTAAAATAATTTCTTGTGAATTTTCTATAATTATCTATTCTCAACTTCATTATATAATCCCCTGTTTATTTCTCAACTTCTTTTTGAAAAAAATTAAACATTTCTACAACCTATAACTTATGTTTCATAAAAATGATGTTTTTTATCAAAGTGAAATCATTAATAAAAGTGATAAAGTATAAATATACTTTATTATTGATGTCTCATCAGCCCACATAAATCATAATGAATATGTTCAAGAGGTCTGGTAGATTGAATGTAAATTATTTTATGAATTTTGTTAGTTATATTTCCTTTTCAGTAAGTAATAAGAAAATATTTATCTCTTATTTTCAATTCTGGAAAATTTTGGGCAACATCAACTTTATAAAGTTTATTCTTTTTTTTCTACCCAATATGGGAAAGTCTTCAATGCAATAATTTTTTTTGTCTTCAACACTCAAGTAACATGAGTTATTGAAATCTTCTATTTGAAAAAGATTAACACTGGTTCTTTCTCCGTTTGAAATAACTTTTCCATATTTCACACTTTTGATGATACAAAAATATTTTCTACAAAAAACTACTTTTACATAATCAAAAAGTTGACTTACGCTAAGTAATTTATGTTTTATCCCATCAACAAATAAAACTTACATAGATTTCAATTTTTCCGCTTCAATATCAGCCATTCCAATTCGTCTAATTTTTAAGGAACTATCATTACAAAGGGTAACTACTTCTCCATCATTACTTTCAACATGTTTCAAGAATTTTATATCAATTGTCATATGTGAGGAATAATCACTATCAAGTATCCATGGTTTGTTCCTTTTACTTTCTTTCAAAGCTTTCTCAACAAAAAAAGATCTTTCTCAACTTTATTTTTTATATATTCCTTTTAATTTATATCATAAAGAATTTGTTCTAGAAGGAGTGTCATATATATTTTAGCATGGTGACCACCCCGATCACATCTTCCAAAAAATTATTTTAGAGATTATAATTTATTTTTTTTGGAATGTTTCTAACATCTTTATAATTCAATTTTTCAACTTTCTGTAAGCTAAGAAATTTTCTCATTATACTTCCACTATTTATTCCACTTTTCTTAAATATTATCTTAGGTAGAGATAACTTGTTCAAAAAATTATAAGATTTATACCCATAGATACGACAACACCAGGAATTCCCATCAATATTTGATTTTATATTTAATAAAGATCTTCCTCTATAGAAAATTTGTTGTGGTTAGTAACTTCTTTTAGCTCTAACATACCCAGGATGTGGACCATATTTTATTTTGAGTGATTTTACTACTTTTGTTGATTTTATAGTTTTATCACATCCTTTCTCCACCCAATATTTCTATAAACTTTTTACAGAACCTGAAATGTTAAAATAATCAAATGAAACATTATTTTTGGTAAGAGAGGATTTCACTTGATTCTTATATTGAGTCTTCTCATTAACTTTAGAAGTCTCAGATTTTACTTCTGATTCTTTGTTGAAGTTTTCATTCATCTTCATCAAGTTACTTTAAGTATCAATAAATTTTGATTGAAACTAGTTAATTTATTATTCCTTATCTTCTATCTTCTTACTAAGATCATCAATCATATTTCTCTATTCATTAATTCTAGTTTTATAACTTAAAATCTCATGAATATATTCATCCTCTTGTTTGATGAAATCTTTTCTTCCATCAATATCTTCTTCATAATATTTCTTCATTAATATAATTTCTTTCTTGAGAGTTTTATTTTGATCAAGACCTGAAACAAGTTCTATTAAGAGTTGATACTATCTATAATATTCTTCACCAACTTCTTCACACATAGAGGACTATTTTGTTTTCTCATCTTTTGAAATGAAGGTTCTGAATTTTTATAAACTTTTATCTTCAAAATAATTTTTATCAGTTGAGTTTGATTCAACATTCATGCTCAAAATTCTTATCTTTTTTTCCATTAAACTTCTTCTTTTATTTTTTGTATGACCTTTCTTCTTTATAATTATTCCCACTTATTCCATTGAGGTTTTTCATCAGAATAATCTTGATATTATACAACATTATAGTTGAGGAAATTCATAGAAAATTGTTTGATTCCACCACACTCAAAAAATTGGTGAGGATGTTTACCTCCATATTTTACTCTTCATATCTGATAGTTTTTAGAGATAAGAGACATAATATTATCATTAAATTCATTATATTTCTTATCTTCAGAATCACAAGGTTTAGCTTCTTGAACATCTTGGATATTCATCTTTCTCATAGATTCAAAATACATTTCATATTTTATATTATTTTTAAACATTTGATCTTTTGTAATTTCATAAGCAACACGAAATTTATGCAATTCATCAAGAGATAAATCATTATTATCTTTTAATGAGTTAATGAAAGAATCCAACCTATATAGAATGTTGCTTATAATTTTATTCACAATTATAGAATCTTCCAGGATATCTCAAAATCCTCTAATATTGAAAAATATTTCATTTACTATGGTGAAGTGTTCATCAACAGTTTATTCACATCTCTTTCTAATGTCTTCATACTTACTACACTAGATTTGTAGCTTTACTTCCTTCACATTCGTATTCCCTTTGAAAATACATTCCACCTTGTCCCACATACGTTTTAAAGTATTGAGACCCATAAACTTTGGATAAAAATTATATGATAAGGATATAAGGATTTTATTTCTAGAATTTCCTTAAATTTCTATTTTTCTCTTATCAACAAACATAATATAATAATATTTCTCAATAGATGGAAAATTAATAATAGAAACATCAAAAACATCTAGGACAAGAGATAGTAGATAAGGAATAATCTTATTTTTCCATCCATAATAAGATTTTCCATCAAATATTGGAATTACTATAATACTTATAGTATTTAAATCATCCATGATAAGGATCGAACAAGGGAAACTCTATATGATATGAATTGAAGTTCCAAAAAACCAAATAACAACTGGAGGGGGGGGGGTTGAATTCGTTGTTCACTTTTTATGAGTTTCAAACCATTTATAATCTTAACCCTGGAAACCAGTTAATATTTATTTCCTTATCAATATTTAGAGAGTACTCATGGATTTAAAAGTAAGAAAGAAATTAAATCATTCAAGATTTACAAGGTTCATCCTCAGTATAAGAACTCACATCATTTCCATAGCCACTCCTGTGGGTCTATGGAAGTCCACTATTATGAAGAAGTGAATAAAACTTGTACAAAATCTGACCAGTCACCTTATATCTCTTGATAAGAAATATTATACTAACTCCTATAAATTTAAAATATTTTCTTATAAAAAATAGTTCCAAAAAAATAAAAATACTTTGTTGAAACTACTCCAAAATTTCTCAATCTGAATCCTCACTCCTATTTGGATGGATATGATTTTCTCAATATAATGAGCCTTGATATAATTCTCTCAATACAATGAGTTTGGATCTGATTCTCTCAATATGATTAGCCTAGATCAAATTATTTCAATATAATGGACTCAATTCAATTAACCCAATATTAATCTACAAAACTCAAACTCTACTAAAATGATCAATACAATATTTTTAAATCTGATCGACTCAACACGATATTACTCAATATGATCTTTCTCAATATAGTAAATAAACATTCAGCTATTTGATCCTTTTCATGATAACTCTATCTGAAAATTAATTTCACTTGAATTCTTCAACACTGTTCTATTTCTTCTTGCATTAAAAATAAACAATTAATGAATGATATAAGAAAGTATTTATAGGTGACTCAGAAAATCAAGAGTGGGAAACTTGAAAAATTTCCCTGCTTCTTCAAATTTTAAAACTCAATAAATCTATTTCATTTAAACTTCAACATTGACTTCTTCAATCCTCCATAGATTTCTTTGATATTTACAAAAAATTTAATTTCAAGTATGACCTCTTTAATTCATCATATAACTTATGGAATTTTATTTTTCAGTCTCTTCATATACATCTCATAAAAAATATATTTCTTTCTCATATCACTATGCATCTATTTCCTTCTCAGCGCATTACGAATTCTATTTCCTTCTCATCTCATTATGAATTATATTTCCTTCTTAGCTCCTTAGAATTTCTGTTTCCTTTAGCTTCATCTTGATGGAATCCTCATTATGATGGAATTATCATTATGATTGGTTTTTCCATTATGATGGAATTCCCATTATGATGGAATTCTTCACTCTGTAATTTTTAATTTCTTCAAACCTCTCCACCATTTCTTCAAAAGCTTTTACCATGAAGGTTTTCAAGATTTTTGAGAACTTAATCATTAGAAAAGAATTATATGACTTAGTTTAGAATGTTTGAAAACTTTCTAATGCCTAAATTAACATAATTAAACAAAACTCTTTAGCATCACTATGACTTCATAACTCAGCAATTTTTGTCTTTCTATAATTCAAGTAAAGTAATTTTTCTATTATTCAACATTTTATGCCTCTAAATATTCTGGATCCGATGATCTAAATCCGAGGATTATTGATACACTAATATAAATATGATGCTATTAAGTTTTATTATAAAGCCCATTATGATAAGCTAGGTCTGATTCCTGAATAAAAAAACTTTATTTTACAAAGAGGTTAGTTTTCACCAAATAAAAAAACTTTGTTAAAAAAATATATCACAAGGGTTCTTCAATATCCTTCAATATAATGTTAAAGGAAATTATTTTTATATCATATATTAGAGATGCATTATTTTATAAATATTAATAAAATTTAGTGTGATTTGTAAATAT
The DNA here is from genome assembly GCA_963277665.1 of Viscum album. NCBI lineage: Eukaryota > Viridiplantae > Streptophyta > Magnoliopsida > Santalales > Viscaceae > Viscum > Viscum album. The sequence continues at coordinate 1,565,728,831 of OY728157.1, read as the reverse complement.
TTACATCAAAACACTTCTAATGGTTATATTATTATTATATTTTTATTTTATTTCATAAAAAATAGGTCACAATGATTGTCAAAAAATATCATATTCACTCAAATTTGATTAAAAAAAGCATATTTATTTTCATTCACTTTAAGGAATGAAATAAGTAAATATCCTCATTCAATTTAGGGAACAAAATAATTTTTTTGGATTTTATAGTGTCTTCAAGACAATAACATGAATATTTAATTAATCAAATTCATCAAATTTTGTGGATGGATATATGTAAAATATATTTATTCTTATTTTTCATGAGCATTTAATTTATCTCAAAAATATTATAAGAAATAAAATTAAAGTGAAAAGAAATAAAATAATACAATATTTAAAAATATTCAAAGTAAATATCTTCACCATCACAAACCATTATACAATATAATAAAACTTAACACCTTCAAGGTGATAAATTAATAATATATTCTAAATTTAATGGTTTATACCATGATCAATAAACTTTGACAAGAAGTATGATAGGTACGTGATGTTCATCATTGATTAGAAAACTTCAGCTCGACATATAGTAGGTATGCAGTGTTCATTAGTTGACCACATTTATTATTAAAAAAACACATTATATTCAGGGAATGGAGTGAAATGTTTCATTTGTGATTCATTACAACTATTTAAGAGCTCATTTTTTGTCCCATAATAAAATATTTCCAAATTAATATATTTTTTTAATATTTTTCAAGAGGGGAAAAACAAATGTAACAATATATTATGTATAAAATAAGACTTATCTTTTTATATTTCTACTAGAATGAGCGGATCTGATGCACATGTGATGGGTATTGAAAAATAAAGACTTCTAAAAAAACACGAGACTTACCTTTATCATGTATAAATTAACTAATGTTGATGAAAAATTCATCAAGATGCATGATACGAAGTAGATAATCTTGTTGATAAAGTGTTATGAAATCAATCGAATACTAATTGAAACTAAAAATAATTTCAAAATAGGAAATGTAAGAGCAATCGTAGGGGAAGTGCACCATTGACGAAGTAGAAATAAAATTTGTATACAATGGGAGAAATGAAAAATAGAAATAGAAATATAATAAAAATACATGAATTAAAGAAAGGAACACAAATTAGATCCAAAATCTTTCATGTTTCAATAACATATAACCACATATATACAGTACAACGAATTTGATCTAAAAGTTGAGATTAATCCCTATAATATCTAATCCAAGATGGAATTACAATGGCTGGAGAATATGGAAGGTTGGCTATTATGAGGGAAATTTATTTGGAATTAAGGATTCATCATTATCATCTTAATTATGAAATCAATTTAATAATTTTTGATAACATATTTTCACACTCACACACACACACGTATATATAACATATGTATTTACATTTATATAATTAATAACTTCAATTCAATGTTTTTAATATTTTTTCAATATATTCATTTTTAATTAAATTTCACTCATTTTTAATATGTATTCATTTAATATTATTTATTCCTTAATAATTTGGATTATTTTTTACTTTTTTTATAATTTATTCATTTAATATATTTATAATTTAGTCATTTTGAATATTATTTTATAAATGATTATTTCTTAATTTATTTAAAATATTTAATATAGAAATATATTCATATTGATATGTATATATATATAGTGAAAATGGTTTATAGATAAAAATTAATATTAACTAAAAACATTGACCAATTATTATCGAATAATAAGCATTTAATGTTTATATTTTATAAATATCATTTTTTTCAATTTAATACATATCTATGATGTATATATATACATTAATTTCACACACATATATATAACTAATGTAATTTTTATATAGAAACACACACACATGACGTTTCTTTAATTTACACATTTTTAATATTCATTTTATAATTTTTTTCATTAACATAATATATTTATTATATTATATGTTAAATCAGTGAATTTTATTTTATTTTTATATTTTATATTTAATATATACTATTAATTTACTTTTAATATTTTTTATAATTGATTAATATATTATATTATTTTTTCATTAATAATATTAATAATTTTTTAAAATATTTTTGTGATTTATTCAGTTTTAATTTTTTTAATTTTTTTTATAATTTATCCATTGTTAATGTATATGTAGAAATTTTTATTCATGAATGTTTTATGTTTTTATTATTTTTGTGACTTATATAATTAATATATTTTAATTTTCATTTTATCATATATTCATTTTTAATTTTTTAATAATCCATACAATTAAAAAATAGTTGAGGTTGTAGTCTAGTGGTTAACACACCCCGTAATCTTGAATGAAACTCAGGATCAAATCCTAGTGGAAGAGTAATTCCAAGGTACTATAATAGAACTGTATAGGGTAGTGTAATTCTACTGTAGTAGAAAAACTATTCATTCGATTTGGGACTTTGGGCGACTGGTTTTGGTTTACAGCCACAAGGCATTTGGGCCACCATAGGCATTTGGACCATATGGCCTCCGAGCCACCTCAGGCCTCCAGGCCACGGTTTTTCGAGCCATGTGAAATAGGATCAGACCACATAGGGGAAAGCCTCAGGAGAGGAATTATAAAATTAACATCCACCAGAGCAGTGATAATTGGATTGGGAAGGATGAGAGGGTTTGACATTTGTCATTAGTACCAGACACCATGTAACTCTGCCTGGGGTAGTGCCATCCAATCAGCGATGTGAGGTGGGGATCCAGATTCCATAAATGTAGTAGATGCTGGGGAGTGGAGGTTCTAGTATAGTCAGGTCTGTGGGTCTTTGGGTTATATTCTTGTTCTTTTCCCACTTGGCCTATAGGTCACGTAAGGGTTCCCTCTCAACCCTATTAAAAAAGGGAATATTCACAAATGAACAATATTCTAATGGCCTTTGAGCTATTTAGAGAAATTATATATTTAATAACCCTTATTTTTTTAATATTTTAACAATCCATTAATTTTTTATGTGTTAAATTTCACTCTTTTTTGACATTAATTCATTTAATAAGATTTATTTACAAATAATGCTAAATATTTTTTATAATTTATTTAATTTTTTCATTTTTTAAATTTATTTATACATATTAATTTATTAAAATTTAATTTATTAATATAGTTATAATGTACACATTTAATATATATTCATCTTTATTTCAATATATATTCATTTTTAATTATTTTTATAAATTATATCATTAATAAAATTTATTGTAATTTATTTTTAATAGTTTTTATCAGTTTAAAAAAAAATAATTGATAAATATTGGTTTTATTAGTGCTAAAAAACATTGATAAAACCTATCTTTATTAATGTTTTTCTAGAAGGAACTGATAAAACTCTTCACTGTCTTTTAAAAGGAACTCTAATAGAACCCCACTCGCTCACCTCATTTAATATATTTTGGAACTCTACCTCTGCCACTGCTCCCCCTTAATATTCTTGGATGAATCAACCTATTCCATTTCCCCCCCTCGATCTTCTCAGATGAATCAACCTTATAACAACCAGAGGTAAGTGACTCTTTGTACCTGATCTTCAATTGGTTCATAAAATTTAGTTCTTCTTTTCATGTTTACTATACCACCCCCATTATACTTGGCCTATCAACTTGAACCAATATAAAATATCAATATCATCAGGTATTTGACTTTACTAGTTTTATATATCTAATTATTTCATTTTTCTTTGTTCTGTGATGATTCTAAAGGGGTTTGGAAACTCAAGTTTGTGTGTTTTTAAATTTTCATGTGTGATAGTGGATGTTTCATATTTTTCTTCATAAATTTCATACTTAAAAGACTATTATAATATTTTAGAATCAATTTCTCCCAAATTTTTTGACTCTATTTTGAAAATTCCTATTAATTTCATATTCAAACTACTCTATCAGTGTGTGGGTGCTTTGTAATGTGATTTTATCAATAAAACAAAATTTTTTTCAATCAAAATCTTAATATAATAAGGTGGATTTAAAAAATATTTGAATCAAAATATGAAAAAGAGTGAACTTCTTTGTAACCCTATGAAAATGATGGTGATCCAATAATGGAAATTTTATCTCTAATTACCAATATTTTTTTTACCTAAGAATGCAATATAGTTTTCCTAAGTTTTTCCCCAAGGAGGTTGTTAATAGAGTTATTTTTTACTTAAAATATTAATTGATTGAAATATGAATATAATTAAATTTATTGAAATAAAAATTATTATATAATTCAAAAAAGGGATTTTCATTGGAAAGTGAGTGTGAAAAAGAGAGTTTTGAAGAATAAAAAACAAGAAAAAGAGTGATAGAGTGTTGAAAAGGGAAGAATTCATCTTTTGAGGAAAGTTATAACAATATTTAGAGTAGCGACCATAAAAATTTTCAATATATGAGGTTCCTCTTCTCAATTATCCAAAATATTTCTTTCAATAATTTCTTTTTTAGTACTTAATCCATAATTATGAACTAAGGACTTATATTGTTAAAATAAAAGTGATTCATTACCCTAATAAAAATGATAATTATCTTTATTTCAATAATATGGATTAAGTAATCAATGATCATGGATATTAACAGTTCAATTGAATACAAACTATTCTCTCAACCTCGATTGAGTGTTGACAAATTTAAATAGTTTGTAAATAATTGAAACAATTCTTATTCAATTTTGAATTCTTAGAATAAAATTAAATTCAATAACATTTCAATCAAACATATTCAAAAAAATTAATATAAGAGAAAAAATTAATTAATTTCTTTGGTAAGAAATAAAGAAACAAAAACTATTGTTCAATTAAATGTAAACATTCCCAAAATAAAAAATATAGGAGTACATAAAAGATAGTTTAACATTTAACTCGATCTCTCCAAATTTTAGGTCACGAGAGGTTTATCCAAACATGGAAACACAACAACATCGATCATTTTTATCATTATAACTTTTTTGTCATTCCATCTTTTAGTTTCCAAACTGAGTATGCCTTTTCTCTTAGAAAAATAATCAAATTAATTTGAAGTTTTAAAAAATTTCTCCATTGATTATGAATACTATGTAATTATTAAATTCATAATAATTATATATTTACACACAAATATGTTTAGACACACACACAAACAATTAAATATATACACTCAAATTTTGATGCTTTATTTACATATGAATGTATATATACATTATATGCACACCTTAAGTGTTTTTTTACAAATTGAATATTATTGAACCTAATAAAATGAACATTAATTTAAAATGGTTGGAAGCTAATTCTATAGAAAAAGTGTAGGAGGATATAATTAAAGATTTCATCATGTTTTCAATAGAGCATTTGTTCCACACTTTTTAAATCCTTTGTATGTGTTTACATAATTGTTATTCAAGAAGAATTCGTCCAAATGAGTCTAAATAAAAATTGATTTGTCACAAAATATATCGAATCTATAAATATTGGACTAAACACGGGGAAAAACTAAATCTACATATTTATTGGGTTGATACAACAGTTTAGGGATAATCTGATTTGAATACTATTGAAAAGTATGATGCGGATCATAGGGAAGAGATGATAATTAAAATTTAAGATGACCTTCAAGAGTGTCCAAATTTGTTTGAGATGATAAATAGTTGTTTAAAGAGACTATTTTAAAACAGTTATAATAAATATACAACATTGTAAGCTGTATTGAAGTTATATAATTTTAATTATGGAAGTGGATTGATTGACACCAAATTTAAAGAACTACTTGGTCTCCTGAATGATATGGTACCCAAATAAATTGATCTTCCTTATCAAACATATGATGCTAACTTTTTTATGTTATTTGGGTATGATCTGTAAAAAATAAATGACTATCTAAATTATTTCACATTGTTTTCAAGGTACATGAATCACTAAAAAAATTCCCTATGTGTGTAATGGATCGATACAAGAAATGTGAATCATTTCATGATCCAACCTATAGGGGTCTGAACAGTGACTACCCCATGCCCATATCTAATAGGAAAAGGGATGATGACCAGTGCTGTGTAGGAATATCCCACAAATGAGAGGCATTATCCTAATATACTTACACACACACTTATCTAAGACCACACAATACATAAATGTAAAATAACTAAAACAAATGTAGGCATACCACTATAATACCATAACTAGAGTATGAAAGTGAAGTACTAAAAGAAGATAAAGGGGCCAAATACAAGCCTAACGAAAAACTATAAAGAGTCCAACCTACTCCAAGGGATAGGATTAAGGCTAAATGTAAGCTCCCAGACAACACCTCAATCTGAAAAGGTGAAGCTATGTTCCACCAGCTATGTGTCCTCTAGGGACACCACCAAATGGGTCTATATCTGTATAAGATATGACATGTGTGGTCAGAGTCCATGCAGAGGGGAGTATAATAATACATAGAATGACACCCCAGAGATAGTAAACAAAAAGAACTTTGTATAGTCAAATCAATACAAGGATATAAAAATCAATATATAATAGAAACACCCAGATGTACTTATGAAAGACACCATGCCCCTAGGTAGTCATAACCAACTACAATCAGTAGTATTATTCTCAAAGAAATGCTCATTCTAGGAGAATCCACTACATGACCCATGATATCATTGGATTTTTTTTAAAGAGGTCTAGATCATTAGGCCCCACCTAATAAAGATCACTGGTCTAATAAGGCATTAATAATCTAATAGGGGTTCATTCCCAAAACCATTGGGGGACACCAAAAACCTAATAGGGATCAACCCACTATATAGGGGAACATATGCCAATGATACCATAAACTCTACCGATACATACTACTAGATGGGGGATCAACACCCTAATCATGGCAGTCAAACTGATTCTAAAAACCCCAACTAGGGAAAAAATGATATAGGATCACACTGTAGTATTATGGAGGGACACTAGAAATTCTATCTGGGACTCAACCTCTAGAGGGGATCACAATCCTATGATGTGGTTGTAATGTCACACTGTACCCTTTAGGTAAAGGACCAAGGGAACAGACTTAACCAAGACTAGTCCAGACTAAATAAATGAAGATCTTTAAACACTCTTTGAGGGGGTAAATGGTGTGACTAGGTGTACACAACATTTCCATCTATCCCCAAGTAAACCCACCTGTTAAATCATCACATGAAATGTAAAAATATAAATACATTCTGTGTAGGTAAGGTACATGACATATAGAGATCTCCCAACACCTACCAGTGTGCCATTGGACATGTTTATGTATTGGTGGTCATGGCCATGTACCAGCCCATTTACTTGTGGCCGTGTGTATGACCAAGTACACAATATTCCACTGGTTGTGTACATGTTTCCATGTATGTGTACCTTCTAATGTACCCACTAAGCTGACCAAGAATGGTCACATGCAGTGTGATAGGGTCCACCATGTATGCGATCATTAACTTCATCCTAAAATCCTAGATGCAATTGAGAGTTCCCCACACAGTGTGTAATCCCGAATTAGACACCATGTTTTTTGAGATTTTATAGAAATATGTCCCTATTTAACGTGTTTCCCATATCTTCCACCTCCACCATCAATCTCACCCAAGAAAACTATACCTGGGGTTAACTGGAGTTTCCATCAGTTTTTCATCAGATTCCGTCCACTAAACAAATTGAGAATGCATCCAACGCCATCCATGTAATCATACACTACTTGGGAAAATGAAGAACTCATAATTTCATCTCATTCTCCATAGATCTATCAACCTTCATCATCAATTACCAAAATGAAACCTTTATTTCAACCCATACCAGCAACATCAATCTGTTTCACCAAAGAGTTGTCATTAAATGACCGAAAACCAAGTATTTGTCAATCCATTGGCTAAAGGAAATACCAATGGTGATCGAATGAAGAGATGGGGGAGAAAAACATAAGCCATGAAAAGTGAGTAATTAACCTCAACCTTCTTTAATTTGGTCTGAATCCATTATCGTAGAGATAGATGAATGAATAGGAATAAAACTCAATGAACAATTAAAATTCAATCAATTTAATTCTACCAATGATGCATGTATCAATTCTGTTCCTGGAATTGACCCATGTTCATTTGAGATTAAATAAAGTGATGGATATAAACAAGATCAAATGTCTTATTTGGAGTTTGGATCAATCGTTGTTGAAGAATGATTGCATTGTTATCATTGATGGGATCCAAAACACTTTTCTCACAATGATCCTTTATATGGTATAGGTCTGATGTTGATTTCCAAGAATTCTCTCCTCCAGATTTCATATGGTATCTATGGTTTAGTGGCCAACTTTTTTCGAAAACTTATAACTATGTATTTACAAAAAAACCATGCACTGCATCAAATAAAATAAATTAACTCAAATAATTAATTTATTTTATTATTTCCTAGCCTATTATGAATTTTACGCAAACATCCCATGCCAAAAATGGTTATGTATTACATAGGGTTAAAAAACTATGAAATTGTAGGTGATATCTGATTTTGGATTCAGGCCTATTCTCTGAGACTTATTCCATTTTTCCAGAAAGATGTGTGAGCATGCTATTTAATATATTTAATATATTTAAAACATTTATTACGGTCACATAAGACCTCATAATTGAACACCATTTGAGTTCTGGGTCTTATAAATAATCCATATAATATCCATAAATAATACATGGAAAATCCAATTCATTAAATTCTTCCCACCTTAGGGATTTGTATCCCGAAAAGATAAAAACCAACTCAAAAAGATGAGGGTACTGAGATCATATCTAGATCTACCACTACTAGGTGCTCTCCTAAAGATTTACCTGATTCCAATAGACATGAACTAGGGGAATCAATCACCAATGAAGGATCCTCTCATGATGATACTCAATCTCCACCAAGTACTTAGCAAAGGTAGCATCATCCTTGATATCCATCTTGCCCCAGAAGATAGCATGTGACAAGTCATGCATGTACGCAATCTACTATGGAATGCAGAAAGCATCATGTACCCTATACACCTATGGTGGTAGACCTAATAGGTATGAAAACTCATCAAATATACATATTACCTGTAAAGGACCAATGAATTTTGGAGATAACTTGCCACTAGAGAAAGATCTATGAAATCCACATCAAGGTGAAATCCTCAGAAAACATGGTCTCCCTACTAAAACTATAGAGGTATCCATTGTCAGTTTTTGTAAGACTTATCATGGATCATTACAATCCTTATATACTACTGGATGATATTTACCTTCTCCGTAGTAGATGTCACCAAATTCAGGCCCATGAGTGCTGACTCACCTAGATCAGCCCAACAATGTGGTCACTTTCAGGTTTGCTCATACAAACCTTGAATGGTTCTATACCAATGGTGTAATTATAGAAATTTTTATGAAATATCCACCAAGGGTAAATGATCCTCCCAAATACTACCAAATTACAACATGTAATCCCACAAAAAATCCTCCAATACCTGAATTCTCCACTCAGTCTGGGAGTGAAACACCATGATCAAGCATAAATAAGTCCCAAAGGCCTCCTATAATCCTTTCCATAACCATGATGCGAAGTGAGCTTCATGGTCAGAAATGATCATTGAGGGAAATCTATGGAGTCGAACTATATCATATATGTAGAGGAATCCCAACATATATACTTAACACTACTCTCAAATTGTTAGGAAGTGGTCCAACTTGGTAATTCATTCTAGGATCACCCTGATGGAATTGTGTCCCCTAGACATCCATGGTTACCCTATCATGCAGTACATGGATATCCCACCCCACTTCCACTCTAGTGACTCAAGGCATTGATCTAAACTCAATGGAACCTTGTGCTCATCCTTCACCTATTTGCAAGCGAGGCATCGAGAGACAAACTCTGTAACTCCATTATTCATTCCTAGTAATCAAAACTGAAATAAAGGGTCGTGGTACATCTTTTCCACTCATGGATGTACCATAAAAGGGGATGTATGAAAATCCCACATCACCTCCTCCAACAATGACAAAGTTACCATCATTATTCCTCTGAAAAGGATAGTGTGATCCCTAGTTTTAGAATATCCATCAGGAGAATGTCTAGTGGATATCTGAGTACACAAGGTCACACAGTTAGTGTCTCCTTGATGAGAATACTTGATAATATATAAAAGTAGTGGGGTAACAACCATCAACTATAGATATGAAGAACCATCCCTTTCCATTAAGGACAACTGTAATGAGGCTAAAAAATTTTATACCTCAGTTAACAACTAAGAATAAGATCTCTTAATGAGAGTGTCCGCCACCATGTTCCCCTTCCCAAAAGTATATAAAATATCTAATTTCTAGCCCAAGAGGAAATATAGTCACTGCTTCCATCTCAAGTGAAGATCCTTCTAAGAGAAGATATACATGAGACACTTATGGTCATAGTAGATGATAAACTACTCACCTAATAGGTAGTTTAACCACATATTAAATGCGAAGACTACTGCTGATAACTCAAGATCATGGGTCGCATAGTTCTACTCATGTGGTATCAACTGATGTGAACCATATGAAACCATTATCTACCTATGAATCAGAACACAAAAAATCCTGGTCCTCAATGAATTATAGAAAACTATGTACTCGACACCTTCCTCTCTAAATATCAATATGGGAGAACCCCTCAATCTATGCCTCATCTCTTGAAATCACATCTGGAGCCTTTCATTCCACAAAAAAGTATACCCATTTTGGGTCAAAGATGTCAAGGGTTCTTGAAATCTATAGAAATTGGGTACAAACATCTGATAGAACTGTAAAAACACAAGGAAACTCCTCACCTTGTAAACAGTCTTGGGTGGATCCCAAACAAGAACTGCCTAAAACATCACCGATTCCACTTCTAGTCCTGACTCTAAGATGATGTATCCCATAAAGTGAACCTAATGAATCCAAAATTGACACTTTGAGAGATTCCCATAATTATGGTGCTCTAAGAGTGTGTCCAGGACCATCCTCAAGTGTCTCATATGCTCCTCCTCGAATGCCTATCACACTAGGATTTCATTGATGAAAACCACCACAAACCTATATAAGAAGGTCTAAAAGATCCATTTCATGAGTTCCATGAACACTTATAGGGAATTCATCACCTTGAATGACATCACCAAGTACTCATAGTATTTTTAGAGACATATAAATGTTGTCTTTGGTATATCCTCATCCTATACTCATTGGTGGTAATAGCCTAATATGAGGTCAATATTTGAGAAACATCACACCCCTATCAACTGATAAAAGAGATTTTTGATCCTCGGTAGTTGAAAATTATTCTTCATAGTCACCTGGTTTAAGAGTTGTTAGTCCACACATAACCTTAAGCTCCATTTCACCTTCTTAGAGAATAATAATGGGGCTTCCCATAGGGAAACACTGGGTCTAGCAAATCCCTTCTCCTGCAATTTCTCCAACTACACCCTTAGAATGAGAGGATATATGGGAGCCATCTGATTTTCTTGTGAAGATATATGGTTTATCATATAATTAATGTCCATAGAAATGTATATCTATCAAAAATATTTCCTAAAACTCTACCACCACTATAGGGAAATGAAATCTCATAGCATCCACTACTCCAGAATTCATGCCAGCTAACTTATTAGTAATCAGCTACAATATCCTATTACCGATACCGTATTTCTCTTCTATGGTTTCATTTTCATATAAAAAGGATAATCCTCATCCCATCACTACATACACACCACATTATCCACCTAAAATAGTCAATACGGGTTTGGACTGTGGGTAGCCAGTCCATACCAAAGATGATGTCACATGCCTCATTACTACTACAAAGCGATACCATAGAAAAATATCACCACTAAGAATCAGAGTGTACATTCAGCATAAGTGTGAAATCACTGATTCACCACCTTTTGGAGTCTCCAATCATAGGGGTCGATCCAATTGCTCAATCTTAATCTCTAAAGTCTCGAACCAAATAAGTGGAAAGGAATGAATGACTCAAACCAATATCTATTAGTACTAAAACTAAATTAAAAAATACAAAGAGAATAACTTGTATAATCCCTAGATACTAGAGGTCATATGACTCTATAGCCTATAGCTGCCCTCATCCTTGACCACCAACTCTCTGATATTAGCATGGACCACCTGAGGGTGGTGGTGCTAATAGGTCAAATCTCGAACCACCTCCTACTTCTCTTCCAAACCCTCTTCCACATTATCCAAACTATAAAACAATCTAATACTACCTTTATCTCTTCCTTTAAGGCCGCTCAACCATCTCTTGATAAGCTATATGATGGTTCGAACAATTTCAAGTCTGGTTTCCCTGACTGTCATAGGAGAAACACCACCTATCCCTTGGATAACCCAAGCCATCATAGGAGCCATATACCACTGAACCAAGGTAATGGGATCGGCTCTTGAAGCATCTCACATGCTTGGATCCTTGTTACTATCATCACCTTCCTACTACTGAGTTTTCTGCTACTCAGTTCCCACTATCGGCACCCAATGTTAGCACATTCTCTACTAGGAATCTCTCCACCACCAAGGGTTTCTCAAGCACCCCAAAATAGATGGGAATGAAAAGGGATATCACTAAAGCCTTGATATCCAATAGTGATCCCTAGTCAAAGGTTCATGATTTGAGGAACTGATGCCACAACATATTTATGGTGTGATGTGAGAGATTAGCATGCCTCAATGAGTACTCTACCATGGTCAAACAACCATACTATAGATATATAATATCCTATATGCGTACTAATCATAACATGTCTATATATTAATCCTTCCCAAAGAGATGCTCAAAGTATGAAAAGGAGAGAGATATATTATTTTTCGATCAAGTCACTATTATCCATCATCTCCCAATAGAGCCTTGAAGAAGACTCTCTGCGAGGAACAACATCCAATAATATAATGTTCTTATAAGAAAGAAAATGCAAGTAACTGACTCTAGACAGTCCTCATCCACATGGGGTTTTGGTTCACCACAAAAACTAGGAGTTCACTACCTCTAAAACTCATGAAGCACACTAAGAATCCATTTATCCTCTTCTGGCACTACTGGAACTTGATACTACTCAATGGGTGGTGGTAAATATGCTAAAATGCCTAGAGGTTCTATCTATTTTACAATTCCCTATACTGATTCCACATCACTAGGAAGATCATCCTCATGATCACACAGTGGAATCCTAGATGGATATTTATGTGGAGGCATACTAAAATAAAATAACATCTACCATAATCAAAAGAGTTTTTCTGGGGAGAAGACTCAAGAATGAAATGGGAAAAAACCAATTTCTATATGATAAATTTACAAAAAATTTCTTTGTATCCTATGTCTATATGTACCGAGTCAAAAGGCATTTGATTAGAGTATTGGTGTATGGATACATTGGTCATTGCACCAACACTAGAGTCCCTGGTCAGAACACCAAACACGAAACATTAATTTTTTTTGAATCAAAATAATCTCACTAACTATGGTCCCATGGTAGAACTGACTGCTCTAATACCACTCTTTCATGACCCGACCCATCGAGGTATGACCTGTGACTACCCCAAGCCCACCTCCAATTGGCCAGGGGCTAGAAACCAGTGTTGAGTAGGCATATCCCATTAATGGTAGGTATTATCTTAATGTACCTATACACATGAACACATATCCAATCCCACATAATGATGAAATGTTAAATAATTGAAAAAACTGCATTCATAACACTGTAATCCACTAGGTAGAGCATGATATTAATGTGTTGAAAGTGAAAAAAGGGACCAAATAAAAACACAAACAATAACTGTAAAGAGTCCCACATGTTCCAAGGGTGAGTAATAAGGTTAAATTAAAGCTCCCAAAAAACACCTTAGTCTAAAAAGTTCAAGCTACTGTTCATCAGCTCTATATCCTTTAGGGAAATCGTCAAAAGGATAGATGATTTCATAAGACATGAAACCTGTTGGAAGGGACCATGCATGGGTGAGTAAAGAAATACCTAGTAGGGCAAAAAAAAAACACAAAACACAAAACACTAGGTATAGTTAGTTCAATACAAGGATATAGAAAACAATATATAACAGAATCAAACAGATATACTTAGGAAAGATGCCAAGACCCCAGGAGGTCATAACCAACTACCAGCCATATAATTCTTCTCAAATCAATGCTCATTCTGGGATAATCCACTCCATGATCTATGATATCACCAAAGAAACTCATTGAATAATCCTTTATCATTTGTCACTGCCCAAGAAAAATTGAAGGTCTAAGAAGACCTTAATACTTAGATAGGGGGTCATTCCCAGAATCGTCGGGGGCCACCATGAACCCAATCTAGATCAACCTGCTAGTTAGGGTATCATATAACAATGATACCACAAACCCTACCAATTTTACATTCTAGATGGGGGATCAAAACCCTGCTCAAGTTGGTTACATCAATTCCATAAACCCCGCCTAGGGTGAAAACATGATATAGGATCAAGTTCCAGAATCAAATAGGGACACCAAAAACTCTATCAGAGATTCTTCCTCTAAAGGGTATCACAATCCTGTGATGTGGATGCAATGTTGTATTGTACCCTAAAGGGAGAGGACCAAGGGAGAACACTTCACCAAGAATGGTCCAAAATAAATAAATAAAGATCTATAAACACTCTTTAAGGGTTTGAAAGGAATATACTAGGTTTACACGATGTGTCCAACTATATACAAGTCTTCCCATGTGGAAAATCATTACTAAACATGTAAATCAATGAATATGTAGTGTGTAGGAGAGGTACATGACATGTAGAGATATCTCGTCACCTGCATGTGCCCCACTATCTATGTCCATATACTGATGTCATGTCTATTTATTGGATCATTTATATGTGACCATGTTCATGTCCAAGTATATGACCTAACATTACCAGCATACTTTTAGACTTTTCCATGTAATTTATAAATTAGGCACTGATCCAAACATGAATTTATTGTCTAAATTTTTCATGTTCATTATGGTGTGGTGAAATAGGTACAATTTTTCCTTCTATGTTTTAAATACATAATATATATGGGTTTAATCTAATTTAGTGATATCACTTCTTATTTTCATTTTGTTAGTTTCAAGGGATAACTTATAGAAAGGTGGGTTTTAGAACTAACTAGTTGTATTATAATAGTTTTTTTCAAATACTCAATTGATAATGATAGTTTTGATCTAATTTTTTTAAATTGACAAGTTTTAAGCTTTCACTATGAACCTTGTTCCTTTTAATTTAATATATAAATGTATTGATTGTATTGTTTATAAACATGAACATTCCTATTATTACTCAAAAAATGATCATGATGTATAAAATGTCCCATAAATAGCCAATTAAAATTATATTTGGCTTGAATTATTAAATTTCATAATATATAATTCTCAGTAAAAAAATTCCTATGATAAGTAAACTCAAACATATCTATTAAAGGAGACATAAATAATAACACCTCAAATTTACACCAAGGATAACTTATTCAATAGGTCCCACATGAAACCATTGTGAGAAATATGTATATAAAAATGTATACAAACACTTTTCACACAAAAATCATTTCACAATCCTTGGATAACAGTCCTTATCTTGTGATAAAATTTTACTGCAAGTACAAGGAGGAATATTATCATACTAAAATATATTAAATCCACTGAACATAAAATAATGATAATGGAATAATTTATCTTTATTTAATAAATAAAGTAATATATGATATAATCATTATCTCAAAAACAATAATCTCATGATTTATCTCTAGAACATGATTTATAATAAAAACATGTTGAAAGATTAAGAAAAACTAATAAGGCTATTTTTGTAAAATGATAAAAATAAAAAAATATGAGATGCTGGGTACATCTAAAACATGGACCAATCATCTTTGGAAATCATTGAAAATTGATAATTCAATTTTTAATAAAATTTTATTTTTATATTATTATTTCCCCTTATTAAACATGATTATGTGTATAGGTTATCAAACAACTGGTAGAAAACAGTCCTCTAATGTTAGTTAATTTTAGTTTTGAACATCATTTTTTTGGGGATATCTATGCAAGTAACATTATAAATATATTTTGAATGTCAGTTTCTAAAACTATCATTAAAAATTATTCACATCCACTGTTATCTTTTAAAAATGAACATTTCATCCCTTATCTAAATATCCAACATGGAAAAGTATATATATATTTTTAAAAATATAAATATTTTTGTGACAAAGAATCCATCATGATATCATTTAGAGAAACAAAAATTGTATAAATTATGATTTGATAACATATATCCATTTCATTTTTGAATTAAACAATCACCTAAAAAACTAAATGGTTTACAATTATATGAATGAATCGAATAAAGGTCATCTATGATACCATGGTAATAATCAAGAAAAAATTACAAAATAAGAATAAAAACAAAACTAGATGACAAAATAAGGGAGAATATGACATATTTTACCTCTTAGAAGAAATAATTAATCAAATAAACATTTTTGTAAATATATATTCATACATGAACCATTTATAACTATTATCATTGATAATTATAGTAAAATACTCCACTATATCTATTATTTTATTAAATTTTAACATTAAATTACCACAATGGTTTAATGTACACACACATGATATGAAATCTATGAATGAAAAAGCTAAATTTAGAAGAGACAATATATATAGAATGGAAGAAAGTGTTAAATTTTTGGAGGGTGAATGATATACAATTATAGGTATATTTGATGGTTAAAAACTTAAATAATGTAAATCCTAAAATTAACATTCATCTCTTCCTCCATGATTAATTAATCACTTCATTCCATACTTTCAAGTTCATTGAATCCGAATTCTCCTCCACCTCTACCTTTATCTTCTCCACCTCCACCTTCATCTCAGCCTCCACCTCTATCCCTATCGCCCCCTCTATATCAATTTTCCTCAAGATTATCATACTTTATCCCTACCTCACCTCCAAATTCCATCCTCACATCCCCATTTTAAATCCATAAATAACTACCTTCAAATCTATATTTATATCACTGGGATTAATGTGGAGGTAGAGGTTAAGGTGAGGACGGTGTGGGGAGGCACCTCCAACTTAAACATGACTCCCACATTAAATTCATATGTAATTTAATTGGTTCTTCATTTATTTCATTTTTATAGGTAATTATTCATTTTAGTTTTGTTATATAATTTTCTCCTTTGGTAGAAATTCAGTTTCAGTTATTTTTTAATTTCAAAGATGCATGGATTTGCTTACTTCATCTCTATTAATGAATAATTCTATTTATATGCCATAGGTTTTCATTTTCCTTACTTATTTTAAAGTTACTCTTATTTTATAGCGTATTTTCATGTCACAAGCGTGATTTTAAATATTTTAATTTTAATACTACAGATTTTTATGAAAATATAGTTTTATAACACATGAAGTTTTAACCATGGTACCTATGAAAATGTGTGCATTCAATCAATATTTTTTCTAAAACATGTTTTATACATCATGAAATGTACGAACATACTTAGTATTAATATTTTATTAACTATGAATCAAAATATTTTTTATGAACATTACTTTATGTATCCATCATATAATTTCATTTTATGAATATATTACAATGATTACTATTTTTTTTATTCCCCCAAGTGTTTCTTTAATTTATGATAATTTTTTAAAAACTGTTCATTATTTATACTTCTACACAGCTACACATGATTTGTTCTTTATCAAATCAAATCAAATATTTTTCATTAAATATATTTATATTTATTCTGTAGATACTTGGTTTGTACCTTTTAATAATTTTAAATATTTCTAAATATATTTCTAGAGATAGGTGCTGAGACGACGTGTGATTTTGAGGCCCGGTGTGCCTGAAATTAATTTTTATAAAAACATTGAATATAATTTATATTGTGCATTCATAGTTAATTAATGAAAATTGGATAACTCTTAAAAGGTTGATCATATCGGAAATCCAAGACCACATTCGTGTTAAGAATATGGTTTTTACCCGAAGCACGATATAAAATGATTCGGTCTGGGACGTTCGGACCTCTCACTCATTGGAAATGCATTTAAGTAATTTAATTAATTAATTTATGAATTGATTAAATTGAATTTGACCTAATTAAAATCCTTTAAGTAGTTCTTTAGAAGGAATTTCCTAGGCTTAGACTCATAATTCTTGTGATTCACCGGTGAGAGAATCATCTTCCTCTGCAGAATTCCTTAGACGAATGTCAAACCCCTAGATCAAGGAGGATAGAATGAAAAAGATCCCCCTTCCCCCATTGGAGAACATGTTATTTACCCGAAATCGATCCAAAAAAGTGGTGAGACTCTTGTTTAGTGTTTAATATACCTTAGATTAAACATTTGAGTATATTGATAATTATTTCTTCAATCTGAACACCCTTTACATGTGAAAATGAATAGGAACTGTATTATTTTCCTTTTGTTTATCAGTTATTTATAATCCAAATTGAATGTTCTTAATCGTTGGAAAATAAATCTTGGCCAAAAATCATAAAACTTTGTTCTTGTACATTCATAACTCCGTTATTTGCATTACTCAATGATGGGACCCATGGATCCTAGTTCGAGAGTTATCAGGCGACCCGATCTCGATCGGGTTCCTAGATTCAAGGAAGATCGGTGAAACCATGATAGTTCTTCAAGAAAATCACATATATTGGATCTTCATGATGATTGGATGATGAATCTGAATGTTCTATGCTAGAACATTGAGACTCAGAAGTACGGTGGTGTGTAGGATGTTTAGCTAAATCCTCATGATGAACGATGGCTAATTTGTGGTGAACGATGGCCGAAAAGTGTGAATCTTAGTCAGATCCATGAGATTTGGGAGGAACCAAGGAGGGATCGATGGAGGCGAGACCAGATTCAAAGCACAAAATCATATATAGAAAATCTATGTTTTTTGTTGAAATCCCGACTACACTCCATGTTCAATGTTGAACACATGGCATGTAGCATCCCTTAACGGCGACGCTAGGGTTTGGGAAACTTTTAGGGTAATTCGGCATGTCATAGTACATTACATACTATATACCACTTCCCTGATTTGAGGATATTTTTGATTGGTCACACAGGTGGGGATTCCATGTAGAACAACATAGACACAATTTGGCCACACGAATAGTATTCTATAAGGGCTAACACATAGTGTACCAATGTATACAAACACAGGTTCCAAGTACACGGAAAAAACCAGTAAACATGGCTCGGTCCTCGGATAGGTGGGACATGACTTGTAGTCCACCTACAAGGCATATAACCCTACTAATATGGGACCTGTGTGACAACCATAGACACGACCAGGTAGTGAAGAGGGACCACATGCTGTATGGGTCCCCTCACATGCCATGTAATACTTGATCTCTTCTAAAGAATCTTTTATCATACATATTTTGTTCATTTGAACTTAGATTTTAGCCAACAATATGCCTATCCTGAGTGTTTTTCCATGTATACCATGATGGTACCCTTGAAAGCGGATTTTAAGAAAGACTATAAAATTTTCAGGGTTTGGAACACGCTAAGGTGACACCTGAATATGAAAGAAATCATAAAAAACCACTAGAGAAGTATCAGGACAACCCTCTTGCTGGGATCGGTAGTGGCATTCCCCAATGAAAGATTTGGTATTACCCTCTAATAGGACTGAGAAGTTTCATTCCCCAATGATCTTTCTGAGTTTCCCTCTCGTAGGATTGGCCAGTAGAGTTTCTCGATGTTCTAGGCTTACCCTCCAACTTGGTTGGCCAGTAGAATTCCCCAATGACATCTTCCAGGTGTAACCCTCCAACTAAGATCTATAGTGGCATTTCCTAGATGACTATCAAATTTTCCCTCTAGTAGGACTGGGTAGTGGGAATTCCCTAGTGAAACCCCCCAGTGGTATCCTCTAATTGGGCTAGGTAGAGCATTCCTTAGTGGATACCAGAGTAGGACCCACATATCATACCAGAGAACAAGATCATTTCCTAAAACTAGTGACCCCTCAACCGTGTGGCATTGTGAAGGGATGTGGTTTTATGTACCTTTTGACTCACAATAAAGAGGGACACCTTCCCCATCGAGATGTGTTCTTGTGACGTGACCTAAAATTGTGTGGGAGAGTCAGTGCTATGCAAAGTAGATAGTATCAAGGTGTGGTGATTGAGTCCCTTTGACTTGTGTGTTATGGAAAGACTCATGAGGTGCTGGGAATCATTGATATACTTACCTTAGAACTATTAGTGACTATTCTTCTTGGGATGAGCTATGAGATGGGGATTACCTTACTCTTTCATTTTGGATTATTTGACTAGGACTATATATATATACACACAAACATATATATATATATATATATATATCATGTTTCAGTACCCACTCCTTGGGTTTTTTTTGTTATCCTTCTATGAGAGGAGAATATGTGTAGTATATTTCACACACTTTCTGTGCCTGATTCTCACAGTTGGATGAGTCTACTCTCCTACTATAGGTAGCGATGTTTTGAAAAGAAGTTTATCTTCTCACCATTTGGAGCTCCTTGTGTTTTGATGAGTTTACTTCCACTATATTATTGGGTTGAGCTATAAACTTTTATCGTATCTTGTTATATATACTACCGTCCTCTTCAGTTTTATCTCTTACTACCCCCTCTTTACATTTTTGGGGTGTTCTACTAGGTATATATTTACTCACCCCTGCATGGGATTTTCCCAACATGTGTTGTGTCTTTTTTAGACGATGGACATGTCAATCTTTACTTTAGAGGATCTTAAGGATATAGACTACTTGAACCATGTTTGTTGGTCATATCTTGGGGTACAAAAGATGGGGTCTTAGATTTTTCCGTTTTCTAGTTTTTTCATTTTGGGACATATTCCTGGGTGGGTTTGTATTTTTCCAT
Source organism: Viscum album (assembly GCA_963277665.1). Classification (NCBI taxonomy): domain Eukaryota; kingdom Viridiplantae; phylum Streptophyta; class Magnoliopsida; order Santalales; family Viscaceae; genus Viscum; species Viscum album. Next base: position 1,565,707,881 of record OY728157.1, on the reverse strand, counting down.
TTTTCTTTTCAGTTTACATTACCGTACTTTATACTCTATAGAGGTCCTTGCTTGTTTGGTTTATTTATAGCAATGTTTTATCTTTTATTTATTTCCCTGTGCACTTTTTCATTGAGTGGTCTATTGGCATGTGTATAGGTTTATAGGGAAAGTCCTCTCTGAGTTTAGTGTGCCTTCAGTGCTTGTCGCCACCCCTAGCCTATAGAGGCAGTCTAGGGGTAGTTGCAGCTTGAGCCCCAACTGTGGTCGGGTCATGAAAAATTTATATCAGAGGTGGTTCATTCCTTGGGAAATTGTTCAGACATTCCCTAAAAAGGATTGGTTGGGTTTAGGTAAATATTTTATAAGTATATTGAGTGCAGATCTCAGGACAGGGAGTCCAGTGATGGTGCGAAGGCTAACATATCCATTCACCAGGACCCTGATTACCTTCTTGTTGACATAGAACCCTGAGACATTTTGTTATAGGGAAAATGGTTTATGTTTCATATAGGATAGAGTCTTTGACTTCCCTTCTTGAGTCAACTACCCATTTTTATCAATATATATGTATATATATATATAAATATTCTCAATTTACCATGGTACTCCTTGATAATTTTCAGAATGCCTCCGCGATGGCATCCATCTAGGATACCAGCTTCGGTTCAGGACAATAACCCTATGAGTAATAAGGCATTAGTTTAGGGTCCATCATGAAATACCATTCCTCAAGGTGGGCAGGTAGAAACACCTGCACCTGTTGAGTAGTAGATCATCCCATTAGAGTTGGCTGAGGATGTGCATAGTCTAAGTATACTCTGTGAGTTCCAACCTCAGTGACCTTTGATGTTCTAGGGTAGACCAGATCCCTAGGCAGTAGAGGATTGGATTGAGTTGGTGGTATGCATATTCAGGCTTGTTCAGACCCCAAAAAATCAGACGGTGGCTTTGGTAGCTATTTTTTCCATAGGGTAGTTGAGAATTGGTGGATCTTTGTTACATAGATACCTGATGAGTTGACACTTTCATAGGATGAATTTAGGCAGCTATTCTGTGATTAGTATTACCCCTTAGTAAAATGATCCATTTAGATCTAGGAGCTTCTAGAGAATCAGCACGGGGGGATTTTATTATCACAGTATGTGGATAGTTCCATATACCTTACATGATTCTATCTCGATATGATCATAGATGGATACTTTCAAGCACAGATGTTTGATAAGGGACTCCGTAGAGAGATACGATCAAGCGTAGTGCCCTTGCGCATCCCCATCTATGACAGGGTGCTAGAGCAAGCACTTATGACAGAGATCTTTCTGTCATTGGGATGCCAGATAGATGGATCAGGTAGTGGGTGTGATAGGGTTGAGTCATCTACAGTAGTAGGCATGCACTAGAGATTTTTGGAATAGGAGGCCCTTTCATGAGAAAGATTAGGGACATGTCCGTATAGTTTAGGGGCAGCGCAGACCACCAAGGGTATCCTGGAGAGGGACAATGCTATAATTGTGATTGATGAGGTCACATGGCATGAGACTGACTAACCAGAAGTGCCGAGCATCCCAGATAGATAGTTGATGGATGACCATGGAAGAGATAGTTCTGTGATCAGGGATCTCCCAGGTAGGGACGTGGTGGTCCCTAGAGTGGAGGAGTTGGTAGTGGAGTAGGAGGATATGTAGGTGGGGGACTATGGTTTGTGGTTATTCAAACACTACCACCAGGAGAACTACATCAGGATTAGGGAGCTAGTGGTTGGAGCTGCAGAAAACTGCAAGCTTTGAATGTCTGTGATCTTACAGTGCACGATATGATTCAAGGTATGATATGTGTTTATTATAATCTTACCTTAGTATTAGTAGACATAGGTTCTAGAAATTCTTTTATCTCTCGACTATTGGTGCGAGAGTTGGATCTCCCAAAAGAGATGCTAGCACAACAACTTCTTCTTGAGGTTCCTATGAGGAACACTTCCCCTTTTTCTTTTATCTGATGACAGTGAGTGCTATTTCTTAGTGGAGAGAGGTTCATGTGGGACCTACTTGTCATTACGATGGGACCCTGTGAAATAATCTTGGGAAAGTATTACCTTTCTATGGTCCAATACTATATTGAATATCACCGCATACCAGTCAGACTCCTATGCATTGATGGGATTAGGTTCTCCTTTTTTGATGAGAGAGACCTCATAGTAGGAAGAGCGGGTTCTGTGGGCAAGAGGTTATAGACTATTATCCATCTCGTAGAGAGTGAAACCCTTGGTGAAGAAGAATATTTTGGAATATGGATTCATTCAGTTGTGTAATATTATATGGGCATCTTCCCTAAAGATGTTTTGAGACTACGTCTGAGGAGGGAGATGGTGTTTTTCATTGACTTTCAAATAGGGACTCCTCTGATATCTTATGAGGCATATCAGATGAAACCCAATGAGCTCCAAGATCGACAATTATAGTTGGAGGATATTTGTAAGAAATTTTTCATAATACCCAGTGTGTCCTCCTAGGAAACTCTAGTTTGGTTCATAAAGAAGGCAGATTGTAGATTACAACTTTGAGTGGATTATTGTCGCCTAAATCAGGACACAATAAAGAAAAAGTACCTTTTTCCAAGGGCTGATGACTTATTTTATTAGTTTTGAGGTGAAATATGATTTTCTAAGATCAATATGAGGTCTGAATACCACAACTTGTAGGTTCATAAGGCCAATATTCCAATTTTTTCTTTTCGATGTTGCTATAGACACTATGAGTTCCTAGTGATTCCCTTTGGTGTGATGAATGCACCTGCCGTTTTTATGGATCTGATGAACTAGATCTTCTAGCCTTTCTTGTACTAGTTTGTTGTTTTCTTCATCGATTACATACTCATTTACTCTGTAATAGAGGAAGAGCATGAAGAGCAATTGTGGATGGTTCTTGATTTACTTCGATGGAACCATCTTTACAAAAATATCTCAAAGTGGTAGTTATGGATACACGGGGTTCAATTTATGTGGAATGTCATTTATGAAAAAGGTTTATCCATATATCCAGCAAATATGGAAGGAGTGATTTCTTGGGAGCCACCCAAGAATGTGTCATAGGTGTGGAGTTTCCTTGGTTTTGAACGATACTATAAGAGATTTATGGTTGACTTCTCTAGGATCCCTACCCATTTGACTACCTTGATATAGAAGGGATAACCATTTAACCAGTATGAGAAGTTCTCGTAGGTTTACAAGGAGTTGAGGAAAATTCTAATGAGTGCTTCATTTTTGAGACTACTAGAGGCAGGTGTTGAGTTCCTAGTGTATTAAGATTCCTCAAGAGCTGGGATCGGTTGCGTGTTGATGCAACGATAGGCAATAATCACATACGGGTCGAGGAAGTTGAGACCCCATGAGAAGAACTATGAAACTCATGACCCAGAACAGGAAATGGTAGTCTTCACCTTGAGGATGAAGAGAAACTACCTTATGTGAGAGAACCTTTTGGTTTACTCAAACCCTTAGAGTCTTAGGTACATCTTTACTCAGAGAGACATGAACCTGAGGCAGCGAAGCTGGCTAGAGTTCATGCAAGACTTTGAATTTGAGCTAGTCTATACTCTAGGGAAGGGAAAAATTGCAGCATATTCCTTTAGTAGGATGTCTCAGGCTCTCTTAGTGGAGGAAGCATTTTCGTAGTCAGCTTCCCTACAACCGGACCTTTTGGAGCAGGAGGGTACAATTTTTCTTCAGTCGATGGGGTTAAATCCTTCTCTCCTTGAGCATGTGAGAGAGTTCTAGTCGGGAGACATCGACTGTGAGGTTATAAGGGATTAGATATCCATAAAAAACACACTAGATGGATAATATGAAGGGGGTAATTAAGAGATCTTGTTCTAGGGGTAAACTGTGGTTCCATTCACTATGCAGGAGGAGGTGATGTCGGTGTTCTACACTTCTCACTTAGTTATACATATTGGTGTGGAGAAGATGTATAAATACCTTCTTCATTAGTTGTGGTGGTCTAGAAAGATATGGAGTGTAGTTGAGTTCGTCACATGGTGCCTCACATGTCACCAGGTAAAAGCCAATAATTTTGTTTCAACAGGTTTGTTGCATCCTATTGATATTCTAGAGTGGAAATGGGATGACATATCTATGGACTTTTTCATGGGGATTCTGCACACAATGAAGGTAAATTATTCCATATAGGTTATAATAGACTGACTGACGAAGTCAGCACACTTCTATACAATTAGGAAGTAGATTTTGGTGGAGAGTTTGGGGAAGTTTTACGTGTGGGAGATCGTCCGCCTTCACGAGGTACCCTCGATGATTCTATTAGATTACGATGCACAGTGTATGTCATGATTGTGGAGAGGCTTGGAGGAGTCATTTAGGACCCAAATACAGATGAGTAAAACCTTTCACCACTAGAATGATGGGAAGACCAATAAAACTATCCTGGTGATAGAGAATATACTAAGGTCTTGCATATTGGATTTTGGCTAGATCTAGGAGGATCACATTCCATTGTTAGAGTTTATGTAAAACAACAACTACCACTCTACCAACACCATTGAACCATTTGAGGCCCTATATGGGCGACCTTGTATGTTACCATTGTTCTGGATAGAGATTGGAGAGTCATCTCTTATAGTCCCATAGTTAGTGCATCCAACAATAGATAAAGTGTAGGTCTTCCATGAATGGATGAAGATGACCTAGAGCAGATATAAGTATTACACAGATCACTCCCACAGCCCCTAGAGTTTGAGAAAGAAGAACATGTTTTCTAGTGAGTCTCCCCACAATGAGGAATGAAGAGGTTTTTCCAGAGAGGAAAGCTATCCCCAAGGTTCATCGAACCATTCCAGATCATGCATAGGGTTGGAGAGGTTGCTTACTTCCTTTCCTTTCCCGATTGATGGAGCGGGTGCACAGTGTCTTCCATGCATTATAGATGAGGAGATACATGCATACACCCAAGCATGTCATTGACTAGGGAGAGCTGGATATCGAGGATAAAACCCCATTTATAGAGAACCCGATGGAGATTGAGGAATGAAAGGAATAAACCTTTAAAGGATGGTACATCACCTTGGTTCATATGCAGTGGAAACACAGTAATGTGTAGGAGAGCTCTTGGGAGGGGGAGATCCAAATTTGGGCTCAGTATCCTAAGTTTTTTTCTTTGTTTTTCTTTCCTGAGACAAAAATATTGAAGGAGGGAATGATTTCAAGACCCGATTTTTCCTTGTGATATTTTCAAATAATTCTAAATATATTTCCAAATCTAGGTGTTAAGATGACATGTGATTTCGAGGTCTAGTGTGCCCTAAATAATTTTTTATAAAAATATTGAATATATTTTATAATGCACATGCATGGTTAATTAAATAAAATAGTATAAGTCTTAAATGGTTGATCGGATCAGAAATATGAGACAATGATTGAGTCTTTAATGCAATGTTTACCCTAGGAAAGACATAAAATGAGTCAGTGTGGGTTGTTCGGAACTCTTTCTCATTGGATTTGCATTTAAGTAATTTAATTAATTTATTAATTGGTTAAATTGACTTTGACGTAATTAAAATCATGTATGTAGGTCTTTAGTGGGAATTTTCTAGGGTTGGCCTCATAATTCCTATGATTCAACAGTGAGAGAATCATATTTCATTGGATAATTACTTCAATGAACCAAAAACCCTTGGATCAAGGCAGATCAAACACAACAGATCCTCTTTCCCCCATTTATGAATGCATTCTTCACCAAGGACTGATCCAAACAAGTGATGGGACTTGTTTTTGGTGATTTTTACTACTTATATTAAACATTTTAGTATACTGATAATTATTTCTTCAATCTTCGCCCCCTTCTCAAGAGATAAAGGATTTGAAATGGATTATTTCTGCTTTGTTTATCAGTTATTTCTATTCTAAATTTCAAGTTCTTGATCATTTTCCAAGAATGATTGTACAACGATCATAAAACTTTTTTCTTTTGAATTCATCCATCCATTCATCACATTCCTCAATTATGGAACCCACGGTTTCTGGTTTAATAGTTTTTGGGCAACTCGAGCTCGATTGGGTGCCCATATTCGAGGTGGATCAACAAAACGATGACGATTCTTCGAGAAAGGCATAGACCTGGGATTGTTGTGAAGAATGGATGATGAATCTGAAGGTTTTATGCTTGATCATTGAGACTCAGAGGCCTGACGACATGTAGAATGTTCAGCCCAACCCATGTGATAAACACTGGATGATTTTAGTGAATTAAGGTCGACAATCATGAATCTCATTCATATCCATGAGATTCAGGAGGAACCAATGTGAGATCTATGGAGGTAGAACTTGATTTGAAGCAAAAACTCAGATATAGAAAATCAATGTTTTCTATTGGAATCCTAATTATAAAATATGTTTAATGGATAAGACATGATGTGTAGCCTCCCTTATTAGAGGCGCTAGGGTTTGGGAAAATTTTAGGGTAACATGACATGTATTACTCCCATACAGGCTATGTACCCCTTCCCTAGTTGGCCGATCTGTGTGATGGGTCATATAGATGGGGAGTTCGTGTAGAAATACATGGACATGGGTTGTCCACAAAAAACAGTATTCCATGTGGGACAACACACCATTTACCAAAGTACACAGACACAGGGTATGAGTACGAAGACATGACTAACAGACATGGCCCAATCCTTGAATAGGTGGGACACACCGTGTAGTCTACCTACACGGCGTGTACCCCTACACAGATGTGACCAGTTTGCAGACCAAAGTCATGGTTAGGTAGTGAAGAAGGAGTACACACCGTGTGGGTCCCCTCACATGTTCTGTACTATTAGATCTCTTTTGAGAAATCTTCAAATGTCTATATATACTTCGTTTGAACCCATATTTTGGACTATAAGATGCCCATCCTGAGTGATTTTCAACATAGGACATGATGGTTCCCCCAAAAGTGGATTTCTAGATGCAATATTAAATTTTATGGGTTTTAAATACACTAAGGCGACACCTAATAATTTAGGTGATCATTAAAAACCACTAGAGCAGTACCTGGCTTACCCTTTAGCTTGGATGGGTTATGGCATTCCCTGATGGAAGTTCCATGCATACCCTCCAGTAGGACCAGGAAGTTTTTTTACATGATGATCTTTCCGATTTAACCTCTAGTAAAACTGGGCAGTGGAGCTTCCTAACATTTTGGGCATACTCTTCAACTAGGTTGGGTAGTGGAATTCCCCAATGATATCTTCTAGGTGTAACCCTCCAACTAGTTTGGGTAATATATTTTCCTTGATGACTCATCAAGATTACCCTCTAGTTGGAATGAGCTATGTCATTCCCTAGTGACCAACATAAGTGGTACCCTCCAGCTAAGACATGCAGTGGAATTCCTCTTCATTTACCAGAGTAGGACCCTCTTGTCATACCAGGTCAAGCGATTCTTTCCTAAAACTGGTGACCCCTCGACAGTGTGGTATAATGATAGAATTTTGTTTGACGTACCTTTGGACTCACAATAAAGAGGGATGATTTCTCCAATGAGATGCATTCTTGTGATGCAAACTAAAATTGTGGGAGTGAGTCAGGGTCACCCAAAGCAGATAGTATTATGTTCTGGTGATTGTGTAACTTTGACGTGTTTTTTCTGGGCAGACACATGATGTTCTTATCATCATTAATGGACTTACCATGGAACTATTGGTGACTCTTCTTCTTGGGCTGAGTTATGAGATGGATATCCCCTTACACTCTCATTTGGGCTACTTTGACTAAGAACTTATATATATATATATATATATATATTCTATTTCAGTACCCACTCCTTGGGTTTTGGTTACTCTCTTTCCAGGAGAGGCAGAGACGCAGCGGGTATGCCACATGCTTTCCATGTCTAGCATCTCATGGTTGGACAAGTCTACTCTCCTAATATTGGTAGCAAAGACTCAACGAGAAGTTCATATTATCACCGTTTCAATCTCATTATGTTTTTATGGGTTTACATTCACTCTCTTGTTGGGTTTATCTTCACTCTTTTACAATATCTTGTTCTATTTATTACTTTCCTATTTAGTTGTATCTCTTACTGTCCCCTTCACCATTTCAAGGAATTTTAATGGGTATGTATACACCCACCATTTAATGGGATTTTCCAAACACATGTGATGTATTTTATAGATAGAGGAAAAGTTAAGCATAGAGATACATAATACTTGGACCGTGTAGGGTTTTCCTTGCTTGGAATATTGGATCTGGGCTCTCAGATTGTTCTCTTTTCTCTTTTTGTCAGGTTGGGACATATTTCTGGGTGTGCATGTATTTTTACCTTTTTCCTTTTAGTTTACACTACCATACTTAATTATATTTATAGGTCCATGAATTTTTGGTTAATTTATAACAGTGTTGTATCTTTTAAATCTTTCTCTATTTATTTTTTAATTGAGTGGGCTGCAGGCATGTGTATAGGTTTCTAAGAAAAAGCCTCCCCGAGTTTAGTGTTCCTTTGATGCTTGTAACCAACCCTAGCTTATTGACATAGACTTGGGGTAGTTGCAGCTTGATCCTTGACTTGGGTCAGATCATGACATATTCAGCCATTTTTCTTTATTCAAAATCTTCTCACTAGAACATACCTTTTATTTCTAAATGTAGTGGTCATATGGCAGCCCAATCCAACACTTTAAAAATGAAGGCTGAAGTTTGAAGTGACATTTTTAAATTTCACATATTAATTTATTTTTTAGCATTTTGATTTTATTTTCTCTATTTAATTTTAAAGGCTCTGATACTTTTTAGTTATACACGTTTTTAGGACATAAAGACAAAATAGTTGGAAAATCATACATGAGATCTCTAGTTTCTAATTTAGTTGGTTGATTATAGATCTAATTATTAGTTTTTTGTAGTATTTTTGTGAATCTTTATTGTTTCAATAAATAAGTATTCTTTCATAATAGATCATAAAAAATAAAGACCATGAGGAGTAGTAAAAATTGGATTTTGTACCTTTTACTCTTAGATAATACATATTAGTTTTGGGTTTATGGGAAGGGGATGATATAAAATTCAATTTTCTATCACCGTTTTTTATTTCTCTAGATCTTAGTATGAATGTGTTATTCAATGTTTTTTACAACAATAATTTTTTGATTTATAGTAGCCACTAGGTACTAGTGACTAGTATTGACCATTTAACATAAACACAAGTATAACCCAAGTAAATAAAATTAATGATTATGTTTTCTAAGACATGGAAATAAGGGTTTTCTATGAATATGATTCAGAAGTGTGATAAAAAATATTCTTTCCATATATAAAAAAATAAATAATCACTATTTTAATTAAATTTGGCAGTATTAGTTATATGACCAATTCTTATTTTTTCTCCATTAGGTTTAATATATTTACAAAATAATTATTACCATTCCACCACTAATATTTTTTACCCATTATATTCATGAATTCCAATTCTGATTGTAGAATTTGAATAGAATCATTATTTTACAATATATTTTGGTACGTTATGTGTAAAGAATATGTATTTTTATTCAATTGTAATTCATTTTTTGAATATATTCTATATTTAAATTTCCTATAATAACCATGATACTATTTTCTATAGATCTACAATTTCGTGACTAAATTTAATCAATAATTAATTTTTTGGATATAACTGCCCTGATTCTATTTTTTATTGAGCTATAGTTTCATGGTTAAATTTAATTAACAATGAATTTATTAGATGTAATGATAAAGGTTGAAGAGGAATTCTATCCAAGATAGTGTTTGGTGATCTCATAAACAAGATTTTATGATGGTATTCATATAAAATCCTCCCTAAATACTTTTAATTAGATTATAATTTCCTATAAGTTGGATGAATTACACATACATGTTTTTAGGGGATATTGACTACCAGAATTATGACAGAACATATACAATGAAAGACCAAAAAAATATAATTTCCAATAAAATGTAAATTTTACGAAAACCTAAGATTACGATTTATTATAGACTATAAGGAATGGAAACATATGATTTCACGATAATCCATGTTCCAGAACTCACCACCTTAGAATTAGTCACATTTGGCTCCCCCCCATCACACTCTACTTAAAATAAATGTATGCAAGGTTTAAACATAGGATCATATCTTCTTTATTTTGCAGTGAAGTTAATTATTTTTTTGCAATATCTATCACGATCCATGGCTTGATAACCCTACCTCATTTCATAGGGGGATTTTTTAATTCATTTAATTCACTATTTCACTAGAAATTCATACTATCAAAATAAAGTTTGTCTAGACTATTGATTTTTGCCTTCAAATATCTAAATCCCTCACATTATTTTATCATTTCACCCCCTTTTAATTCATTTTTAATTATTAAAAGTGAATATAATTAAATATATTTTCAATTAAATCTTTATATTCATATATGAAAACAAAAAAATGATTGATAAAATAAATTATAAAGAATACAATGATATTTCTTAGGACTTATTTTAGGTTATTTGGGAATCCAAAAAAATGTTTGTGATCCCCTTCCATCCTCTATATCATGGGAAAATTCGTACCTAATCTCCCCTATATGTGTAAGCCCCATATCATCTAGCTATTCACTTTTCCTAAGACTGAGGCATGAAATTTTCATTCATGGTTCTCCATGCATTAGACTCTATAGATATCCTTAGGCTCTCGGTATGTGTTGTTCCCTGATGTTACCAAAATCAAATCCATTTTATATCTTCATATTTATTTTATTATTTCTCTATTATCTTCAATAGCTACATGATTATCTAACTATTAGTTGCATGAAAAATTTCCACATTTAAGTTTCACCGATCATAAGAAAATAAGAAATCATGTGATCAATGGTAATTTGAAAAATCAATTTTTCCATGTTTAATTTCCTTGAATTATGGGGAAACTACTTTTTATTATTATAATTTGTTTTCATATAATAAAATGTGGAGATTAGCTCACAAAAAATGGTTTGTGTATGTAAAACTCAGTAAATATTGATATTTTGATGTTCCTGAAAAATAAAGTCCATTTGAGTTATTCATATTCTTATTTATTTGAGAATTGATATGTTTTTAAGGATTTTTTGAGAATTTCATTTATTTTTAACATGATCTAAATTTAAATATTTCTAAAATGAACATGGTATCTCCAAAAATAATTCAACAACTATAATTATTTATATATGCTATTGATTTTTGTGACAACATCTATGATATAAATTTGTCCAAGGATTCTTATGATTCCCATTTTAAGTAAATATGGTGAGGTTATAAATTAAAGTATAATTTACGAATGAGAAAAACAATTATCATAAGGGTTTGAACTGATAATAATATCTAGTGAGGAAGAAACAAATAATTATTTTTATTCTTTTGATGGAATGGTAAAATAGGATATTAGTGTGGTCCAACTATTCCAGGATATTAGTGTGGTAAAAATTTCATTGAAAACCATTGGTTTTGAAGAAACCTTCTGTCTCCACCTCACCACTTTCGACTCTACATTTTTGAGTCAATAAGTATTTCCTTATTAATTTTCCATTCCTTCTTGTTTTGAAAATCACAAACACCTTATACTAAAGCAAATATATATTTTACCTCCATAAGGAAAATTTTATTCTTTATGGAAATTTAGTCTAACCCAGATTTTCATATACATATCAATATTTCTATTAAGTACCAAAACCGGATTCATACCCAAAACCCCTAAACCATATAATGTCAAGAGTTGGAGTATTCTGTTTTTAGGATCCGAATTATGTATGTGAACTGTAATGAAGTTCCACTCCGAATTCCGGATGTGAACTATAATGAAGTTCCACTCTGAATTCTGGATGATAACTGTAATGAAGTTCCACTCCAAATTTTGGATACGAACTTTCATGAGTTCGACTCCGAACTCTTATAAAGTTCGACTCTGAAATTTCATGAGTTCGACTCCGAACTCTTATGAAGTTCGACTCCGAACTTTCATGAGTTAGACTCCGAACTCTTATGAAGTTCTACTTCGAACATTCATGAGTTCGACTCTGAAATCTTATGAAGTTAGACTTTGAACTTTCATGAGTTCGACTTAGAACTCTTATGAAGTTTGACTCCGAACATTCATGAGTTCGACTCTGATCTCTTATGAAGTTCGACTCCGAACTTTCATGAGTTCAACTCCGAACTCTTATGAAGTTTGACTCCGAACTTTTAATATTTTGACTTCGAACTCTGCAAGTTTAGATTCTGAACTCTGGTAAAACTAGACTCCGAATTTCCTTAGAAATTCAGACTCCAGACTACTACATATTTCAGGTTCCGAATTCCCTAAAACAGAATCCGAACATCTTTTAATTATAGACTCCGAATTTCATTTTGGTTAGACTTAGAACTTTTAATTTGCCTACACTCCGAACTTTAGCATGGCTTTTTCTTACATATGCTCCATTACAAAACAATGTCGTGCATTCAATTATACATGGTTTGTTATTAAATGATGTCTTCCATTCTATTTCAAAATAACCGTTGGTTGAGTTACACGTGTACAGGTCCCTCCAAATTTTAAGGAAAATATGACCGTTGGAGAGGGAACCGACCGAGACTATAAATAGGAGCTCATTTGAAAGAGCTCAACAACAAGTTGATCACTCTAGAGACCACATGCTGTTAAGGTGATTTCTAGAGAGAGAAGATTTTAATGCTTTGTGCGTACTGATCCACTCGTTCAGATTGCTTCATGCGACTCCAAATGTTGGTGATTACATTCGAGGGCTTCCAGGGATAGGAAGACAGAGGTGACGACTACCTTGAAGTTCGAGGGCTTCCTTGCTGAGGAAGAAAGAGGTTCCAACTACATTGAATTTGAGGGTTTGCGGGGATAGAAAGATAAAGACACTGATCTTCATATCAAGGGCTTACCCTGGTGTGGGTAAGACAGACTTGCTTGAAAGTATAAATCAAGGGACCTTTATCCAAGGTTGTTGGATACCCTTCTCTTTGGGTTAAAAGACTTATATCTTGTTACTTGTAGTTTTACTACTTGTGTTTTCCGCTGCAATTTTGTATTGTAAGAAAAGTACAACTCTCTTATATTTCCTTACACTTGTACTCTGATTAGTTTAGATTCTATATGCTTTAAAGGTAGAATCTCATATTGTAAACATTGGTTCCAATTCTCCAATTAATGATTAGTGATGTTGTGAATTTTATTAGTTTAACTTTGTTAAACTTATATTTTTCCTTGTCTAAGAAATTTTTTTAGTGTACAATTCACCCCCCTCTTGTATATTGAGCATCTACATCATTATTTCGATCCTACATTTGGTATCAGAGGTTGGAAACCTCATACTCTATACCAATCTTACAATTGGTATCAGAGCCAGGTTCTAAAATACTTATACTTATATATATGTTTTACCTACTCACTTTTTCATTGTTCTAATTTTCCTTTCTTAGGAAAATATATCTGTTATAACATTTTTGTTCGAAACCTTCCAGATATTGTCATTCCGAACTTTTGTCACTCTGAACTTTTCCTACTAACAAGTTTGGTTTCCAAATATTTTCTTAGAGATGAAAGGTTTAAATGTTTGACCTATTGACAATCTAAATCCTACAAGACCACCAATTTTTGATGGTAATAATTATGAGTATTGGAGAGATCGAATGAAGACTTTCGTTATCAATACTGGAGAAGACAAATTTTTTATCCTTACCGGTGGTTATAAAATTCCTTATAAGGAAGTGAGTGCTTTCACAAACCAAGAGAAGCATGATTATCAATTAAACTATAAGGTACGCAATACTCTACTGTGTTCAATGACTAGGAATATATATAGCCAAATATCTTCTTGTGAAACAGCTAACTACATATGTAAGAAACTTGAAGTCACACATTTTGGTACGTCTAAAGTAATTGAGACAAGAAGAGCTATGCTAAGAGCAGAATATCATGGTTTCAATTTTCCTTATGGTGAACCCATTTGTAAAGTACAACAGACGTTTATGAAAATTGTTAACAACTTAAAATCTATGGGAGAAAAAGGTCTGGATGATGAAGCTATGGTTGATAAGATTATAGATATTATTCCCAATGAGTGGGAATCAAAGAGAACAGCTATTAATGAGAATAGAAAGGTCACTAAAATTTCTTTAGATGAGCTATTTGGAACTCTTCTTCAACATGAAACAAGGATGAAGAGAGATGCTGACAACATCAAGAAGAAGAATGGAAATGGTCATGTTTCTTTTACAACAACATAAAATCATATGAAGGCTAAGACCCTTGAGAGAGTAACTAGATCCAAGTCTAAGAAGGTGGTTATTCAATAAAAATCTAGTGATAGTGAAGTCTCAGAGAATGAGTTAGAAAATCTTGCTCAAAGGATGAACAAGATAGCTGGACAGAGAAATTTCCAATCTAAGTACAAGAAAAAGGAAAGGAAAGATAGGAATGATGGAGAAGTTACTTGTTATGAATGCAAGAGAGACAGACATATTAGACCAGATTGCCCTTTTATTAAATGAAGGAATGAAAAGAAAGGAATTATGAAAGGAATAGAAAGAAGTATTATAAAGACAAAGCTAAGAAACTTCTGAAAGCTAATTATACTTGGAGTGCCAGTGGTGGTGACTCTTCAGATGAATCTTCTGATTATGAATCTTTAGGACAAAAGAATCTTGGTCTTATAGCCAGATTACCTATTAACAATCATTTATTCATGTATAAGGTATACAATGCTGAATCATTGACCAATGTTTCTTTAAATTATAATGAAAGTAATTATTATAACTCTTCAGATGAAGAATCCTCTTCTGATGAATAAAATACTTCACTTACCTATGAAGAAGTTTCTAGGTTTGCTGAACTTCTTGGGATTGAGAATTCCAAACTCAATAAAAAACATGATAAGGAAAACTCAAGAATTACTATTCTTACGAAAGAAATATCAGATCTTTCTAAAGATCATAATAGGAAAAATTCTGATTTTATAAGTATTTCAAAAAATGTAGAGGAAGTAAGTTCTGAGAAGAACAAACTTTCTAAAGAGTTAGAACAAGTAATTTCTAAGAAAATTATTTTCAAGACCAGCTCTAGTTCTAAATATAATGATTATGAAGATAAAAACTTGGTTATAAAACTCAAGTCCGAATTTTTTTTCCTTAAATAAGTTTTTATCAAACTTTACCCATGGTAAAGAAAATTTTGATAAAATGTATTCACAAATATGACCTTTAAGAAACAAATCCAGATTTGGTTATACCCATGCAAAAAAAACTTTTAGTAACAACTAATTTGTTCAAAAAAGTGCCCCATTTTGTACCAAGTGTCAATGTGGTGGTCACTGGGAAAAGAATTTCTCTTTAAATAAATCCCAATCTCTACGTTTTCATAAAGCTCACTTTTCTAATAAGATGTGGGTGCCTAAAATTTTGTTATCTAGAAATCTCGGATCCAAACAAGTTTGGATTCTGAAAGCCTAACTCTTTTCTTATTTTCCGGAAGATAAAGGAAGTACCAACAACAATACATGGTACATGGATAGTGGATGTTCCCGACACGTGACTGGTAACAAAAGCTATTTTGAAATGATTATCAAGACGAAAGGAGGAAAGGTAACTTTCAGAGATAATGCTCAGGGAGAAATTGTTGGTATAGGTAATATTGTTCTTCTTGGTAAAACATTGATTTCAAATGTTTTATTTATTAAGGGTCTTAAGAACAACCTCATTAGCATAAGTCAGTTATGTGATGAAGGATACCTTGTGAATTTTAGGAATGATAAATGCTTAGTTCACAATTCCAAGGAATAATTTATTCTCTCAGCAAATAGGAAAGAGAATGTTTACACTTTATACATAGAAGTCCTCAGGAGCCAAGAACTACATTGCCTTAGTGCAATGGAAGATCATTCTTGCTTATGGAATAGAAGACTAGGTCACTGTAACCTTAGAAACTTATGTAAAATTTCTAAGAATAAACTAGTTAAGGATTTACCGGAGCTTAGATTCAATTCTTCTAAAGTCTGTGATCCTTGTTAATATGGAAAGAAACATAAATCTTGTTTTAAATCAATCGGTGAAGTCTCAACAACTGATGCATTACAGTTAGTGCACATGGATCTTTTTGGTCCAACACATACTGGATGCATTGGAGGCAAATACTATGTGTTTTTTCTAGTTGATGATTACACTAGATTTACATGGGTCTATTTTCTAGCAAAGAATTTTGAAGTTTTTTCTTATTTTAAAAGTTTTAGAGCCCAAGTTAAAAATGAGAAAAATCTTCCCCTGAAAACTATTCATAGTGAACATGGAGGAGAATTTCAAAATTCTGATTTTGAAACTTTTTATAGTAGAAAAGGTATTACTCACAACTTTTTAGCACCTAGAACTCCTCAACAAAATGGTGTTGTTGAAAGAAGAAATAGAATTCTTCAAGAGATATCTAGAACAATGTTGAGTGAATATTCTATAGCTTTACATTTTTGGGCTGAAGCTGTAACTACTGCTTGTTATACTATAAATCGAGTTTTGATTAGACCTTTTCTTAACAAAACTTCTTATGAGTTGTAGAATGATAGAAAACCTGGACTTTCATACTTCAAGGTTTTTGGTTGCAAGGTATTTATTCTAATAAGGAAAATGTTCAGGAAGATACTTCTGAAACATTTACCCCAGAAGACTTTCTACCCTATATTGATGAAAAGGTTTTACAAAACCCAAACCAGGTGTTCCTTAAGAATCATCCCAGTAATAGTATCATTGGTGATGTAAATCAACCTATAAGGACTATAAGTTCCTTGAGAAATGAAGTAGAACATCTATCATTTCTTTCCTAATTAGTACCAAAAAGTACTGATGAATCTTTAGGTGATGATGATTGGATCAAAGCCATGCAAGATGAACTAAATGAATTTGAAAGGAATAAAGTCTGGACCTTGGTTGAAAGACCTAAGGAAACTTATGTTATTGGAGTAAAGTGGGTGTTCAGAAAAAAATTTGATGAAAATGGATTCATTGTAAGAAATAAATCTAGACTAGTTGCTAAAGGCTATAATCAGCAAGAGGGAATAGACTATGAAGAAACCTATGCTCCAATAGCTAGACTTGAATCTATTCATATTTTACTTGCCTTTGCAGCATTCTTCAATTTTAAACTTTTTCAAATGGATGTGAAATGTGATTTCCTTAATGGTTATGTTCAAGAGGAAGTTTTTGTTGAACAACTTCCCAGCTTTGAAGATACAAAACATCCTGATCATGTTTTTAGACTTACCACATCTTTGTATGGACTTAAAAAAGCCCCATGAGCCTGGTATGATAGACTTACATAATTTTTGCTTCAAAATAACTATGTTAAGGGAAATGCAGATCCAACCCTTTTTATAAAGAGAGATAAGAAAAATGTTTTGATTGTTCAAATTTATGTTGATGACATTATATTTGGTTCAACTCAGCAATCTTTAACTAATTCTTTTGCAAGTCTAATGAAACATGAGTTTGAAATGAGTATGATGGGTGAGTTAACATTTTTCCTTGGTTTTCAAATTTATCAAAGACCAGAAGGAACCTATATATCTCAACATAAGTATATTAAATATCTTCTTAAAAAGTATGGTTATGATACCATTAAGAGTATAAGTACTCCAATCGGTACCTCAAACTCTTTAGATCTTGATGAAGCTGGGAAACCAGTAGATCAAAAATCCTTTAGAGGTATGATAGGAAGTGTACTATACTTAATAGCTAGTTGACCAGGATTGATGTTTTTAGTATTCTTATGTGTGAGATATCAATCCAATCCTAAGGAATTTCAATTAAAGGCAGTAAAAAGAATTCTTCGCTAATTAAAGGGAACCATGGATCTAGGATTATTTTATACTTCTGGAAATTATTTTATCATAAAAATATTTCCGGATGCTGACTTTGGTGGGTGTAGAAATGATATAAAAAGTAAATCCGGAACTTGTCATTTCTTAGGAGATTCATTAGTTTCTTGGTCCTACAAGAAGCAACATTCTGTAGCACTTTCCACTGCTGAAGATGAATATATAGCAGCTTGAAGTTGTTATTCTCAAGTGTTGTGGATGAAACACACACTCACAGACTATGGCTTGAGTTTTACCAAGACTCAAATTTTTTGTGATAACACAAGTTCCATTTCCCTCAGTAAGAACCCTGCACATCACTCTCGTGAAAAACACATTGATATTAGGCATCACTTTCTTAGGGATCACACACTGAAAGGAGATATCATTCTTCAGTTTTTCAGAATGCAAGATCAACTTGCTGATATTTTTAAAAAATCATTATCCTCCAATAGATTTAAATACATTAAAAAAAGTTAGTAATGATAACCGTGAGGTAATTATTCTTCATTAACTTCTTATTGAACAATTCCCTTAACAGCAATAAACTTCTTTTCGTAGGGGGGTACATTTGATTGTTAGAATAATCAAAATTTTCGTAATCTGTTTTTTTTTTCAAACTGTTTGTAACTAAAATTTTCGTAGTAAGTTTTTCAAACTTTTTGGAACTAGAAATTTTCGCAATGAAGTTTTCAGAACTAAATTTTTTCGTAATGACATTTCTGGAACTAAAATTTCCGGAATGGAATTTTTTTTGCAATGAGGATTTTCGTACTGATAATTTTCGTAATTGAAATTTTCGTAATGAGAATTTTCGTACTGATAATTTTCGTAATGAGAATTTTCGTAATGAGAATTTTCATAATGAGAATTTTCATAATAAGTTTTTTGTAGTCAAATTTTTTCTTTTAAAAAGAATATTGCCAATTACAAACAGTCTTTCTAGTTAATCCGAAAGGTATGTTTTCCTCACTTAAATTTTCGTAATCATATTTTTCTTGTGGGTATTTTCATGGGTTTTAAAAAAATTCGGATTCTAGTTTTTCTTAAATCCGAATGTTTTTCTTAAAACCTCAAATGGTCGGAGTCAAGTTTTTCGTGCAGGAATGTTCTCAACCGTCATATCAGATCGAAATGTTTTTCAACCGTTAGATGTCTTTTAAAAGACCAAAGGTCACCTCTATCGCCTATATAAAGGGGACCCTAAGACTCATCCCACATCAGTTTTTCAAATCTTTCGCGTCTCGAAGTCCTGCAGCTCTTCTTAAGACTGGTTCCGATCTTTTCAAAGTCGTTCCGAATCTTTCAAATATCTCAGTTCCGAATGTATGTTAAAGTAACATACCAAGATATGTCTACTTTAAAACCAATCTCAAAGTGGTTAGTTTTCAGGGAAAGGTTAGTGCATCCATATTTCTATAAGTTTTATTCTCTTATATAAAAGAATATTAAATTAAATGGATGGGAGGATGTTTTCTTAGCAAGGTCAGATAAACAAAATCCAATTTATACTAATTTGCTGATTGAGTTATACGAGTCTGTTTCCTTCCAGTTGGAAGATGGTAGAGAGTGGTTTTTATTTAAGTCTTATGGGAAGACTTACAAGATATCTTACACTAAGGCTGCAAGCTTGGTTGGTTTATCCTATGACGGGGAAGCTGAGTTTTTCTCACACAAACTTCCGGATGTGCAAGGAAGATTTAATAAGGTGAACGCATTGAAATTTCTTGAACTCAAGGATGATACAACTACTAATATTTCTCATCTTTCACCAAACAATAGAATTATATAGCTGTGGGTACAAGGTTTTCTTGTACCAAGAAGGGGTGACAAGGATAATTTGAAGAAAAGTGATATCTATGTCTTAGATTTCTTGGTAAATCTAAGAAAGAAAAATTTGATGAGGCATGTTCTAATTACAATCAAGAAAATCAAGGAAGGAAACTTAAGAGCTCAGATAATCATGTTCACTGCCTTACTATCAAAGATGATAGTTCGGTGCTTAGAGTCTTTCAAAGTAGCATGCAAATCAAAAGTCCTGAATTGTAAGCTTATGCTGGTTAGTGATGATACCTTGAAGAGGATGAAGATGGGTTTTTCCAGTGAATCTGGAGAATTTTACTCTCTATCTATGGAAGAGGTTGAGGTAGCTCAGAAAGATGCACAGACTCCGGAATCATCTAAAAAGGAAAGGAAGAAGGGAAAGCTTAAGGAAGTGACTGCTAATGAAGAAAATCCCAAATCTAAGGAAACTCAGTCTGCTCCCCCCAAACCGAAGAAACAAAAATCTTATCCTGATGAAGTTGCTGAAAAGTGGAGGGAAGATAAGGAGAAGAGGAAAGAAGGGGATCCACAGTTCAGATTGGACCCTGCAGAGGCTAAGGCCTTAAAAGAAAGAGCTGCAGAAGAGTTAGAAAAGCTGGTAAAATAAAAGAAGATGAAAAATAAGTTTTCTGAAGATGAATTGGTGCAATCTATTTTGAGAGATACTGAAATAGCTTCTGAAATGCTTCTCATTCTGGAAATTTTCGGTACTGAACCTTTACTAGAAACTCCATCCAAGAAGTAATTTTCTCGGTAAAAATCTAAGAGTAAAGAGATGGTTGTTGAAGAATAAATAGAAGCTGGAGAAGAAGTAGAGGAAGATGTTGAAGAAGAAAAAGAAGAAGAAGAAGAGGGAAGTGATGATTTGGATGCCTTGATCACAAAAGTTGAAGATTATAAAGAGAAGGCAGAATCCGCAAAAATAGCCACTTCGAGAAAGGGAGAAGAAGCTAAGAAAGATGAGGTTGAGGAAGAACATCAAGAAAATGTTTTTTTTGATGAGGACAAATCCTATGAGAAGGATTTTCAATAGGAGGGACAAGAAAAGGGGAAAATTGATGAAGACCGGGTTATTCAAGTTTCCGAATCCGAAGGAGAATATCCTAATGAGGAACCAATTCTGAAATCTGATAAAGGGAAGCAAGTTCTCATTGATACACCAATAAAAGATATCATCAGAAAGAAAGAGGTCGGTGGTTCATCTAGAAGGAAGCTAGTCCAGGTTGAGGATGAGCAATCTCCAAGAAAATTATCTGATTCGGAGTCATTATCTCATGGTCATTATTTTTTGGTTGAATCTCTAAAGAAGTTGGTGGACACCATTCCGATTTTTCCAACTATAGATTCCAGATGCCAGATGCTGCAACAGAGTATGAATTAGAATTCGGATTCCTTATCCATGGTCATGAATAAGTGTATAAAGATTGAGGCCGATCATAAATGTTTTCTTATCAATTATGATGTTCATAGAATGTATGGCAGTAAAATAACTCTGTGGTATAAGAAAGTTGAAGAAGACTTGGATGTGTATGATAATTTTCAGAATGAGGTGAAAGATGATTTTGACACCAAGGATAACAAGATCAAGAATCTTTAAGAAGAGCTGATCATTGATAAAATCACTCGGAATCAACAGGTTAGAGACCTGAATGGGAAGCTGAAACTCAGTAGCTCAGAACTAGAAAAGTGAAAGATATTTCTGGATTAAGTTTATGGAGAAGCTGGAAAAGCATGTTGAATTAGTAAAGATGCAGAAAGAAGCCATGGAGGCTTAGGCAGAAGCCTTGAAAGTCCAAGAAGAAAAGATGAAAGCCTTGGAGAGACAAGTTGAGGAAGACCAAAGAGACTTGAAGAAGCTCAAAACTTTGGTAAAGAAGCTGATCCCAAAGGAAAAGGAATACAAATAAACCCACTCCGATCTTTTATTGTATTTGTCTTTTCTTGAAATTTTTTTATCAACTCTAATGAAATATTTCGTTGTTGTATATTGTTTTTTATATACTAATGTTTAAGGTACCATATTTTCTTTTCCATTCCTTCCAATTATTTTTGAAAATCACAAAGGGGGAGAAGGAAAATGAACTACTCCTAAGGGGGAGAAAAAAAACCACTAAAAAGAGGAGAAATAAAAATTTAAAATGAAGAAGAAAAATTTCTAAGTGAAGATATCCTTAAAGTAAGGGGGAGTTCCTCACTACGAATCTTTTAATTTTCATGATAATGAAAACTCCACTCTGGAAATTTAGAATAAAATCCTTAGAGTTTCAATGCCTAAGGGGGAGTTAGTTGTATTCACTTTCATCAATGAACAAAGGGAGATATGTTTTAATTTCAAAGCCTAATGAAAAATTTCAAAGTCCTTATATTCTTTTTCATAAGGATGTTTGTGCTTTCCAAAAAGGGATAAATTGTTGAGTCAATAAGGCTTTCCTTATGAATTTTCCATTCCTTCTTCTTTTGAAAATCACAAACACCATATAATTAAGCAAATATATATTTTATCTCCATAAGGAAAATTTTATTCTTTAAGGAAATTTACTCTAACCTAGATTTTCTTATACATATCAATATTTTTCTAAAGTACAAAAACCAGATTCATACCCAAAAACCCTAAACCAAATAATGTCAAGAATTGGAGTATTCTGTTTTTAGGATCCGAATTCTAGATGTGAACTGTAATAATGTTCCACTCTGAATTCTGGATACGAACTTTCATGAGTTCGACTCCGATCTCTTATAAAGTTCAACTCCGAAATTTCATGAGTTTGACTCCGAACTCTTATGAAGTTCGACTCCGAACTTTCATGAGTTCGACTCCAAACTCTTATGAAGTTCGACTCTGAACTTTCTGGAGTTCGACTCTAAAGTCTTATGAAGTTTGACTCCAAACTTTCATGATTTCGACTCCGAACTCTTATGAAGTTCGATTCCGAACTTTCATGAGTTCAACTCCGAACTCTTATGAAGTTTGACTCCGAACTTTTAATAGTCCAACTTCGAACTCTGCAAGTTCAAATTCTGATCTCTGGTAATACCAGACTCCGAATTTCCTTAGAAATTCAGACTCCGGACTTCTACAGATTTCAGGTTCTGAATTCCCTAAAACAGAATCCGAACACTTTTTTTATAGACTCTGAATTTCATTTTGGTTAGACTCCAAACTTTTAATTTTATTACACTCTAAACTTTAGCATGGATTTTTCTTCAATATCCTCCATTACAAAACGATGTCGTGCATTCGGTTATACATGTTTTGTTATTAAACAATGTCGTCTATTCTGTTTCAAACTAACCGTTGGATGAGTTACACGTGTACAGGTCCCTCTGAATTTTAACAAAAATATGACCATTGGAGAGGGAGACGACCGAGCCTATATATAGGTGCTCATTTGAAAGAGCTCAACAACAAGTTGATCACTCTACAGACCACACGCTGTTAAGGTGATTTCTAGAGAGAGAAGTTTTTCATGATTTGTGCGTACTGAACCGCTTGTTCAGATTGCTTTGTGTGACTTTGAATGTTGGTGATTACATTCGATGGCTTCCGGGGATAGGAAGACAGAGGTGCCGACTACCTTGAAGTTCGAGGGCTTCGTTGCTGAGGAAGACAGAGGTTCCAACTACCTTGAAGTTGAGGGCTTGTGGGTATAGCAAGACAGAGACACTAATCTTCGTATTGAGGGATTACCCTGGTGTGGGTAAGACATACTTTCTTGAAAGTATAAATCAAGGTACGTTTATCCAAGGTCGTTGGATACCCTTCTCTTTGGGTTAAAAGAATTATATCTTGTTACTTGTAGTTTTACTACTTGTGTTTTCCGCTGCAATTTTGTATTGTAAGAATAGTATAAATCTATTATATTTCCTTACACTTGTACTCTGATTAGTTTAGATTCTATATGATTTAAAGGTAGAATCTCATATTGTAAACTTTGGTTCCAATTCTCCAATTGGTGATTAGAGGTGTTGTGAATTTGCTTAGATTTTTCCTTGTCTAAGAAAATTTTTAAGTGTACAATTCACCCCCACTCTTGTATATTGAGCATCTACATCATTATTTCGATCCTACATACATTCATAAGAATAATGAGATGTGATGTAAAATGAATAATCTTGTTTATTATCTTGATGTATAGGATAAAAAAGTTATTAATGAAAATAGGTTTTATCTTAGTAACTATTATTTCTATAAATATTCATAATATTATGATCTGTTCAGTTAGTTATGAAACCATGTTTTATTATATTGATAGATAGGTTAAATAATTTGCAGAAAACGTATTATTTTCATTGTCCATTTTTCATATTCATGATAAATTTTAACTTTTAATTACTTATATTTTTAATGTTATGAAGAACCTTACTTGAGTCTCAAAATAAAAATTCATTAAGCATGATACACATTTGGGAACCCTATTAACTATGAAACCTGCATAATTCCTTCTTCCTTCCACAAATATTTACAGCATAATAATCCATTGGATATAGTTATATTACTTTCTCTTCTTCCCTTATACCTATATTTATTTTTTTATTTTAATACACCATTATTATAAGAATATTCTTAATGAATAGAGAATATTTGAGTTTTTCCTATTCTATATACTGTGTATGTTGTATATGAATATCTCATAACTATCACATGGATATTACATATTAATATTTGAAAATATCAACCTTTTAACTAATAAAAATATTATAATTTAAACTCAATGATATCTATTAGGTTTTCTTTATCAAATATTTATTCTAACTTTTCTGAATCATTATTTTCACCTTTTTTATCTATTATACTCACCGACAACATTTTCAAATGTTTTAGATTTGTTCTATTATACTTTATCTATGAAAAATTTATAAAATTTATATATTGTGCATATATTAATGAATAATATCTGTCATAAATATGAATGATATTGAATCTACTTAAAAAAACATATTTTCATTAGGTTTAAATATATTAGAATATGTGTATAACATATGTTTCATAATCTAAATTCTTGGTATAAACTATAATCTATGCATAACTACTATTTTAATTTATAATATTTGTTTATTAATAGTTCTTTTAATCTAAAATATGCATATGAGTATATTTTTATTCATTGTGTTTTCAATTTTGTAACAATACATATGATTTTCAATTTCAATATATGCATCACTAAATTTCAATGTAGTTAACTGTATAAAATGAAATCAATTTTTAAAAAACTGTAATATTTGTAATATAATATGAAATATAGAATATCAATGACATGATATAATTTTTATTATAAAATACAATGAAAAATTTGTAATATATGTATGTGTGTTATAGGAAATAAATGTTTCATATGAGAGATTTATAATATTTATTATTTTATACATTATTTTATAATCTTTAATTAGATTATAATAAAAAATATATGTTTAAAATTATACAATATTTGTAATTGATAATCTATATTCTGTAATATCAATAAAATTATATAATTTATATTATAATAAATATTATAAAATACATAATCTTTGTGTGTGTATTATATACATTTTTATGTGTAATATTTGTGTATAATGGGTCTTAAAATTGGAATCTCTGTGTTTGAAAATTCACTTAGACTATACATTATAAAATCTATAAACTGTTTATAGTTATCTATTATATAATCTAGAATCAATTTCTATAATGTGTTTATAATCTGAGATATTTTTAAATTCTCAAATCACGGCATGTTATTAGTGTGACCCCGAATTTTGAATATTTTTCCTACATTAATCATTAAAAATATAAAAGTTCATAATTATTTATACATTTCCTTAAACATATTTATAATATCTTTTATTTAATATTAGATTCTATTTATTATTAGTTATAAATTAATGGGTCACACGTATTATTTATTATTTTCATTTTTTATACCACATAACTGAGTTTTTTAGTCTTTCAATTTAAATTCACATCAATTTTACACTGACTTCATGTGTTTCCATGATGTTTTTAGGTGACTTCATCATTATAAACATATGAAACTATGAGAAAATATTGTTAAAATAATTCAAATAGTACTACAAGATGAAATTCTGTTTTAATGTTTTTTGACATTTAAGATAACATACATTATTAATTATTTATAAATTTTTAATTTATATCATTAAACTTTTCTATTAGTGTTTCTATCAATTGCACTCTCTGGGATGAATTTTTTGAATGAAAACCTATATTATTTTACAAAAATTTTTATTCCTTGAAATTAATAATCATTATTAGAACTGATTTATGTAAAACTATATACACCTTTTATATTTACTTTAACTAATATTATATATTCATTGTATATTTCTCATATAAAAAATTTATTGAAATACATTGAGGATATTTCTCAATGTCTATTGAGTATACCAGTATAGGCTCAACCTATTATATTTCATCCATTTTTAGAACACTTTATAATAAATTAGAGTATTGCGACTTTCTTTATTTTTAAAATTTCAAATAGTGACATTAAATTAGTATTGAAATCATTTAAAATTTTATGAAAAAAAATTCTTACTCATTGTCTCATTTCAACCTTTTTTCCTATAAGACGTTTTTTAAAGAAAATTCATAGATAAATAGCTTCACCATCGTTTTATACTATGAAACAAAACGCTTTTTTACTGTAGTAAAATTAATATTAATACACTATTAATCAATTATTTACTTCAATATTTCACTTACACGTAATAATAATGTTTATATAATAAAAATATTACATCATTTCCCATTGTGTAAAATTTTCCATGAAACAGCCCCACTACCTACACTTATTCTCAAATTTATGATATAGAAAATCGATGAAAACAGAGTGACTCCACATCCTAGATTATATGACATATCTCTATAATATAAATATGAAATTTAAAATAGGATCCTACAATATTATGTACTTATTTCCAATTTTACTTCGAATAAGTTTAAAAGTAACATCTTTTATTTGTTGGAGGGGATAATTTTTGAGGTTTTCAACTATGTTTAGGGGGTTATAATTGACTAAGTATATGAATTTTGTTATGTAATAAATCCTATAAAATATTTCATAATGGTGAGTTTTAACTCTATTTACATCATTAAAATTTGTTTAACGTCCCATGCATGCTTATTTTTAGGGCCTAACTTTAAATTTTATTTTTTTATAGGTTGTGACTTCTGATTCAACCTCATAGAAATATATTTCAAGTACTATTTTTTTTCTTCATACCTAATGGTATGAAATATTTAATTTCTAGAAAACTTCAATTTTATATTGAAAATACATCTACAAATACATCATTCACCATGTGTTTCTATTTGTAAAAGTTCTTTCAATGCACTGTAGTAATTTTTTTATCTTTTTTAAACCAACCTATGTATAGTATTTACAAAATAAATATTAAAATATTAATTGTATATCACTTAAGATGTAAATTTTTTTTATAGAAATTTATGTATTATATTTTAATTATTTTTATTTAAGTAGGTTTAAAAGCTTTTTTTAAACCAACTACACATTTTAATTCCCTTTATTTAAGTTGGTTTAAAGTATTTTATAAAAATTTTAATTCCCTATATTTAAGTTGGTTTAAAATCTTTTTAAAACCAACAATACATTTTTAACCATGTATTTCTATTTGATCATAGCTCATATACCAGTATTAAATATATTCTTCATATTTTTATTCTAAAATTAGCCAATCACAGATTGGATTATAGATTAGATTGTATAGTAACATTTATCATAGCACATATAATAATATGATCATTCAATCATAGTTTCAATAAATCATAGTTGATTATAGGAGCATATGTTTTGATCATGTTGTAACATATTATCACATGTTCTATTCCTGTAAGTGATCATAGTTGGTTTAAAATCAATCAATCATAGTGTCATATGTCATAGTGCATATACTCATACAATCATTAAATACTATTTAATATATTATATAGATTTCACTCTATTTTTATAATTTACATGTCTATATTTACACGTATATACCCTACATTTATACCGGTTATACATACCTTATTATGCATAATTCTTTTTTTTGTATGAATTTTCATTTTAATTTTAATTTTAGTACATTAAAATAATATATGGCATTAAATTATGCAACTAATTGATGGATATGATATGAATTGGGAATTTGAAACTGTTGCAAATTTATCTCTTTTTTGTTTGTGAAAATTTTCTATCATTTTAGTTAACATATTATTTGAAAATACATTCATAATATGAATTCGATCAAGAAAGATTCGATACAGGTGAGCAATTTGACACTAAATTTTGTAGAGATGATTAAAATTCAGATCATAAAAAGAAGTTCAATGAACATCAATGAAATATTAAAAGAAAAATTAAATAGACCAACCAAAATTCAGTCACTATGTTAACCTTTTTATTTGTGATTATTTTTTTATGTGACAACTATTATTCACTCTTATGTTCATTTCTCTTTATATATTTTATTTGTATAAATATTTTAATAACTCTAAATTATGAGTTTTTTTTGATAAATTTTTAATGAAATAAATGACTATTCAGTGAAAATTCATGGTTTGGGTACTATTTTGATATATTATTTAATTTTCAGTTATCTCACATGTGATGTTTTATATTTTTTTCCACCTCTTTCACGAGAAATTTATTTAACTGAAATTAATAAAATCCAAATAAAAAAGTGGATTAATTCACATTGATGGGAGGCTTAAAATGATATATATTAAAGTGAAAAAATTAATAGCAGTAATTCACCATCACATGGAATTTAAAAAATAATAATCGTTTTCCATAGACCCGTGGGCTGGCTCGTGACCATTCAAGTTTTCTTTCACAGAAACGATGTTGTTTTAAAATTCCCATTTATATTTTTTAAAAAGGGGAAAACAAAATTTGAATCTCATCCCATTCCATATCTGCACGTTTATAGCAATACCTCGATCTCGGGATATATAGAAAAGTTTATACGGGACTATTCCTATTTAAAAAAAATAAATTAAATCCTTGACATTTTAATAATAAAATAATAAAAAATATTTTCAAAAAATTTAAAATTCAGTCAAGTGTTTTATATTTTAGGTTATAATGATCATAGGTGGATGTCACTAGAGTATTTTTTAGAATAAATAATTTTTCACTAGTATATATTTGGTTCTATATTCATTCAACATAACAAGATTTCCATCTATATTTTTCAAAAAAATAAAATAAATTTCAATATTATTTAGAGCATCACTTGTTATTCATTATCATTTATACCTTTAAGAATATCAGTATAAACACTCCAAAATATATTATCTTTAAATTTCACATTTTTAAGAAAAATTCAAATAAAACAGTTTACTCTAAATTTTATGGTAATTATTTAGTAACGATAATTATGATATGATTAAAAAAAATATGATCATTAATTTAGATTATTGAGAATGAGAATTAAATAATTTTAATCATTTAATGCAGTTAATAATAATGGTTAGAATTTAATAACACTATTTTGATTACATAATCTTCAAAGTTTTATATAAGTAATGTAATTGTTAATTTATTATATTTATTTAAATAAATTTTAACTAAATCATTAATGTTCTTAATATTATATATATTTTTCACAAATAATTTACAACAATTTAACTATACCTAGATAATCATTTCATAGATATATTTATGTTTCCTTTATTATGATTTAATTTTCTCTTAGATTCATAAATGAATTTTAAAATGAAATAAAATAAAATTATTTATTATTAATCTATTAATAATAAAAAAATACATTCATTTTATATTTAAAAAATTATTTTACAATTTTAAAATTATAAATTTTTTTAACGTAGTTAGATGAGTATTTCGATGTTTAATAAGATTGATATTGTAACAGACCATGACTTCTTGATCTATTAATTTTTTAGTTTTTGGTGTCTGAGGTGTTTTTGAGGAGGCTTGAGGAGGTTTTGTGGTGTTTGTAGGTGCAATAGAGTTACTGTAGGATATTCACATATTGAATGGTTTGCATGACATGAATTGGTGATTCACATCTTATGTAGCCGGTTGGTTTCACTACTTGTATATGGATTAGGGGAGAACCCATTAAAGGAATTCATACCATGAAATCAATTGAAAATGTGTTATTAAATAAGGGTTGAGGCGATGTGAATTCCAGAATAAGGTGCTTTTTGGGGAATTCCAATGAAATTCACATCGTGAATTGGTTTCAAGACGTGAAATTGGAAGGATTCTTAGTTTTAAATCCCATTGTTTGGATTATTTTTATTCATTTGGTTGTGTCTTATTTCTCTCTCATTTTTGGTGAACCCTAGGCATCTCTCAGAGGATCTTTGTTCCCCTTCCTCCTACTTCAATCTCTTGGTTTTGGTGGATCTCCCTTGGTGATTCGTGGTGAGTTCTACTCAGTTTCCCATGGTTTTTTCTTGTTATACTCTTGAGAATGTGTTTTTGGTATTGGATGTGAGTTTGGATGTGTTTTATATAAACCTCGATGTTATGTATGTTGATTTATGTGTTTTATGTTCAGTTGTAGTTTGTGGTTATTTTTCTTCTCCCTACGGTGTACAGTGAGTTAGAGAAGCTTTTTTGAGCTAGGGAATCCCTTATTTCTCACTTTTGTGTATCATTTGGGAGGGTTTTTCTCTTATTTATCTATATATAATGGTTTTTAAATATTAATTAAAGATAAAAAATTGTACAATTGAAATTAAAGGGGTAAATAAGTTTGATTTGTATGCTTTTACATCCTTGATATTATTTTGATATTATGATTGTATGAGCTGAATGCCTCACTAAACAATTGTGTTTATTAGGGTTTTGTTTTCACTGGTTTTATTTGTGTTGTGGAAATATTTTTGTGAATTTATTATGATATCACCCTAAAATAGAAATTGAATAACCACTTATATTTTTATAGTGAAATGGTTGCCTCAGGAATGTGGATTATGTGATAATTCCCCTAAAATAAATAAGTGGAATATGATAAAATACCCTTTTTAAATCTATTAAAATATTTTTGATGTGTTGTTAAGTGTGGTCATAGTGATTTTTGGTGTGATGTGTGGTTGTTTTGTTATGACTTTGGGGAGGAAAGGTTATGGTTTTTTTTGTCATGGTTTTGGGGTGGTGAGGGGATGGTTTGTTTCGGTGTGATTTTGGGGCAGCGGGATGATGGTTTTTTTGTCCATGCTTTTGGACTGTTAGGTAATGAATTTTTTCATTACTTTTAGGGTGATGAGGTGATGGTTTTTGGGTCCTTCTTTTGGGATTGAGAGATAATGGTTCTATGGTAATGATGAGCTATATGTAATGCATGGTTGTATTGTTCTAGAAGCCAGATTAGTGATGGAATAATTATTTAATAATGAGTAAAATTATTGGGGTTTGGTTTGGTTAACAAATGGAAATGTTTTTTTAAATAAAATAAATGGGGATAGATAATGGGACTTGGTTTGGATTGTAATGAAATGTGGGAAGTGGATTGTGGTTTATATTTTATGTGATAAGATTCATTTAGAGGTGGTAGCAAAATTGGGATTGTTGTGAGTTGGTTAGTACATTGTTGTGAACCCATAAGTTGGGCTTGAGTGCGGCTATATGTATATACTTTCATATTCTTTGTTATTTCTATACACACTCCATCCGTGTTGATAACAATGTTCTGAAACCCATATATTCATATGAGGTGTCTTTCCCAACATATCAGTGATGAGGACAGATGTCTAGATATCCAATATTTCCATCTCTCTCTTCCAGGTGACTAGATTTTCATAGGCTATGATGGACAAAGGTCTGTTATTGCACTAGGTGAAGGACCAAGTGTCTTTGGGTGGGATTTGATATGACCATATTGTGGGGAATCTTATGGTGGGTGTTTTCATGGTATGAGGAGGGATGAGGTTGATTCCCTTAATGTTCATGATACCCATCTACTATAGTTATGGCAATGGTTATAATGTGATGAACTCGATGTTTTCACTTGACTTGAGATGTTACCATGTTGTGGAGCGGTGGCCCTAGTGTCTGTTGGAATGACGTGTTGTGACCATGTTGTGGGGAGGTGGTATATGTTATTTTTAATATATGAGAGTGTTGTGATGTAAGACATTTGAGTGTAAGAGCGTAAAATCGATGGGAAAGTGGTACAACACACCCTTTATTGATATGCTTCTTAATATGTTATTGTACATGGATTGTGTTATTTGGTGAAAAATTCATAGTGAGGTTTGGTTGGATAGTTGAAATGTTTAAGTGGTGTTGGTTATGATATTTTCTCATGGGTTCATTAGAATGATTATTTCATATGTTGATGAGCGACTCTCGTCTTCTTAAGGAGTATAATTTTTTTGAAAATAAAAGGAGATTTAATAAATAGATATGATATCAGAGATAAAAAGGTATATCATTAATGGTGGAAAGTAATTTGACCAAACTATCATTATACTATAAATACATTGACTCATCAAAAGGTTAGTTTCTCTATTCCCCTCTCTTTTTTAAAAAGATAAGGAGCAAGATGAAAAGAAATGGAGGAGGGATAAAATATTAAATGATGATAAATTTTCAACCCCTCTTGACATTGAGAGTCATCCCCATCCACATATAATGGGATTTGTCCACCGGTGGATCCCATAGGGATAGAAAATAATCTTGACTAGCCACAATAATTCTACTTGTGGAATCATGGGCCATCAATCCAAATCCAATTAACCTATTTTATGAAAGAGATGTGTCCACATTGAATTTTAGTACACCCATAAGGGTGTATTACAAGAGGTGATTCAATGACTAATTTAAGGAATCTTCACCTGTGAATCAGGGTGCTTCCACATCTCCAACCATAAAGACGATTGTTCAATCCTGAACACATTTGGTCTTTCAATTTGGTTGAAAATAAAATCATTTATTCTAAGCCATATGATCCATTCCCATGTTCATAAAAAAATATTTTTTCAAACTAGGGTAGGAGGACTAGAATTCCAGCAATGCTAAAAGACCATACCCTTTATCGAAAAATTGATATACATTTAGACTCTATGAATTATAGAAAGACCTTATCTCAGGGTAATGAATAATTGCATGTGATGATGATTCATGATACACCATGCATAGGGGGAATCATGGATCATCAGAGGTGTTGTGGAAAGGGATGAATTTCTTATAAGGGAGGATTCCAACACAAACCTTCCACCAAATTTAGTGGGCCTTGGGAGGGACTTTCTGGTGCTAAAGGATCTTCCAAATTTCATCGCCTTCCTAGGTATGTGTATCTAGAGCCATATTATCATCTTATTTAACCAAAAACATTCTTGAACTGTCCTTGAACCAGCATTGAAAGTCATGCCCCTTATATTTTATGCAGGGGATACATTGAATGATTATTTCTATCACTATTTAAACAAATTATCCATATTTTTATCATACCACCCATCACATGAATCATTAATGATAGAACTCACTGATTCATCCTTGAATCCAAAGATTGTTGGGGATATATCCCGAAGTTCTTATCCATCATGAAGCCGAGGGTCCTTACAAATTTTGATGATAGAACCATCCATGGAACTCTAGAGAATCCCATGATCAAGATGAACATGAGTCCCCTCATAAACTACTCCATAGGAAACTAGGGTAAGGGAACGAGGACACATCTTGAAACCAGAGTGGGGAAAATAAATGGCTTAGAGAATCTGAGAACATAGGGATTTTGGGTGCTATAGTATCGGCCTGACATGATTTGATAGAATGGAATCATTGAATAGGTGGAGGTATTGAAAACCCATACCCCCACATACTTTAGGCATTAATGTTTTATCCCAAGCTATATAGTGAATATTTTTTCTTCCTATTGTTATATCCCAACCAAAAATTGGTAATGCAGGAATGAATTTGGTCGACAACCGAGGTCAGAATTTTGAAAAGGGACATGATATAGATCCGAATCACTTAAATCACTACTTTAAAAAAGATTTTCCTTCCCCACGTTAGAAACCCTATTAGATTTTTAGCTGTGTATTTATTTTCTAATCCTATCAAGGATATATGAGAAAACATATATTTTTGATAGACCAATAATAGTGGGAATCCCCAAGTATTTATTGTGTTTATTGATAGTTCTAATACCTAACACCCATAAAATATATTCCTTATAGTTTAATGGAACTCATGCTCTAATGGAAGTTTTAGATTTATCTAGGTTAACTGATTTCCTAGAAGCTACCTCATATGTAAGAATTAGATGGAAAATAGTAATGAGTTATTCACGAGTGGACCTTAAGAAGGGATGGATATCATTAACAAAAAGAGGCGAGTGGTTGATGGGGTTTCTGGAAGACATTTTCTACATGGATAACATTATTTCTCATAACTATTGAGATAAGATGATAGAAAACATAATCCCCTAAAAAAATAGGAACGTTGAAAGAGGATCTGCTTAACCAAGGTCCCTATAATGGGTGATACTCTGTGAAAGGTTTTCATTGATTTTTATCTAGAAAGAAATTGTCCAAAAATAATGCATAATGGCCTATATCGATTTGGAACCGAACCCCATTTTTTTCAAAAAAAGTTAAAGGAAGGGCTATTAAAATATGTAATAATACTTTTTCATATCAAGATTATGACCATAAATTACTATTTTTGAAACAAATCGAGTATTCTAGGAGCAGAAATAATCATTGAAAATAATAAAATTGTTAGTAATGATATTTTTAGGGATGAAAGAACTATGATTTTCCAAGATAATAGATGGTAACCAGGGGTAAAGGTGGTTAAAAAGAATGTTTGAAAAGATATTATAAGATACATGGAATGAGATAATTGGACAAAAATTTGAAGCTAGGAAAGGATTTTTTTTACTTTTGGAATGAGGGAAATAATGGTTTTATTAAGAGTGGATATATTGAATTTCCCTACTCAAAGTCCTTTCATAAGAGATATGTTATATAGTCTAATAATATGCCGATATTTTTTAAGAAAAGGGCATGAAAACTGTCTGTATCGGGTGCTTTTGTAGAATATATTTTCTTGAGTACCCCTAGAATTTATTCATTTGTGAAATCAATTATATGTTGTCAATTTATAGAATTAGAGGCCACGTTATTTATTTAAGAAACTACATTGGTAGAAAAGGTAGAGACCTAGGCTATGTAGAGCCTCTAGAAAAACTGAATAATAACATATTGTATTCCCACTTCATTGGTAAAATTTATACCTTCATTATTATTCATGATTGAGATGGTGTTATTTGGAGGACTCACGAAGGCCTTCTGGTAGAATAAAGAGGTATTGGAATCACACACTTTGATGTGGGTTTCACAATAATGCATGGCCTAGAAACTCTCCCTGATATAGATGGTCATATCCAGTTCTTCTTAAAGAAAAATGATTCTGGACAACAAGAAATCTTAGGGGGTGGGAGAGTAGAGTACCTTCAGCTTCCTTTAAATCATATCACAACTTTTATCAGGTTGGTGATATTTGTAGTCTCTCTAAGATTTTAGTTTGGAAGCCCCATGGCGAATGTTCTGACCTTGTATCAGGGTCACATGTAATCCAATAATTCCAAACTGTTTCTTCACATTCCTTATATTTAATCTAAAAGTTCTCTAATATGGAATGTTTTTCATATCTTGATCTCTTGGAACCATGAATTGTGTCGTTAATGATGAGGAAGTGGTCCGAAGTGGAGGGGTTCATGTGAGAGATTTGAAAAAACCTATATATAGTAGTCCACTTTCTTGATCAGTATAAATACTCAATGATGTAGGGGATTTCAAATTTCTCTTTGAACCAAGTAAAGGGTGAACCATTATGCACCATGTTAGAAATGACCAACATATGCACTACTTCAGGGAATTCCTACACAGTGGCCTCATACCCTATAGTGACCTTTCTTTTTCAAACCAAAAGACAATTTCATTGCATTACCCACTAAAATGGATTAGTCCAGGAAAACATTCCCACAAATATTGAAGCAACTAACATGAATTCCCTATATCTCTATGGGAAGTGTACCCATAAAAACCAATGAAGTCCCATGCAGGTGCATCATGTTAGAGAATAGAGGTAGAAATGTGGTTAGTAGTGAAAGAGAGAACCTTAACATTCACCTGCCCTCTCTAGAGAAGACTAAATCCACCTTAACATTCATGTCCTATTTCTAAGGGGATTGCATGGTCTATGATAAAAATTACTAGCTTGGACCTTAAGACCGTTGTAGCGTTCTGCTTTATCTTTTCTTTTTGGCATTGATTTTGGATACTTTTATCATTATCTTTTTTATTTATAGATGTATTGTGGCATGGTTTTGGTTTACCTTTATATTTTCTGTAGGAGTTTTTTTTAATTATTTATCCCATCTCCTGATGCATTTTATATATAGAGGGATATGTATCCTGTACTTTGAGATTTGTATATACCCAGTTCTAGTCGCCAACCTAGGGCCTACTAAATGCATGACTTGGGGGTCGTCATCACTTTCTCCTCATTGCATTATCTTTGGCGAGAGGGGGTCGTGAGAATGCTAATAAAAGGAGTATAAAAAATAAAAAAATAACTTTTTTAAAAAGATTATAAATTTCAAAAATGTTATATAAATGTTATAAAATAATTTTTTTATTTTTAAGTAATAATTTATTATTAACATAAAAAAAATCATAAATGAATGGAAACTTTAGTAACTGTGATATAATTTGACTAGATACTTTCCAACAATAAGAAATAATATCTTTTTTATTTGACAAATATATTAATTTTTGGTATATGAGTCAATTATTGATAAATAAAATAAAATAATTTAATATGGTAAATCTAAACAAAATACGATAGTTTGAAAATAATATTAAAAAAAACTAGAATAATAAAATATATATTTTCCTATATACAAAATATCAAAAAAAAAATGGAAATATATTAAACAAGAATAAAATGTCACTAATAAAATAGAGAAACATGAGATTTGCGGTGAATATTTCTCTCAAGAAAGTGGTGGTGGGGATTTCACAACTGGCTAACCATTAATTTCATCTCTCTTTGAATTTTAGTGTTATTTTAGTAGAAAGAAACTAACCCATAGATACCAGTGATGAATACGTAGCGTGCTAGTTAAAGTCTATCAAATAATTTAAGCATATCACTATTACACCCATCCTCGTTTTCATTATTCATCAAATGCAGTTTAACCCCATTATGGATCAGTGTCGTTTGATCCACATTTTTAGTCTAGATTTTATTTTTAAATAAAGTAATGAAATACCAATAGAAAATATATAAAATTTTATCAACAATAAATCTAATGTTTTTTAAAATAATGCAAAATAAAATGGATTTAAAATAATAATGAACACCATACGAGTATTATAGAAATAATAGAAGTGCATTGAGGACATGAAGGGGCATTTCAGGATAACAACTTCATGGTTAAAAAAATATTCAAAAAAAACCCAAAAAATAAAAAACCTATATCCTTAAAAATTAATTTTTCAAATATAATAACATTTTTAATTATATTTTTTAAATATATATATTATTTAAATTTCAAATGCACAACATTTTTATTTTAAAATTTAAAAAAATTTATCATAAAATATTCAAGGTAATTTAAAATAAATCAATATTAAAATTTTAAAATTTTAATCAAATGATTTAATTTAAATATAAAATATATTTTAATTTTATTAATAAATTATTTATTTTGAATATTAAAATTATTTATTTCAAATTTTTATTCATGTCATTTTGAATTGAATAAATTTGAATGAAAATATTATAGTGCTTGAATATATCTAAGAAATTAAATAAATAACTTGAGTAAAAAAAAATTAAATAACTAGAATTTCCTATTTGAGTTCTTTTTCAACAAATATCAATTTTTTTTAAATAGTTAAAATTTTTAAACAACTTGAATGATTTAGAATAATTTGAAATATTTAAGATTATAAAATAATTTGAATTTCTTAAAAGACAACATCAATTTTCTAAAAGTGTTTAGGTAGATAACTAGAATAAAAAAATTAATGTTTCCGAATATTTTATTCAGGTTAATTATTCAAAGAAGATTAGATAATTTGAATATTATAAAATCATTGAATTTTTTATTTCATTAAAATTGAATAAATTAAATTAATATTTTAAAATTTAAATCCCATTAATAATTTAAAAACATTTAAATAAAAAACTAGAATTAAAATAACTTTTCTGAAATTATTTACTTAAATGTTTTGAAAATATTCATACGATTTAAATTTTTCATTCAGATAATTTAATTTTCTTAAAAAATATTTTTTTAAATGATTGAAGTTATTCAACTTTCTAAAATTAAAGAAGTTGAATAAAATATTGAAATATTTTGAATTTTTTAATTCATGTTATTTATCTATATATATATATATTTATATTCATTTGATATTTTAATAAATTAAAATTGTTTTAAAAAATTAAATTGTAATAATTTTAGAAAACACACACATATATATATACCTAGAATTAAAAAATTTAAATAATTTGACTATTGTATTCAGGTTATTTATTTTAAGAAAATATTTTATTTGAATTATTCAAATTTTTTAATTCATATCAAAAATAAAAAATTTAATGTTTTTAAAATATTTAAATACTCAATATTATTAATTTAATAAATCGAATAATTTTTTTCAATTTTTTTTGAATATTTTATTCATGTAATTTAATCTAAGAAAATTTTATATTTTAAATAGAATAAAAAAATTAATGTTTTATAAAGATTGAATTAATTTCTGGAATATTTTACAAATTAAATCAGATGAATATTCTAAATTTTAAATGAAAAAAATTGAATTTGAATAAAAAATTATTCAAATTATTTATTTAAATTTTTTGAAAATATTCATGAGATTTAATTGTTAAATTTGGTTTATTAAATTTTATTAAAATATTTTATGTTTTAAAAATATTCATGTTATTTAATTTTCTTAATATAAAATAATTGAACAAAATATTCCAAAACATCATTTTTTCAAGTTATAAATTTAATGTTTTAATTTTCTTTTTATTTTCATAAAATCAAAATAAATTAAAAAAATTTAACAACGGAAAAAAAACATTTAAATAAATAACTTGTATTAAGAATTAAAATAAATTTAATATTTATTTCTAGTTACTTATTTTAAGAAAATATTTTTCTCAAGTAATTAAAATATTCAATTCAAGCCATAAAATAATCAGTTTAATGTTTTTAAAATATTCAAATATTCAATTTTTTTAAAATAAATAACTTGTATAAATAATTATTTTTTTAATATTTTATACTATTTATTTATTTTAACAAAATTTCAAAATTTGAATATTTTTAAAAAATTAATTTTTTTTATTCTACAAAAAAATGCATGAATATTTTAGAGATTAAATAGAGGGAATATTTCAAATTAAAATTTATTTAATAATTTAAATTAAAATAAAAAATTTATTCCAATTATTTATTTTAATGTTTTGGAAATATTAATTTGATTTAATTTTTAATTTAAGATTTTCAATTTTCTAAAAAGGGAATTATTTTTAAAATATTGAAATCATTTAATTATCTTAAGACAAAAAGCATGGAACAAATATTCAAAATTTTATTATTGTTCATGTTATTTACTAAAATATTTTTAAAAGATTCATGTTTTCTTTTAACATATTAAATTCATTTTAAAAAATTAAAATTTTATAATTTAGAAAAACCTTTAAATAAATAAATGGAATTAAAAAACTAAATAATTTTAATATTTTACTCCAATTTTTTATTCTAAGAAATTGTTCAGTTTAAATTTTTGAAATTTTTTAATTGAAGTCATAATATAGGCAATTTAAGGTTATAAAAAATTGAAATATTCAATTTTCTTAAATAAATAACTTGAATAAGAAAATTTAATATTTTTTATACTTTATTCAAGTTATTTATTTGAGGAATATTGAATATTTAGTATATTTTAGAAATAGTAAATTTTTTATTTTATGAAAATTAAATAAATTGAATGAATGTTTTAGAAATTAAATCACCCAAATATTTTAAAAAATTGAAATAAAAAATCAAATTAAATTAAAAAAATATTCAAAATATTTATATAAATATATTTGAAAATATTCATGAGATTTAAAATTTTCAATAGAGTCATTCAATTGTTTGAAAATAAAAAATTTATCATTTTTATTACATCTAAATCATTCAATTTTCTTAAAATAATCATTTTGAAAAAAAATTCAAAGGCATTAATTTTTTTATTCAGGATTAATATTTAAATGTTTTAAAAAATTCAAATAATTTTTAAAAAAATTCAAATTATATTAAAATATTAAATTTTATAATTTTAAAAAAACCATGAACTAAAAAAGTTGTGTTTTTATGATTCCATTAATATTTTGTGTTAATATTTTTTGTTTTTAAAATATGTATGTCGAGTTTTTTAATTTTAAATAACATGAATATTTAAAAAACAAAAGAATAAATTAATGTTTATATATTTTAAAAATAAAATTTTTGACGACCCTTTATTCCCAACACAGTTTGACTAAATTATGGATATCTTATTTTAAGTCTAGATTTTATTTTCATATAAATTAGTGAGACATTTGTATTGAATCACTCATGGGCTCTTCCTTTTAGCAGAAATAGGGCTTCTAGTGCTGGAACTCCCCGAACGTTGACCCTGACGACGTGATAGGAAAGAGCGGGTTCAACTTGGTGTTCAAGGGATATATTGAGGACCACTCATTTTCCACGTTGATGTTCAGTGCTGGCATGTTCATATTCATCATGAGGCTTAACCATCCCCTTCTAGTGAAACTCATCAGGTACATCGTGGAGGATGAACAAACATTGCTGGTTTATGAGTTCATGCCCTCGGGTAACATGGATAACCATCTCTTTCTATGTACACCCTTCTCCTTTATCCCTCATACACTCTTCTTTCTTATGGTTCTAAAACCATTTGGTTTTTTGAAACATCTACATAAATTATTGGCTGTACAA
This sequence comes from Viscum album, assembly GCA_963277665.1. Lineage (NCBI taxonomy): Eukaryota > Viridiplantae > Streptophyta > Magnoliopsida > Santalales > Viscaceae > Viscum > Viscum album. The sequence continues at coordinate 1,565,667,219 of OY728157.1, read as the reverse complement.
GCTAGGAAACGTGAGGAAAAATAGAAAACAAAACAAAAATGCTTTCGAGCTTGAATTTCATACATATATTCCACAAACTACACATGATCCTATTTATAAAATTTTCAAAACAAAAGTGCAACGACACACTGTCATAAAATAATTAATTATTGAATTCGAATTCAAAAAACAAACATTTAATAACATGTATAGGAAATAAAAAAAGGATGTATGGTGGAGAGAAAGAGATACATGGGGAAGATTCAGGGATGTGATGGACTCTTCCTCCTACTATGAAAAACCTACCAACTATTTTGGATTACATTTACAACACTCCCCTTCAAACCAAAATACACTTCATTCAGATCATAATTCTTAGTTGTTTGAATGCATCTATCATAATGCCTTTGTTAAAATATCATCCACTTGTTCTGTAATATAGAAATCTTCCAATTTTATCATTTCTTCCTCACATGATCTCTTAGAAAATGATATTGGGTATTAATGTGTTTTCTTCTTCCATGATGTACTAGATTTTTGTCCAGTTATATTACTGAATTATTATCCACATATAGGATTGTGGATTCATCCTATAGATTCTTTATCCCCTTTATCATGTTTCTATACCCTATTCCTTCAAAAAAAGTGGACTATGCTGCTACGTACTCTTCTTCACATGTGGATAGGGTGACCACAAAATTCTTCCTTGAATTCCATGTTAAATAAGTTGTTCCAAGAAAAAATAAATATTGAGTGGTTATTTTTCTTTAATCTTGTTGACCTCCCCAACAACTATCTGAGTATCCATAAGTCATTGCTTCATCACTAAGAGAATACCAAAATCCATTGTTCCTTTAACGTACCATAGAATTATTTTTGCGTCTATCCAGTGTGATTCATTTGGAACTTTTATGTACCTTATTTGAATCCCAACACCATTGAAGATATCTTGCCTTATTATGGCGAGGTACCTTAGGATTAAAATTAGTATCTGGAATAAAGTCGAGCCAGTGCTTCTTCCTTCTCCATATTTTTTCAGTTTTAAGACTATTAGTACAGGTGTGTTTACAACACTACGATTTTCTATCTTGAAATTTTTAATCAATTCTCTAGCATACTTATTCTAAGATATATATATTCTACTATGTATTCGCTTTAATTATATGCCCATAGAAAATGACATGAGACCACCCTCGGTCATCTGAAACTCCTTTAACATGGCCTTGTTGAATTCATTGAACATCGGTTAGCTATTCCCTGTTGACAAAATCATCAACATATAGGCATTCTTTTTAGAATATCCCCACAAAAATTATTCTTGATGTAAACTATATGCTCAGAGGGAAACTGAGTGAATTAGTTCTCTTGAAGATAGTCATTGATGTGTGAATTCCAATCATGTGGAGCTTTCTTCAAACTACAAAGAGATTTATCTAGTTGATACACCTTCTTTTCCTCTCTTTACATAAAAAATCCTTCAGGACAGTCAACATAAACCACTTCTTCTAGAATTCCATTTAGGATTGCAGATTTCATACCCATTTGGTAGATCATCAAACTGTGATGAACTGTAAGGGAGAAAATCATCCTCATAGTGTCAAGGAGAGAAACTAGAGTGAAGAATTATTCTTAGTTCACCTCGTACTTCTGTTTATAGAACTTTTCTATGAGTCTTTCCTTGTTGTGATTGATATCATCATCAACATTAACCTTGATATTGTACACCCATTTAACATTTATGTTATTCTAGATATTAGGAAGTGTAGTCCTCTCCCATGTGTCATTTTTCTTCATAGAATTAATTTCTTCTATTTTATTTATTATCTAACATTTTTTAATTATGGATTCCTAAACATAAAAGGCTCATGATCTGCATATAGGTAGAAAATATTTACCTCTTCGTTTTTCTCATAGATTTCACTTAAGAAGTTAATTTTTATCGGTGCCATGAGTGAGGATGTGATGGAGGAATTTTTATTTTATAGAGTGACTTCACGAGTGATGGAATATACTCTTGGACTCCTATGTAATGATGATACACCTACGGATAGTGTTGCAATCATTTTCTCTTGATGATCATGCCTTTTTAGGATCTTCTATTTTGAATAGAATATCTTGGTTTTATTCATTATCATTTCATTTCCAAGATTATTCCTTACTAAAGATCACATATATAATCACCACTATTTTATTTGTATGTGGATTGTAGATCTTGTAGGCTTTAAAAGCTTCACTAAAGATGATGAAGATTCACTTTTCACTACGGTTATCAAGATTCCTTTTTCTAGGTTCTGGAACTTGAATGTAGGCAACACACCCAAATATTATTAGGTTCACAATTCTCAGTTTGTAGCTGCTCCATGTCTCTTGTGGTGTTAAATTTCTCACACTCTTGGTTAAAAACTGATAGAGAAGGTAGGAAGTACATGTAACTGCCTCTTCCCAGAAGCTCTTTGGCATGCCCTTCTCCTTCATCAAGGTCCTCATCATGTCGAGGATGCTTTAGTTATTTCATTATGGAATTCCATTCTATAGTGGTGTGTAAGATTTAGTGTATTTATATTTTATGCCTTTTCCCCCTATTAAAATGTTGAAGATCAGTTGAAGTATATTCTTCTGTGAGTAACTATTATAGAGAGGGAAGATTTCTTCCTGTGTATGACCGCCCCCTTATCATGGTGTTGGATGGTACTAAGGATATTTTGTTGTTGTTTGGTATGTAATACACATTAGAGATGTAATTAGATTCACTATTCTTATGATATATTTTAATTTTTCATTTTCCAATCACAGGTACCTTTGATGAGTTTCCAAAGATCACATCACCATGAACTTCTTCTGCGAGTTACTCGAACATTGATTCGTTACCACTCATACGGTTTCTTGCACCCCTGTCGAGATACAACACATCTATCCATTCACATGAATTTATTTATGGGAGGAATGTGGTGACTTCATGTTCACGGTGAGATGTTTAAGTATATTTGGACCATTCATCATGATATATTTTTTCCAATACATGGAGGCATAATAGCCAAATTTCATGAAATTGTGGCATTGAACATTCTTTTTATCTCCACGACCATGCATGAATCTTCCTCCACCATTTAATCTTCCAGATAATTCGGATTTTTTTTTGTTTTTTTCTTAATCGTTTGGATGATATCCAAACCCTATTCCTGTTGTATGATTACTAGTACCATGACGACCTCATTGTGTATGACCATTATTTTATTTTTATATAGTCAACTTTGAATTTAAGGCATGCTAGAGCATTGAACCAGAATTATTTTTTATTAATTGATTTTTCACTTTCAATGATCCCATGAAATCCTCAATGGACAGTTTTTACAATTCCTTTGATTCTTTGATTTCCACAACCACATGCTCAAACTTGACTGTGAGAGATCACAATGCGTTTTCAATGACATGAATTTCTACCATTTTCACCATTTACTTTCAAATATTTAATAATAATAATTAAACATGATACGTATTCGAAGATACTATCACCTTCTTTCATGTGCACCGCTTCAAACTCCGATCTTAGTGTTTAAAGATAAACCTTATTCACTCGATCAACACCATTGAGGATAGTGCCATTAATTTCCCAATATTTCTTTCATAATGCTACTTTGACATTATTTTCAAAGGTTGATTCATAAAACCCTTGATAGAGGAGGAACAAAGCCCAATTTTCTTTTTTATTTTTATTTTTGAGAGTAGTCTTGTCTTCATTTGTAAATGCGGATTCTTCCACTATAGTGGGTAATATATACCCATTGATGGAAATATATCATAGTTTTTACGACTCAAATAATGCCTTTATTTGGATTCACCACATTTCATAGTTGTCCTTATACATATTTGGAACTTTCAGATAGATTATGGTGGCCACCTTCAAAAATTAGAGGATGCCTTTGTTGCTACCTCTGATACCATTATTTTGGTTGTACAAGCCAGGAAACCTGAGGAAAAATGAAAAAAAAACATAATGATGCTTCTATGATTTTATTTCATACATATATTCCACATACTACACCGGATCCTATTTATTAACTTTTAAAAACAAATGTGAAAAGACAATAACACTACAGAAGGAAAATCATTAATTGTAAAAATAGAATTGAAAAATGAAACATTTAATAACATGCATAAGAAATGATATCAGGATGCATGATAGAGAGAAAGAGATGCATGGTGAAGATGTAGGGAAATTCTGGATGCTTCCTCCTACTTTGAAAATCCAAATGACTATTTTGGTTTTCATTTCCAATAGAAATCTCCTATATTAATCCACTTTGATGGAAATTCTGGCTAAATGTGGCACATGGGGCGGCTAAAGAGATCACATTTCTATACAATGAGGACGTGAAATTCATTTATAGATACCTAAACACATAAAACATATTACTATAATTGGTTGTTCAGAGGAGGTGTGGATCCCATACCAAATCAAGAAAGATGTTCTATGTCTTGAAGTATCTATAAAAATGATTGAGGTGCCATTGAAAATAAAAAATTATGCATTGTGTCCCTGAATTCCTTCCCGACTGATTGCTATGGTCATGTAGGTATTGGGCTTCACAACACTGAGTGAGTGATCATCAATCCATCCCTTGAACACTGTGATGAACCCAGACCATGCCAGCATGCTGTTGAGGTTGAAGTTCCCAATGGAAACACTAAAGTTATTCAAATTAAGCGAATGTAATATATCTCCCTACTTTATGGGAGTTCACAGCGCCAGAGATGCATATGACTTACTGGATCTGAAGGTGCTTAGTTATCATTCATCGGTGCATGGGTGACCACGATGTTTCCAGTGTGCCCCTCCAAAACCAAACTCCTTTGTCAATCCCTCTATTTTTTTTCATTATTACACAAAGTGGGTTTGATCTATTGGATCAATCCTATTTAATCTCATTTTTCCAAAACTCTGTTTGACCTCATTATGGAGACATTATTTATAGACTAGTTTTTTTGAATATAAATTAATGAAACACCATATAGAGTAAATTGTTAAATTGATCAAAAATAAAACAAAATTTACCAAAATAATGTGTTCACCAAAATAATTCCATCATGGTTAAAAAAAAATATTAATACCAAAAACATTAAACCCCTATAAAATTAAAAATTTAATTTTAATATATAAATACATTGATTTATTATATATATATATATATATTAAAAAAAACTGTGTTGGTTAAATTTTAAATACACTAATTATTTATTTTAAAATTTTAAATCATTAACATGAAATATTCAAGGTTTTTTAAAAATATAACCATATTAAAATTTTAAATTTTTTATTTAATTGATTTATTTTAAATATTCAAGGTATTTATATTTTTTTAGGAAACAATTTATTTTCAATATTCAAATTAATTATTTTAAATATTAATTCATTTAATTTTAAATTGAAAATATTTGAAGGAAAACAATTATTTCACGTAAATATTTAACAAAATAAATATATAACTTGAATAAAAAATAAAAAAAAATATTTTATTCAATTTTTTCATTATAATGATACAAATAATTTGAAAATTTAAATTATATAAACTTGAAATTTTTAGAATAATTAGAATAATTTAGATATTTTAGAATAATTTGAATTTCTTAAAATATAGAATGATCTTTTTAAAGACAATTTGATAAATATTTGGAATATTTTATTCAAGTATTTTTTTAAAAAATAAAAATATTTTAAAAAATTTAGCATATCACCATTACCCCCCACTATTATTCAATTTCCTCATACAAAGTTATACATCATTATGGTTTAACCTCATTATTACCAACACATATTTACCCTATTATTGCTCTCACCTTTTTAGTATAGTTTTTGGTTATATATAAACTCAGGAAACATCACCATATCAACACATAATTTCTCATATCCTCTCACTAATGTAGAATAATAAATATTGAGTTGTAACCTTTATTAGCAGTAACAAAAACCTTTAATAAAAGGATGGTTTTTCTTTACTAGATAAAAGTTCTAATAAAGATACCATTTATCATCACTAAAAAAATATTGACAAACATACCAAATTTATCAATTATTTTTAGTATAAAGGATAATGATAATATCTATCATCACTTTTTATAGCCCTGAAAATAGTTACCTTTTTCAATTTGTGTTTTAGCATTGATAAAAGGTGATCATTATTTATGGTTCTTAGCCCCCACCTTAGGCCTCTGGGTCACCTCATGCCTTTGGTCCATGCGCTTTTGAGCCATGTGAAATCAGATCAAACCATATAGGGGAAATCCCCATAAGAGGAGTTAGAGTAGTAAGAACCATATGTGAAGTTTGGACTAGATTAGGATGAACGAGAGGGCATGAAATCCTCCATCAGTGCCAGAATTTGTGTAGATATGCACTGGGCAATGCTAGCCGATCATCCATGCAAGGTGGAGAGTTAAGTGCCATAAATTAAGTATATGATGGGGAGTGGTGGTTCTAGTGTTGTCATGTTTATGGGTCTTCGGGTCATTTTTTTTGGCCTTGTGCTACTAAGACTACGGGTCATTTAAGACTTCTCTCTCAACCACCATAAAAATAAGATTATCAGAAAATAAATAAGATTCTAAAGGCTTTCAGACCATTCAACCAATCGATATAATTAATAACCCTTATTCATTTTTAATATTTTTTTTTCAATCTATTGATTTTATAATTATTAAATTTCACTCCTTTTTAACGTTTATTCCTTTAATATTATTTATCCACTAATAATGTTAATTATGTTTTTACAATTTATTTATTTTTAATATTTCTTTTTTTAATATTTTTTTGTAATTTATTGATTTTTAATATTTATTTATGTATATTTATTCATTAAAATTTAATGTTTTAATATGGTTTTAATATATAAATTTAATATATATTCATATTCATTTAATCATATATTGATTTTAAGTTTTTAAAAAACATATATAATTAATAAAACTTATTGTAATTTATTTTCAATAGTTTTTATCAGCACATAAAAAATGATGATAAATACAGGCTTTATTAGTGCTAAAATTAATAGAGATGATAAAACCTACATTTATCAACATTTTTTGGAATGAATAGACAAAACCCTTCATTTTCATTTAAAATGAACCCTAATAGAACCTCACTCATTCACACCATTCAATATTTCCCAAATCTTGACCGCTGCCGCTACTCCCCTTTGATATTCTTTGATGAATTGACCTCTATCATTGCTCCCCTAGATCTTTTCAGACTAATAAAATCTCTCAAAAACCAAAGGTATGCAATTATTTTTACTTGACCAACAATTGTTTCATAAATTTTAGTTCTTGTTTTCTTGTGTACCAAACAACAACCATTCCCCTTAGCATATTGACCTGACCCAACATAAATGATTGAGATCATCAAGTTTTAAATTAACCTAGTTTGATGTAGGTAGTTTCTTCATGGTTCATTGTTTAGTCATTATTCCAAGGGTTTGGATACTCAATTTGGAGTGTTTTTAAATTTTTTAGTCAGGAAGTGGATATTTTAGGTTTTTCTTCATAAATCTAAGCTTCAAAGACCCTTCTAAAATGTTATAATCTCTTACTCTCATAATTTTGTTGACTATACTATGAAAATTCCTATTAATTTCAGAGGTAAATTCTCTATTAGTGTGTGGGTATTTTGGAATGCAATTTTAGACATGAAACAAAATGGTTTTCAATCAAAAAATAGAAATTAATAAGATGAATTTTCAAAAATATTTGAATCAAAATATAAAAAAGACTGAACTTTTTAGTAACCTACCAACAATGATGCTGATTCGATATTTTGAATTTTATCTCTAAGAACTAATAAAAAAATATTTTTACCTAATAATGCAATATAGTTTTCATATGTTTTATCTCAAGGAGTTTTCTTATTGAGTTCTTTGTTACATAAAATACTAATTGATTAAAAATTAATAGAATTGGATTTATTGAATTAAAATTTATTATATAACTCAACATAGGGATTTTAATTTATTAATTTATACTCATATATTTTGAGTTTCAATTAAATGAATTATTATGTTAAACCTATTAAATGAATATGGTTTATTTGTTCATATTTTTTGAACTTGGATGGATTGCATGGAACTGTTTACGTGCGTGTTTTGTTTCTACTGATATTTCATTTTCCCGGTTATTTTGCGAATACCATGTTTTTTGGAGTCCTTATATTTAGTTGCTTGCAATTTGTACCATTAATAACCTGTAATCCAATGGCCCAACATTTCCATGGTTGGGTTTCTTCATTCGACTTCGATCCACTGGTTTCACCACCACATCTATCTAGAAATGTCACCTATCTTATGGGATATGACACTATCTGTTAATAGAACCATCTCATGGATCTCGTACATCCATATGGAAGTCATCACATACCTCCATCTGATGATCCCTAGCATGCCTTGATTGTACTGTTTATGAATTTATTCTTAGTACTCTCTTTTCAATATTTGGTCTCGCATAGTTCCCCTTGTCTGGTTCAAGGATTTCTCTAGAGGTGATGTTTTTCTTGTATTCTAAAGAGAAGAAGAAAAGTAACAAGGTATTCCATCCACCCAAAACACCTTTGCTGAGCCATGCCATCTCCGGTAACCAGATTACTTATCTGGTGGAGATTCAGTGGGGAATCATCTCTTTTCTGAGTTTCATAAGACTACGATCCAAGTAGGTTTTGGATGTTGACATAATTTCAATCATATCCTATTTTTGGTAAATAATATTGACTCTATAGTGATATTTTTTTTTCACGCATTATATTGTATCCTTTTTGGATATGTCTGCGAGTCCATACAGGAGTGGACAAGGCTGACTCTATTTGATAGGGTTGACCACTTCCACCTAGTTCAGAAAGCCTAACCACCTCAGATAGTTTCTTAACTCCTTTATTTTTTCTAAATTTTGAGTCTGTAATTTCTTTGTTTGTTTTTCCTTTTCTTACATCATAATAAAAGTGTTTCTCATGTGGTGTTTTTACTGTGGACGTAGGTCCCAAAGAGGGCGAATCACCTTATATCTGCTATCCATTTACATTTCTGTATTCATTGTTTGTGTGTTTCAAATAACCCATTTGTGAATAGTTCTTTATTTTCTCATTTGTAGTCAATTGATTATTCAAACTTATTTAATTTTTATCCATTATACGCGACAGTGGGTATTCAAAATTTTATCTTTTAAGTGTTTAAACCAAAAATTGGTATCAGAGCCTATTATAACATTAATATGGGTTCTACAAACTTCAAAATTGATATCTTTGATTGTTAAAATGACTTTTATCTCTGGAGAATTAATATGACAGCTTTTTTAAACAAAAATGACAAAATAGATTCCCTTGTTAGTCCTAGATGAAAAGTTAGCACTACTTCCCTTGATGGGAAAACTACTGTTACTTATTTTGATATCCCTGAGGATACCCTTAAGAAATAATGTAGCCTTATACTTTTATATTTAGAAGATAATGTTTTAAGAGAAGTTTCTTATGAGTCATCTTCCATAGGTATATTGTCTAGACTTTAATCCCATTATATGGATAAGTATCTTGTTGGTATATTGTAAAAAAAAGAGTATATACTTTCAAAATGAACCTAAGAACTGCAGTTAGGATACACATTGTTGAATGTAATAAAATCTTATTAGATCTATACAACATGAAATCAAATTTAATGATGAATATCGGTCCATTATATTGTTAACACCATTTGATGATTCATTTAATTCTATTAAAGAATCTATGATGTATGGAAAATAAACACTTAATCTTGAATAAGTAAAATCTACTTTACTCTCAAAATACCTTCAAAGGAAGGGTAGTATTAAGACTGAGGCTGAGGGTTTAAATGTTAAGGACAGAGTTAACTATAGGGACATGAGTGAATCTGGAGGGAAAAGTGAGTCTAGGGGTGTGACAAAATAAAGAGGTCAATATAAAAAACATATAAACAAATCCAAAAGTAAGGTTATAAAATGTTTCTGATGTAAATAACAAAGACATATTAATAGGAAATTCCCTAATGGGGAAGGTGTCTATAAAGATAATAGTAATGACCATTCCTTATAATTTGAGTAGGACTTTGACACTGATGATTTGTTAAATGTTTTGGAGATAGCCATCTCTGATGAATGGATCCTTGATTCAAGATACTCATTCAATATGTGTCCTAGGAAGAAGATATTTACTATGTTGAGGGAAATAAAATCTGGTGAGTTTTTTCTAGAGAATAAGAGGAACTTCCACATTATGGGAATAAACTTTATTTCATTAGAGCTTCATGATGGGACTATCAAATCTCTTGAGGAAGATAGGTGGGTACACAAATTGAAAATATTCCATCTATACATAAGAATCCATGACCAGAGAGGGTATAACTTCAATTTATGTTCTCGAAGTCTTAGAGTTTCCAAAGGATCCCTCATAGTTATGAAAGGAACCCTTTTTAATGGCCTGTATGTCTTAGATGGTAAGGTCCATAGAATTCATTTGAACACCACTTATAGTTCAGAAATTGATTATACCACATTATGGAATAAGAGACTGGGGAACGTTAGTGCCAACGATCTAAGTGAACTCAAAAGATATGACCTTTTAAGTAATTTCACTCCTAGTAGACTACCATTATATGAGGACTGTTTATATGGGATGTCTAGAAGAGTCATCTTCAATAGGTCCAGGGTTACCTCTGATGGTGGAGGCTCATACGTTGTGACTTTTATTGATGAATTATCTAGGGGAATACTGATTTATATACTAAAAAACAAATTTGATACCTTTCATACATTCATGAAATGGAATGCTGGGGTTGAGAGTGAGAGTAACAGAAAACTCAAATCATTAAGGAAAATAATGGTTTAGAATATCTATCCACAGAAATCATTGAATTATGTGAATACGAGGGAATAAAAAGATACTAGACTATTTTGGAAACCCCAAATCATAGTGGATTATAATAAATAATGAATAAGACTATTCTTGAGCGGGTGAGGTGTATTCTATCCCTCTCAAAACTCCCCAGGTCCTTCTAGACTGAGGATGCCTCGACAATAGTGTACCTTATTTACTATTTCCCATCTTCTACTAATTATTTCAAGACACCTAAGGATCTTTGGAAAGGCACACCCTTGATTCTTGCACACCTTAGGAATTTTGGATCCAAATCTTATGCCCATACACATACTGATAAGCTCGATCCTAGGGATATTAAGTACATATTCGTAGAATATCTAGAGGGTGTTAAAGGGTATCATTTTTGGGTAGATAATCTGGGGTATCCAAAATGTATCATTAGCTGGGATGTAGTGTTTCATGAATTTGGTATGTCCTATGACAAGGGACATACAACTATAGAGGATTCTGATGATTATGTATAACCTTATGGGGTACCAAGACCCTTATGTGCTAAATTACCTTTTGAATCTGGTGACCACTCCTAGTCCACTACTGGTTCTGTTCCCCTATTGCCCAGAACCATGTTTAATCTGACTCATGTTTGGATTTTGAACACGAAATCGGGGAAGCCGATGACCTGAGTAATTATAATCTCACTCGGGATAGAGAGAGGAGAGTTATTATACCTCTAAACCGTCTCAATAAGGCATGCATTTCTACCTATGCATTTAATGTAGTTCATGACTTGTTTAATGATGAACCTGAAACATACATGCAAGAAATTAAGTCCAAAGAAACCACTAGGTGGTTTAATGAAATGAAAGAGGAGATAAATGATATTCTTAAGAAAAACACTTGGGTTGTCATACATATACCAAATAACAAAAGTACATAGGTTCTAAATGGATTTATAAGAAGAAATAGAATAATGTAGGAGAAACTAAAATCATGTTTAATGCCCGAAAGGAATCTAAAAGCTGTATTCAATGTGATGGAATTCATTATAGTGAAATTTTCTCTCTAGTTGTTAAACATTCATCCATTATAATTATTCTTGTATTTGATGTCAAATTTGATATGCATGTTGACCAATTAGATGTGAAAACTTCTTTTTTTTACATGGTATTCTTGATGAAACAATTTATATGACTCCTCCTATAGGATTTTCAAAACATTTCTAACCTAATCAATTATGGATTCTTAATAATTATTTATATAGTCTTAAAAAATCTTCAATATTGTTGTAAAAAATGTTTGATTCTTTTACGATTGGAAATTAGTTTTCCAGAAGTAAATTTGATTCATGTGTATACTATAAAACTGTTAAACCTGAGTTGATTTACTTGTTAAAATATATTGATGATATGATGTTATTTTTTAAAAACCCGAGGATTATAAATTCTATCAAGAACCAGTTGAATTATTCATTTATAATGAAATACGTAAAACATGAAAATCACATTTTAGGTATGGACATAATTAAAGATATGGAGGCCAAAACCTTATAACTATCTCAATCTTCTCAGGTAATGAAGGTATTAAAGAGATAATTGTTTGAGAATATTAAAACTATCAGTATTTATTTAAGAAAAATTTTTATACTATCCTTAAATCAATCCCTTGGAAATAAAGATGAAGTTGCATTCATGAAAATAATTCCATGTGCTATTTTTGTAGGAAGTCTTATATAACCCATGGTCAATTTGAGGCCAGATATTTCATTTGCTATTTGTACATTGAGAAGAATCATGGGGAAACTAGGTAATCCAAATTATAATGCATTCAAATAGATATTATGGAATGTTTATATTTCAAATAAATTGTGAATTTGATATGGATTAAATAGTAGTTCTATTAATTATATAGTTGGATTTATTGACTATTATTTTGCTGTAAATATTGACACCGAAAAATATATCACTAGTTTTTTTATTTCATGTATATGGAGGACCAGTCTCCTAGAATTGAAATATGAAATAATTGGTTTCACTTTACACTATTGTGGTAGAGTATATTTCCTTGACAGAATCTATAAAAGAGGCTATATAGATGAAAGGTTTTATTTTCATGTTTTCATTATCTGCTGATAGCATAGTAGTCCACTATGATGGCCAATATTATTTACATTTATCTAAAAACAATTTATTCCATGGTAGATCAACGAACATTGATATTTTACTGAATTTTTTTAGAGATGTTATAGAATATGGGACAGTGAGTGTCAATAAGTTACCCATTGGTGACCATCCGACGGATAGTTTTACTAAGGCCATGCCATTTTCTAAATTCATGTACTACATTAAACTTATGAATTTAGTCCCAATAATATAATGTTGTTTTCAAGAACATCATAATTGTATTATTTAAATTACAAGGTGGATATTTTTTGATTTATTATACTCCATATTAAGGTGAAATTAAATGTATTAATATGTTATACCGGTTAAATTAATTCGGTTCATTTATTTGTATTCTTTTAACTTGCATAGAATGCATAGAACTATTTACGTGCATGTTTAATTTATATCGATAATAATTTTACCCAGTTTTATTTTGGATCTCATGTGTTTTTCAAATTCCTTATATTTAGTTGCTTGTAATCTAGAACATTGATAACCTGTGATATAACAACTTAACATTTACTTGGGTGTGTTTATTTATTTGACTTTCATCCACTAGTTTCACTGCCACTTCAATCCAACTGTGACACCTATCTTATGAGTTGTGACTCTATTTGTTAGATGAAATTTTTCATGGATCTGAGGCATCCACACAAGAGTTATCCCATGATCTGTCTGATGATCCATGGCATTCCTTGATTGCGTTGTCTGCACATTGATTATTAGTTATCTATTTTGCTAAGGGGTCTCACCTGGTTCCTATCGTCTAGTTTTAGGGTTTCTCTGGAAGTGAGGTTTTGATTCGATTCCACAAAGAAGGAAGGTGACTACAAAATCCATCCACCATCACTACCATTTTCTAAGCCATTCCACCTCCTGTAACCAAATTACTTCTTCAGTGGGGATTTAGTGGGGACTGTTATTTGTTCTTTTTTCTAGATGATTATTCTCTATGCAGGTTTTAGATCTTGACACACTTTCAACTGTATCGAAACATCAGTAAATAATATTGGCTCTGTAGCGATTTCCTTTTCTTTTGTCATGTATTCTTCTGTATCCTATTTGGGTGTGTGTGTGAGTCTATCCATGAGTGGAATAGGATGACTCTACATGACAAGGTTGACCACTTCCCCTAGTTCATCAAGACCGTCCTACTTAGATAGTTTCTTTGGTCATTTATCTATTTTATGTTTTGAGTATATAATTTCCTTGCTTGTTTTTCCTTTTCTTCCTTCATAATAAAACTGTTAACCAGGTGGTGTTATCTCTATGCATGTATGTCCTATAGGGGATGAATCACATTAAATATGTTTTGCATTTACAAATTTTCATTATGTTTTTATGGTGTTCCAGTAACATGTTTTCAAATAATTATTGATTTGTTCATTTGTAATCAATTGATTATTTAAAGTTATCTTATTTTTATCCACTATACACGACAATGGATCTTGTGAATCTTAGGGTTTAAGTGTTTAACCCCAACATTATTATAAAATGAGTGTGAAAAAAGTGATTTTTAATGAATGAAAAACAAGTGAATGTGTGATAGTGGGTTGAAGATGTAATAATTCATCTTTTGAAGAAAGTAAGAACTATATTTAGAGTTGTTACCTTAAACATGTTCAATCTATGCGGTTATTTTTTCAATTGTCCAAAATAATTATTTTAAAAGTTGATTTTTAAAATGTAATCAATAATTTTGAACTAATAAATTATACGTTTAATATAAAAGTGAGTCTTTTTCATAATAATCATGATAATTTTATTTATTTTAGTAAAATTTATTAAGTAATAAATGATTGTAGATAAGAAGAGTTCAATGGAATTATAACAATTCTCGCAACCTCTATTGAGAGTTGAGAAATTTAAATTGTTTGTAAATATTTTGAAACCATTCTTATTGAGTTTTAAATTCTCAAAATAACATTCAATGCAATAAAATTTTAATTAAACTTATTAAAACGAATGAATGGAAGAGAGAACATCAATTAAAATTTTTGGGATGAAAACAAATGTTAAAACCTGACCCCCTGTGGTCTTACCTGTGACTACCACACACCCACCCTTAATAGGCCAGGGGTTGGAAGCCAACATCGAGTAGGCATATCCCAAAAATGAGTGACACTAGTCTAATGTACGTGTATAGACATACATCCTTAAGGAAACACAATGATGAAATACAAAACAACTAAAACTGATGAATTTATAATACTAAGATCCCATAATAAAGGACTATAGTAATGTATTGAAAGAAAAAAAGGGACCAAATATTAAAACAACCAAGAGCTGTAAAGAGTCCAACCTTCTCCAAGGTTGAGGACTAAGGTCAAATGAAATCACCTGGTAGACACCTCGGTCTGAAAAGCTCCATCTATACTCAACCTACTTCCTATTCTCTCAATACACCGTCAAATGGTTCATCATCTTCATAGTATAGAACACTTGCGTGAAAATCCCATGCATGGGTGAGTATTAAAATATCCATTAGGACACCCTGAGAATACTAAACATGAAACATCAAGTATAATTATCTAAATACAAGATATAATAATAAATGTATAACATAAACGACCAAATATACTTAGTGAAGTCACCACACCACTAGGCGATCATCACTAACTTATAGCCATAGTAATGTTCTCAAAGAAAGGATCATTCATGGATAACCTACTCCATGAGCCACACTTATCCTCAAATACACTCAATGAAGAGGTCTAGAGCATTGGGACTTGACCAATAAAGCTCACTAGTCTAATAAGACCTTCATACTCAGATATGGGGTCACTCATAGAACCACTTGGGGACACCACAAACCAAATATGGATCAACCTGCTTCATAAGGGATTGTATTCCAATGATAAAACAAGCACTACCGATGTGACATGCAATACGGAGGATCAACTCTCTACTTAGAGAGGTCTCACTAATTTCACAAATCCCACCTAGGGAACAAAGATTATATAAGATCACACTCTAGTATCATAGAGGGAAACCAAACATTTATATGAGTTTCTGCCTCTGGAGAAGATAACAATCCTATGAAATGGATATAATTCCATACTCTACCCTCATGGGAAAATACCAAGGTAAATGATCAAAATAGACCGGTCTAAACATAGAAATTAATATCAACAAACAATCTTGAAGGGGTACATGGCATGTACTAGGGGTACACAACATTTCCAGCTATCCCCATGTCTACTCGTTTGGTAAATCCTCAAACAATATATAATATTCAACATACATGGTGTGTAGAAAAAGTACACAACATGTAGAGACACATGACATCTTTCCTGTGTCACCTGGTTGTGTTTGTATCCTTGGCCTGCCCGTGTACCTACCCATGTACATGTGGCCATGTCCTTGTTTGAGTACATGGTGTTCCACTGTCCATGGACCTTTGACTGTGCTAATATACTTTCCAAAATGCACATCGAGATGTCATAGATGGGTCACTTAACATGTGATACTTAAATTCATCCTTAAACCCTAGCCATTGTTGAGAGGGCTATACACGACATGTAATCTTGAAGTACATGTCATGTTACTCAATATTTTATAGATCCCTTAGGATATATTATGCTCTTTCCTCTACTTCACAAGAGCCATTTCCCTTTCTGAAACCTACATATTGGGGTTCGTTTGGTCCTTTACAACATCGATCAATTGAAAAACATACTCGAATATGCTCAAAAATCACCTCAATGGGCCACAATAACTGTGCATCAAAAATTGGGAATACCCAAACCCAAAATAAATTACACTTCACCACTAATAATCCACCATCATAATTACACCTCAACCACAACACCGATCAAGAAACATACCCACAGTATTGATCCGTTGCGCCAAATAATGATCACACAATGATCAAATATTGGGTATTCGATGAACCAAGGACCAAAATAAACACCCATGATTAATGTGTGAAGAATGGTGGGAAGAAGGTGGAGACACCACAAGACCTAAAACACGAGGAAAAAACATCAGAAATTGTTTTTTGGCCTTAATTCATTATCATATAAGGATACAAACAAGGAGGGATAAATAAAAAAGAACTAATAACAATTCCATCAATTTAATTCTACCGACGATGCGTGTATCAATTTTTTTATGTAATTGATCCAGGTTTTTCTAGTATTAAGAAACATGATTGAAATTCAAAAAAAAACATCCAACCTATAGTTTGGAACAATCATTGGTAAATAACGTTTATGTGTTTCCATCATTGATGAGATCCACGAACTCAATTGGAACAATGATCCATGATCTGATCCCAATCCATAGTCTTTCACCCAGAACACCCTCCTTAAATGCATTATAGGTCTATATTTTTTAGTTTCCAACCCAAAGAGAAAACCCATATCCGAATATTTAAAGAGAAAGTTGGTCAATGCATAAAAAAAAACAAATAAATTTATTTTATTTATTTATGCTCGTGATGAATTTTTTACAATTGTCCTATGTTAAAAAAATTTATGACACATCTAGGGTAAAACCCATGTTTTGAACTTAATAATGCCATTATATTTCTAATACAATCCCCTTTTTGTGAGTAATTCCTCTTTTTCAGGAAAACTATAGATATGTTCTATTTAATATATTTCAAAAACTTATTCTAGGCACACCAGGCCTCAAAATCATACACTATCTCAGTTCCTAGTCTCTAAAAAAATCCATATAATAAAAAAATAATAAATGGAAAATATGGTTCCTTAAATTCTCCCAACATTAGGGATTTTTATTCAGAAAATAGAAATACCAACCAAAAAATATGAGGCTACTGGTCTCACATCTGGGTCTCTGTCTACCAGGTTCTCTTTGGAAGATTACTATGCTTCCACTAGACATGCACAAAGGGAATTGATCTCCCAAAAAGGATCCTCTCCCACTGATCCTTGATCTCCACTAGGTAATCTACAAAGGTATCTCCATCGTTGATGTCTATATCACCCTATTCAATAATGTATGATGGATCATGCATGTACCTCCTCTGCTACGACATGTGGAATATGTTGTGTACCTAGTAAAACTATAGTGTTAGAGATAAGAAGTAAGCCACCTCACTAACCCTACACTGTACATGGATGAGACCAATAAATCATGGAGTTAACTTACTACCATGGCCAAATATCTTTAATCCACACTAAGGTGAGACCCTTAGAAAAACATGTTCTACCCCCCAAAACTCTATTGGTTTCTATCATTAGTCTGTATAAGACTTAAGATGGATCTATACATTCCTCATCCACTACTGGATGATCTACACCTTCTCTGCAGTAGATCACACCAACTCCGAGCCCATGATTTCTATCTTGAATGGTTACTTCTGACAAAGTGGTGAACATTAGAGTCACCAATAAAAAGACACAAATAGTACCATACCAATGGTGGAATTGTAGCTTTTTTTGGTACTCAAACTCCTCCAAGGGTAGGTGATCCTCCCAAATATAACCAAAGTCAAAAATGAAATCCCATAAAATGTCATCCAAGACTGGAATGGTTTTCTCTGTCTGGCCATCAATATGCGTAAGCAACTCCATGATCAAGTGTAACTTATTCCTAAAATTCTCCTATAATCCTTTCCATAACTGATATGTGAAGGGATCATCATACCCATAGATTATCTTCAAGATAACTCCATGTATTTAGTCTATTTCCTATAAACAGAGGCGTCCCATGCTCTCCTCTGAAATCTTCTCTTGAATAGCTAGGAAGTGGGATGACATGGTGAGTTAGTCTATGATCACCCATATAAAATCATGTATCCTTGTTTTACATGGTAATACCATCACAAATTATATTGAAATACCATCCCACTTCCACTATGGCACCTCAAGGGGTTGAGATAAACCCGTTGGAACATGGTACTCAAACATTACCTGCTAATATGTGAGGCATAATGAGACAAACTCTAAAACCACATTCTTCACATTTGGCCACCAAATTTGACATTGGAGGTCTTGGTATAATTTTACACACTTATATGTACCACCAAATGATATTTATGGAACTACTTCATCACATCCTTTTACAACATCTAAGGTTCCATAATCCATCCTCTGAAAAGGATATCATGCTCCCACCTTTAGAATATCCATCAAGAGCATGTCCAATGAATATTTGAGTTTGTAAGGTCTCAGAGCTGGTATCTTTATGTTTAGCATCCCTAGGATGCTGTAAAAGTGATGGGTAATAACCATCGACTGAGTATATGAAGAACCATCTTTGTCTATGAAGAACATCAATGATGAGGTCAACTACTATTATACCTCGACTAGAAACTGAGAAAAATATCTCTTGATTATAGAATCTTCCACCACATTCCCCCTCCTAAAAGTATATATAATATCAAAGTCATAGTACTATAGGAACTCTATCCATTGTATATGTATCAATTTAATATCCTTCTAAGAGAATATGTACATAAGACTTTTGTGATCAGAGTAAATGATAAACCACTTTCCCATTAGGTAGTGTCACCACATCTTAAATGCATATACTATCGCTACTAACTCAATATTGTGGAATTTTTAGTTCTTCTCATGTAGTCTCAACTGACATGAACCATTGGAAATAATTTCCAGACTCTACATCAGAAAACAACCAAGACTGGCCCCTAATGCATCACATAACACTATGTTCTCGACATCCTCTTCTAGAAATATCAAGATGGGAGCTCTTGTAAACATATTCCCCATCTCCAAACAGTATTTGTGTAACCTTTTTTTTCTATAAAAAGGTTTCCTCTTCTAAGAAAAGGGTGCTGCCACACTATATAAATCAGGTAAAAACCTATGATTTTAACCTTCCAGCCCAAGGAAACTTCACACCTCAGTAACACTCTTGGGTGGTTCCCAAGAAAGAACCACCTAAACCTTCACCAGCGGGTCTACTAATACTCCTTCCTTTTATATAAAGTTACCCATAAAGTGGACCCCTTGAATCCAGAACTGACACTTTGAGAGCATCCTATAATGCTGGTAATCTCAGAGTTTGTCTAGGACCATCTTGAAGTACCTCATGTGCTCCTCCTCAAATGAGAATACACTAATATTTCATCAATTAAGACCAATATTAACCGGTATTAGAATGGTTGAAAGATATAGTTCATGAGTCCCATGAACACTGCTAGGGCATTTGTTTTCCTGAACAACCTCACCAAGTAATCATATTTTTGGTAGCGACATATGAATGTCATCTTTAGTATATCCCCATCTCATAATCATAGCTGGTGATATCCAGATCTAAGATCAATATTTGAGAACCTTTGAACCCCTGTCAACTGATCAAAGAGGTCTTAGATCCTTGATAGTGGATACTTATTCTTCATGGTCGCATGAGTCAAGCACCAGTAATCCATCCATAAAATCAAGCTCCCATCTGACTTCTTGGTGAACAACACTGGGGATACCTTGGGGGAAACACTGGGTCTCACGAATCCCTTCTCTTACAAGTCATCCAATTGAACCCTCAACTCATGAATCATTATGGGATCCATTTGATATGCTGGTGTAGATAACCATTCCTTCCTTAGATGCAAGTCAATGTAGAAGAATTGCTCTCAGTGGGGAGGTAAACTTAGTACCTCGTTAAGAAAGACATCCGTATACTCTACATACACCATAGAAAACTAATATCCCAAAGCTTCCACTACTACAAGAGTCATTCTATCCAAATATTATTAATTGTATTCACTACCCCTATTCCTGAGATCACACTACTTTGGAATGTTTTCTTCTTTACCCACAAAGGAAAACCTCTTTCTATCACTGCAGACACACCACATCCTCCACCTAAAACAATCAATATGGCAATGAACTGCTGATAGACAGTATATACCTAATATGGCATCATAAATCCTCATTATCGATAAAAAATACCCCATACAAAAATATCACCTCTAAGCATCAGATTGCATTATCAACAGAAGTTCATAATCAATGAGTAACTGCTTATCGGAGTCTCTAACCACAAGGTTCGAGTCAATGGCTCAACCAGAATCTCAAAGACTCAAACTATAAAAGTGGAAAGGAAAGAATATCTCATACCAATTTATATCAATACCTTAAATAAATTAGAAAATAAAAATATCATACATCGTATCATCCTTGGAGCCTTAGGGTCATAGGCCTATATATCCTACAGCTGGTCTCATCCCTATCCACCAACTCCTTGAGTCTAGTGTAGACCACCTGAGACTGGTGGTGGTAATAAGTAAATCCTTATACCACCTCCTCCTACCATTATGACCCCTATTTCACTTATTACACCTTAAAAACCACCCTACTCCTACCTCGGTCTATATCTCGATGGTCTGTCAACCATATCCCGATCAGTTGTATGATGGGTCGGAAAATCCTGAGATAGATGTCCCTAAACATTGCTGGAGAAACACCACATCTCTATTGGCTAATTTCATCCACCATGAGAGCCCGTCACCACTGAAACTATGGTATGGGATCACCTCATGAAGTGTATGATATGATTGGATCTCTGTGACTGTTAATGGATATTGGTTTCCAAGGTCTCAGCTACTGGGTTCCCAATACTAGCTCCCATTTTTAGTGCCTACTCTACCAGAAATCATTCCACTAACAAGGATCGCTCAAGCACCCCAAAAAAGGTGGGAATGTAAATTGATAACACTGAAGACCTAATGTTTTGGCACAAGCCCTACTCAATGTTTTGAGCTCTAAAGAGCTGACCCTGCATCATATCCAATGAGTAATAACAGAGATCAATAAACCTCACAAAGTACTCCACCATGTTAATACTTACCTATTGTAGATAAAAAATACCATGTATGCACACAGATCTCAACATAACCATATATATGTTCTCTTTGAATAAATTCTAAAATCCTGACAAGGAGAAAATTGTCTCATCGTGTGACTGAGTCACTAATCTCCATCATCATACGAAAGAGCCCCGAATAAGACTCACTGTGATAACTTCCATATGATTTGAAAATATCCAAATAAGGTAGATAATGCATGTCACCACCTCTGTCAAGTCCTAATCCACTTAGGGATCTGAATCACCCTAAAACCTGAGAGGTCTCTACCTCTGAAACTCATGAAATTTACTCAACCTGTGTGCATCCTTAGCTAGTACTGCAAGTGCTAGCTGCTACTCAACGGGTGGGGGTATAACTTGTAAACCACTCGAATGTGATATCTCTGGTATAAAACCCTGTATTGATTCCCTTTCTCTAGGCATATCGTCATCATGATCACACAGTGGAATCATGGATGGCTATTTACATGGAGGAATCCTGTAAAAAACATGATTTTCCACAACCAAGAGTGTCTATCTGGGGATATGAATTAATAAATTCGTAGAAAAAAACAATTATTATATGATGCCTATACCAAAATATTTCCTTTTAACCAATATTTACATGTACTGAGTTGAAAGGAAGGTAATTAGAGACCTGGTGTATGGATATGTACATTGGAGCACCAATACTGAAGTCCCTAGCCAAAAATCCATACTCAAACCACTTAAAAGTGTTACCCCAAACCAATATCACCAACTTCAATCATAATTTAGACTTGAATATTTTCATACCTCTCTGTCATGAACCTACCCATTCAGATCCAACCATGACTACCCCAATATTTCCCTCAATAGGCTAGAGTCTAAAGACCAATGACGAGTAGGCATATCCCACAAATCAGAGATATTAGACTAAATTACTGACACACACACATATGAAAACCCACACAATACTTAAATTTTAAACACATGAATCAAATGTATGCATACATCTAATATCCCACAATAGAGTATAGTATTAAAGTATTGAAAGTGAAAAATGTGGATAAATAAAGGACAAAAAAAATTTAAAGTGTCCAATCCACTCCA
The DNA here is from genome assembly GCA_963277665.1 of Viscum album. NCBI lineage: Eukaryota > Viridiplantae > Streptophyta > Magnoliopsida > Santalales > Viscaceae > Viscum > Viscum album. The sequence continues at coordinate 1,565,644,344 of OY728157.1, read as the reverse complement.
TGGGAGAGGACTAAAGTCAAATGTAAGATCTCAATAGACACCTCGATCTGAAAAGCACTAGATACTCTCTGCCCGCTCCATGTTCTCTCATGAGACCATCAAATGGACCATAATCTTTATAAAACATGGCACATTCAGAAAAATCCCATGGCAGGGTGAATATTACAATACACAGTAGGACACCTTGAAAACACTAAACATGAAGCGCCAAGTATATTCAGCTCAATAAAAGATATAACAATCAATGTATAATGGAAACACCAAGATATATTCAAGAAAGTCACCACGCCACCAGGTGGTCTTAACAAACTTCCAGCCACAAGATTATGCTCAAAGAAATGATCCTTATAGGAGAACCCACTCCACAAGACATGCTTATCATTAGAGACACTCAATGAATAGTTCTAGGGAATTGGACCCCACCCAAGAAATCTCGCTGGTCTAAGAAGACCCCGATACCTAGATAGGGGGTCACACCCAAAACTATTAGGGGACACCACAAACTCAATATAGATCAAACCTCTATGTAGGGTATCATATTCAAATGAAACCAAAAAATCTACCAATGTGGCATACAATATGGAGGATTAGCGCCCTACTCTAGTAGGTCATGATGATTCCATAAACCCCACCTAGGGAACAAAAACTATGGAGGATCACAGTCCCAGATAGGGACACCAAAACTCTATCTAAGACTCATCTACTGGAGGGAATTAGAATCCTATGATGTGGATGTAATTCCATACTATAACATTAAGGGAAAGGACCAAGGGAACATTATCAACATAGACTTGTCCAAAATAAGGAAACAAATAGTGAAAAAATTCTTGAAGGTGGAACACAGAGTGTACTAGGGGTACACGACATGTCCAACTATCCCCATGTATGACAGTGTGGAAAATCCTTACATGGATTTTATGTATTAACCTGAACAACATGTTAAAGAAGTTCACGATGTGTAGAGACACATGAAACCCTACTCGTGTCATTGGCCTTGTCTGTTTCCTTGGCCTACCAGTATACCAACCAGTGTATAGGTGACCATGTCTATGTCTGAGTACATGGCATACCACTGGGCATGTATTACTTGGATGTGTCAGTGTAATTTACAAATTACATGTTGATCCATCATGGAGGGTTACAAGGAATGTGACTAAGTCCCATGCATGTGATACTTAACTTTAACTCAAAACATTAGACATCGCTGAGAGGAACCTCAAGGCATGTAATCTTGAAGTATATTCCATGTTCCTAAGGATTTTCCAGATCTATTGGGATATCTTCTGTGCTATCATGTGCTTTTCCAGATATGTTTCCCTTACTGGAACCTATAGATTGGGACTCAGTCAGTCCTTTCCAACATCGATCGATGGAAAAATGGACTCTAATAAGCTCAGATATCTTCTTAATGAGCCACTATCACCATGAATCAATAATTAGGAATAACAAAATCTACAAATCCATTCCGACCCACCTTAAACTTACCACCAATGTCACCACACCTTGACCACAACATCAATCATGATCTGCACCCGTAGTATCGATATATTGTGATGAATAATGGTTTCACAATGATATAATTATCGGTACTCAGTAAACCATAGGTCAATAGAAATGGGCATAATGAATGTGAAGAGAATAAGGGGGCCCAAAATCCAAAAATCATGAGCAACTAACCTTGATATTTGTTCGTTTTTCCTCAATTTGTTTCTTATAAAGAGATTAATGAAGATGGATAAATGATGACGAATGAATATAAATTCCATCGAATTAATTATACCAATGATGCAAATATCAATTCTTTTCATCGAATTTATTTGAGTTCATCTAATGTTAAGATAAGGGATGGAAAAAACAAAATAAAACACCCTACAAAGAGTTTCTATCAATCAATGAAAAAGAATGGTTCTGTAACACCCTGAAATTTTATGAGAAGTATACAATTTTTTATGTATTATGTTATACGCAACATCAAAGGAATCTTTTACTGCACACAACACTATCTTGGCTTGTGTTACACGCAATCGCGACCTTCCTCGATAGCGTGTGTAGTACGCAATACCAGGTTTCACTAAACAATGATATATTGTTATAAAATTATTATGGACTAGCCGTTATGAATAGTATTAACTGAATTTTTAATTTTATAACATTATTATTCATCTTAAATATTTTCTAGAACATGGTATGAGAACAAAATAAATTTTTCGGGTAAAATAAGTATTTTTCAAAAAATTCCGTTTTGCCGCCTTTTGATGGAACACCCACTTTAAATGTAGTTTTTGAAATGTTTATAAGTTCAATTTGACAAAATAAAATTCTTCCTTGTAATCAAGATATAAAAATTTAATTTGGATTAATTTTTCATATTATTCTGATAACTTTTATATTTTAATGAATAGTAAAAACACGCCATATTTTAATTAAAAACAACTTTTTTCATCACAATAATTTATATGGTTAGATTATCTTTTTAATTGGTTTTAAAGTGTAATTTGAATATATTTTTACCATTTAATCCAATGTTGGTCTTTGGAATTAATTTCACTTTGAATTTGGACATAAACAAGTGTTGATCTTTTGATAGTTATTGTTTCTTAAAAACACGCTATTTGTTTTGATAACGGGAATTAATTTTAAAGTTAATTAATTCCACTTTTATGTTTTGAATTTGGGAAAATAGGCATCATTTCTGAATTCATAATATCAAATATAGGTTACGCTAAATTTCGGGTATTTTTCTGAAAAACATCAATTTTTAATGAATAGTGAAACAACTTAGTGGTAGTTAGAAAACTGACTCTTTCATTTAAATGAAATTTTACCACTTCTGTGAATTTAATTTCAAAAATCTAACATACATGGTTGTTATATGGAAGTAAAATTTGGTTTAATAAGATGAAAATAATTTTTGGCGAATAGTAACTTTTGACTTTTATTTACCGCGGTTAATGGTAAATAGGGTAATTCAAGGTTAAAAGAATTTTATAATAATTCAAAATTACCTTAACACTTGTACTAACCTTATTGGATGAGTAGTGGATGAACATGGAAATCCTTGGGTCGATATTGGGACCCCATTGAGCCACTTGGTAGTGATAATGACAATTTGGATTAATTAATTTAATGTAATGACAAAATTGACATTAACAAAAATATTTTAGTAATTAATTTTTATAAGGGGTTATATAAATTATATTTTTGAGTATAAATATTCATTGTAAATATAAAAATATTTCATACATGGTGATTTTTTTTATAATTTTTAGATATCAAATAAATTAAATTATTTATGACACAGTAATGATGCACTATTTACATCATTAATAAATGATTTAAATAAATAAGATTATAATGATGGAAATGTTATCCTAAACATGTAAAATTCTAATTGGATGATTTTATTTCGACCCCGAGTCATATTATCTTCATCTTTAATGAATTTTTGGACTTTTTGAAATTGAAGATAAGTTTATAATAAAATAATATTTTTACACTTTCCAAAGGTTCCCCTCTCCTCCCTTATAAAAGGGCACCTCATCCCTCTCCTATTTACACAACTTTGAGCCTTCATGATCGGCCAAACCCTACCCATTACTCTTCTCAACTCCCCTTGTAATATTCTAGAGGTCATGGTCTTCTTCGAAGACCAACATTAGTGCCCTAAGAGGAGGTTTCAAAGAGGCATGTCGAAGAAGAGGTATTATCCGTTACCGATTCTTTCAAATTTATTTCTTCTTATACTTCCTATTCTTCAGTTATTTCATTATGAAGTAATAACATTAGTATCACTCATATACTGATATGTTATTATAAATATGAAACAACCCTAATTCACCTCTTATCCATCCTACAGAAAACGAAATCACCGCGCGTGCGTACGTACAGAATATCGTCTCCACGCCGTGGTGTAATATTTTTTCCACCACCACATTAATTGGTTAGGGATAATGGTGTAAAGAATAACTATATATTATTATTGTAAAGTGATATTGATTATTAAATATTATACATACACTTCAATACAATTCCACGATCATGGGAACGATATCATCGCTCGTGCGTACGTACGGCCTACCATCTCCACGTTGTGATGCGACTCGTTCTACATGATATTTTTTGAATAATGATTATATAAATGAATTGAATGAATAAATACGATATATATTACACTAATAAAATTCTATAAATGAGGTATCTATAACCTAAAATGAACAATAAGAATTTATTTGACAAAACAAGAATACGAACATAAAGCAATGAACGCCCAAATAACAAGTAGCAATGAAATATTACTAATAAGAAGATAAGAACATGACCATTTATGATATCACAACAATTAAGATGATTCTATAATAATTAAATGAAATTATTTAAATCATTATACAGGAGGTTCAGATACGTACGAAGAAAATCAGACCTAAGGTAAGGGAAAATATCACCATCTCATTTTTATCAGAGATTGTTTATACTTCAGAATTTACTGGGGAATATTTATCATCCACATCCATGTTTCCCAAATATGTAATATTATTTCTATCCTCATAAAATTGTTTAAATCCAATTTTACTCTTTGGTGAGTAAAAAATATTAAAGGAATCTTATTTCGTTTTTAGTACGAGGTACTTTTTGACTTTTCCGGCCAAAGTATGAGAAGAATATTTTTTTAACTTATACGGCATGAATGGATTTTTATGATTTCATAAAAAATTATTTACATGAAGATTCCTTTACAATTTTTCATGTTTTTTTAATCAACTTCTTTTAGTTTAAAATTTTATGACATGTTAAGAAAGGTAAAATGTTTTTGAAGTAGAAAGGATATTTTCCTCAAGAATGGAGTTCAAGTGTTTTATCAAAATTATTTTCCATATTAGATAATTTAGGGTTCTGTTTCTATCCCTATTTTTAAAATGATTTTATTATGTTATGATGGAATTAATTTCATGATGCCCTTTTATCTTATATGGATTATGTTATGATGACATGATGTTTAAGAATCCCATTTTTATTACATGGGTTGTGCTATGATTTATGATTTTGTGGCACACATAAGAATGGTTTAATTATGAGATGGGTGAGACCTATATCTCCCTCTAATGAATTGGGTAAATATTTATATCTCATGAGATAGACATGGTTGGAACGACAGGTTAATCCGGTTCAGTGATACAGGACTGAAATAAGGAGTGAACTCAGTTCAGAAATGGACTTTTTGCGCTAGGATAGTCTTGGAAATGAGTCTCAACTACTAAGAAATGTTTTTCTATGATTATGTGTGTATGTCACAAAGTTTCATGATATTTTTATGATTATTGGGATTGCATTTCACTACTATGATTTATCCTATGATATGATTTTATGATCTCTTTTGTAGGTTAAGATTTTTGAAATGCTATGTTCTTATGAATATGATATTTCCTTTGTTTACCCTTACTGAGCATTTGAGCTCACCCTTTGGTATGTTTTCTTTTCCCCAGGTCAGGAAGGAAGGTATTAAGTAGGATATACCAAAAAGAATCTAGATATGATGAAATAAATGGGATACAATGTAGATGCTTTACCGGTCGTTTATGTTTCCCAGTTTCTACAGACACTATACCAATACGGTCCTATCATGGTTTTGTTATATGTTGTAATAAGTATGCTTCAATTTTGAAGTAATAACCATTTATGTAAAGTATGGGTCGTTATAGATGGTATTATAGGAAAGGTATAGTCAACCTTTGGAAACTAGGATGTGAAATCCTTTGTAAGAACTCTAAAGATCTGTCTAAACATAGAAAAAAATATTAGTGTTTTAGAGATGGAAATGAACAACCTATGATAAGACCTAAATTGGGAAATTTTATTCTTGATTATGTGGTTTTCTTATTATGATTAGTGTTTCTCACACTATACTTCTTGGTTTTAGTCAATGGCTGAAACCCGAAGGAACCGTGTTAATGCCGAATGCGACGAAAAATGCAATGATTGTACCCCTGAGAAACCAAATGTTACGGGAGATGGAATGAAAAATATTGTAGCCATGCTCACACAACTTTCTCAAGCTATGAATCATGCATGAATTCCAAATGAGCAAAGGAAGGAGCAACATTCTGTTGAATTCTTTATGAGGTAGCGTCCAACTTTATTCAACGGGTCTTCTGATCCATTAGTGGCTGAACAATGGATTAGTACCACTGAAAAAATATTTTCAGTCCTGAAATGTTCTAAACATGATAAAGTCATTTTAGCAGTATATTGTTTGGAAGGTTAAGCTGATCAATGGTGGAATCTTATTAAGAATACGAGGCAAAGGGGTGAAATTGAGTCCCGGGAATGGGACGATTTCAAGAACTTAATTTTCAATAAGTACTTCCCTCATATTATTTGAACAAAGATGGAGAAGGTGTTTCTTGAACTGAAGCAAAAGGATGATGAATCGGTTGGTACCTATGAAGCAAATTTTACAATACTTGCAAGGTACGCTTCCAAAATTATTATCCAACTTGAGAGTAAGATCGATCGATTCTTTAGTGGCTTAAAACCAGGTCTTCGAAGGGCGTTATCCATAAGGGACTTCAATAGATATGAGGAAATTGTTCGATGTGCTCTCAAGGTTGAGATAGATATTTGAGTAAGCCATCAGTCATATGACTTTGATAATAAGAGGTAAATGGAATTCAAAGAGAAATCTAAAGACCACAATGAAAAGAAGATGAATTTTACCATATACTCAAAGTGTGGAAAGAAACATGGAGGGAATTGTCTTAAAGGTACAAGTAAATGTTTTAAGTGTGGAAAATAAGGTCATCAGGCAGTTGAATGTCGAAATAATGGGAAAAAGATGTCTAATGATGTGAACAAATAAATGGATACATAGAATGCACCTCTTAAACTTCAATGTTTCAAGTGCAAGGAAATGGGGCATTATGCCAATCAATTCCATAATCCAAGGGTTATTGATGATGATTGACATCAAAAAACTATTAAGGCCAAAGACAAAGGAAAGTCACATGAAATTTCTATCGGTGATGTAGAGTATGATAACGAAGTGGTGAAAGGTACACTTACCATCCACTCTAAAGTAGAAATTTTTTTATTTGATTCTGGATCCACCCAATATTTTATTTCTGAAGAATTTTATAAGGGTATCACCGTACTACCTCAACAATTAGATGTTGAGTTAGCCGTGACAACTCCTAATAGCACAACAATTGCATCAAAAGTTTATAATTTTTATCCAATTGAAGTTTGTGGGAAAGTGCTTCCTGCAAATATTATGATCCTTCCTATTGTGGAATTTGATGTGATTCATACCATGGATTGGATTTCTTTATATGGAGATCATATCAATTGCCAAAGAAGGGAAATCACATTTAATATTCCTGATCAATCTATTATCATCTATCGATGCAAGAATGAATATAACCTTACAATGGAAATTTATTCCATCTTATGGGTCCTGATTTCAATAAATGAAGGTTATAAATCTCAAATGGTTGGAGAGAAACTCATGATTAAGAATATTCCCACTGTACGAGAGTTTGATGATGCCTTTCCGGAGGAATTTCTATGTCTTCCACCAAATCGTGATGTTGAGTTTTCAATAGAACTCATACTGGGTGCTATGCCCATTTCAACGACACCTTATAGAATGGCCCCAATTGAGTTGCAAGAATTGAAGAAGCAACTCCAAGAGAATCTTGATAAGGGATTCAAACACCCTAGTGCATCACCTTGGGGATCACCTGTTCTGTTTATTAAGAAGAAAGATGGATTAATGAGACTCTGAATTTATTATCGAGAACTTAACAAGATCACTGTCAAGAATAAATATCATATCCCATGCATTGATGACTCATTTGACCAACTACGCGGAGCTCAATACTTTTCCAAGATTGATCTTTGTTCAGGGTATCATCAATTAAGGGTAAAAAAGAGGATATACCAAAGGCCGCTTTTCGTAAAAGGTATGGACACTATGAATTTATAGTGATTCCATTTGGTCTTACTAATTCCCCAACTATCTTCATGGATCTAATGAATAGAGTCTTTAGAGACCATCTTGATCAGTTTGTGGTAGTCTTTATAGACTATATTCTTGTCTATTCAAAGAGCAAGGAAGAACATGAAGATCACTTGAGAATTGTATTAGAGACTCTAATAAAGGATAAGCTTTATGCCAAATTTACCAAGTGTGAATTTTGGCTTCAAAAAGTTTCATTTTTGGGTCACATAATCTCAGAAGAGGGGATATCTGTGGATACAGCAAAAACAGAGGTTATCGAAAGATGGTCGAGACCAACAACAGTAACTAAGATCCGATGTTTTCTTGGTTTTGCTGGATATTATCAATGTTTTGTGAAATATTTTTCACGATTATCTGATCCACTCACCTGGTTGACTCCAAAAAGAGTTAAGTTCGTGTGGACGGAGGAGTGTGAAGAGAATTTCTAGGAGTTGAACAGAAGGTTATCCAGTGCACCTATGCTCACACTGCCTTGTAGTGGAGAAAGGTTTGTGATCTATAGTAATGCATCCAAGAAAGGATTGGGGTGTGTTATAATGCAAAACAATATGGGGATAGATTATGCCTCACGACAGTTGAAAATCCATGAGCAAAATTACCCAACTCATGATTTGGAGTTAGCTGCGGTAATCTTTGCATTAAAGATTCGAAGGCATTATCTTTATGGTGAAAGGTGTGATATTTATAATTATCATAAAAGTTTAAAGTATATTTTCACACAAAAGGATATGAATATGCACCAAAGAAGATGGTTGGAGCTGATTAATGATTACAAATGCTCAATTCATTACCACCCTGGGAAAGCAAACAAGGTGGAAGATGCATTAAGTCAACAAGACCATGCTAGCTTATCTATGATGAGGATCACAAAAGATCCAATACTTATAGATTTACAAAGTATGGATCTTAGAATTATAATGGAAGGGGACAAATATTATCTTTCTCAATTTAATGTTCATACATCTATACATGTGAAGATTAATGAGGCACAAAAATAAGATGTAGAGTTACAAAAGAAGTGGAGAAATGTTCCTAAATTCAACCTTGATTGTGATGGGATAATAAGGTTCAAAAATCAGGTTTGTGTTCGTACCATCTCAGAATTAAATAAGGAGCTACTAGATGAGGCTCATAGTTCTTCATTCTCTATTCATCCTGGAAGCATGAAGATGTATAGGGACCTGAAAGAGTAATTCTGGTGGGATGGCATGAAAAGAGATGTTGCTGAAGATGTCTCTCGATGCTTGGTTTGTCAGCAAGTTAAATCTGAGAGACAGAAGTCTAAGGGGATGTTACAACCATTACCCATACTAGAATGAAAATGGGAAAACATCACCATAGACTTTGTCACTGGACTTACTAAAACATCTAAAAGAAATAATGCTATATGGGTTATAGTTGATCGCCTTACGAAGTTGGTACACATCTTTGCAATTAGAGAAGATTTCTCTCTGGATCAGCTTTCCAGGATATATGTGAAAGAAGAGGTAAGATTTCATGGAGTACCACTTTCCATTATATCTGATCATGATCTGAAGATTCACTCGATGTTCTGGTGAAGTCGTTAGCATACTTTATATACAAAGTTGAGTTTCAACACTGCTTATAATCCTCAGACAGACGGTCAGTCTGAGATAACAATTCAAACTCTAGAAGATATGTTAAGAGCTTGCTATATGAATTTAAAAGGTTATTGGGATCAACACCTACCTTGGATGGAGTTTTCTTTTAATAATAGCTTTCACTCCAATATTCAGATGGCTTCTTATGAAGCTCTCTATGTAAAGAAATGCAGGACTCCAACTTATTGGGATGAAGTTGGGGAAAGAAAGCTATTAGGACCTGATCTTGTTGATGAGATGGCAGAAAAGGTCAGTTCTATTCAATAACACACAAGAGCAGCTCAGAGTCGACAAAAAAGTTATGCCGAAAACTGAAGAAAAGACCTAGAGTTTGAAGTGGGTGATAAATTGTTCTTATGAATATCTCATTGGAAGAGAGTAATGAGATTTGGAAAGAAGGGAAAGCTGAGCCCTAGGTATATCAGTCCTTTCGAAATACAGGATCGTGTAGGGAAGGTAGCCTACAGATTGGCGCTTCCACTGAATCTCTCTCAAGTTCATGATGTGTTCCATGTATCTCTCCTGAGAATGTACATACCCGATCATTCACATGTACTATGTTCAGAAGTTGTACCGCTGGAGCAAGATCTTTCTTATGAAGAACAACCGATAGAGATTCTGGATCGTATCGAAAAAGTTCTTTCGAACAAGACCACTCGCTTGGTGAAATTTTTATGGAGGAACCACCAATTATAAGAAGCTACATGGGAGCTTGAGGATATGATGAGGGAGAGGTATCCTCATCTGTTTGTTATGAAGTGAAGAATTTCGAGGGCGGAATTCATTTTTAGGGGGGGTAGAATTTAACACCCCGAATTTTTATGAGAAGTATATTTTTTATGTGTTATGTTATATGCAACACCAAAGGAATCATTCATTTCACACAACACTAGCTTGGCTTGCATTACACGCAATCACGACCTTCCTCAATAACTTGTGTCGTACGCAATACCAGGTTTCACTAAACAATGATATATTGTCATAATATTATTATGGACTAACCGTTATGAATAGTATTAACTACATTTTTAATTTTATAACATTATTATTCATCTTACATATTTTCTTGAACATGGTATGAGAACTAAATAAAATTTTCAGGTAAAATAAGTATTTTTCAAAAAATGTCATTTTGCCACATTTTGATGGCGCACCCACTTTAAATCTAGTTTTTGACATTTTTATAAGTTCAATTTTACAAAATAAAATTCTTCCTTGGAATAAAGATATAAAAATTTAATTTGGATAAATTTTTCATATTATTCTGATAACTTTCATATTTTAATGAATAGTAAAAACAAGCTATATTTTAATTTAAAACAACTTTTTTAATCGCAATAATTTATATGGTTAGATTATATTTTTAATTGGTTTTAATGTGTAATTAGAATATATTTTTACCATTTAATCCAATGTTGGTCATTGGAATTAATTTCACTTTGAATTTGGACAAAAACAAGTGTCGATCTTTTGATAGTTATTGTTTCTTAAAAACATGCTATTTGTTTTGATAACGAGAATTAATTTTAAAATTAATTAATTCCACTTCTATGTTTTGAATTTGAAAAAATATACATTATTTTTGAATTCAGAATATCAAATATAGCTTAGGATTAATTTTTGGTATTTTTAGGAAAAACGTCATTTTTTTGTGAATAGAGAAACCACTTAGTGGTAGTTAAAAAAACCGACTCATTCATTTAAATGAAAATTTACCACTTTTGTGAATTGAATTTCAAAAATCTGACATATATGGTTGTTATCAAGAAGTAAAATTTGGTTCAATAAGATGAAAATAATTTTTGGTGAATAGTAACTTCTGACTTTTATTTACTGCGGTTAAAGGTAAATAGGGTAATTCAAGGTTAAAAGAATATTATAATAATTCAAAATTATCTTAACACTTATCCTAACCTTATTTTATGAGTATTGGACTACCATGTGAATACATGGGTCGATTTTGGGACCCCATTGAGCCACTTGGTAGTGATAATGACAATTTGGATTAATTAATTTAATGTAAAGAAAAAATTGACATTTACAAAAATATTTTAGTAATTAATTTTTATATGGTGTTATGTAAATCATATTTTAGACTATAAATATTCATTGGAAAGATGAAATTATTTATTACATAGTGATATTTTTTTATAATTTTTTGATATCAAATAAATTAAATTATTTATGACACAATAATGATACAGTATTTACCTCATTAATAAATGATTTAAATAAATAAGATTATAATGATTAAAATATTTTCCAAAACATGTCCAATTCTGATAGGATGATTTTATTTCTACCACAAGTCATCATATTTTAATCTTTAATGATTTTTGGACCTTTTGAAACCGAAGATAAGTTTATAATAAAATAATATTTTCACACTTTCCAAAGGTGCCCCTCTCCTCCCTTATAAAAGGGCACCTCCTCCCTTTCATCTTTACACAACATTGAGCCTTCAAGCTCAGCCAAACCCTGCCCATTACTCCTATCAACTCCCCTAGTAATATTCTAGAGGTCTTGGTCTTTTTCAAAAACCAACATTAGTTCCCTAAGAGGAGGTTTCAAAGAGGCGTGTCGAAGAAGATGTAATATCCGTTACCGAATCTTTAAAATTTATTTCTTATACTTTTTATTCTTTAGTTGTTTTATTGTGAAGTAATAAAATCAGTATCACTTATATGCCGATATGTTATTATAAATATGAAACAACCCTATTTCACCTTCTATCCATCCTACAGAAGACGAAGTCACCGCGCATGCATACGTACGGAATACCATCTCCACGCTGTGGTGTAATATGTTTTCCACCACCACCTTACTTGGATGGGTATAATGGTGTAAATAATAACTATATATAATTATTGTAAAGTGATATTGATTCTGAAATAGTATACATACACTTCAATACAATTCCATGATCATGGGAAGGATATCATCGCTCGTGCGTACGTACGGCCTACCGTCTCCACGATGTGATGTGACTCGTTCTACATGATCTTCTTTGAATAATGATTATATAAATGAATTCAATGAATAAATATGATATATATTAAAATAATACCATTCTGGAAATGAGGTATCTATAACCTAAAAAGAAGAATACAAATTTATTCGACAAAACATGTATAAGAACATAAAGTAATGAACACCCGAATAACAAGTAGCAATGAAATATTACTAATAAGAAGATAAGAAAATAACCATATATGATATCATAAAAATGAATATTATTCTGTAATAATTCAATTACATTATTTAAATAATTATACAGGAGGTTCAGATATGTACAAAGAAGATCAGACCTAAGGTAAGGGAAAATCTCGCAATCTCATTTTTATCCGAGATTGTTTATACTTCAGAATTTACTAAGGAATATTTATCATCAACATAAATGTTTCCTGAATATGTAATATTATATCTATACTCCTATAATTGTTTAAATCCAATTTTACCCTTTGGTGAGTAAAATATTTGAAAGGAATCATTTTTCATTTTTAGTACAAGGTACTTTTTGACTTTTCTGGCCAAATTACGAGAAGAATATTTTTTTAACTTATATGGAATGAATGGATTTTTATGATTTTATAGAACAATATTTCCATGAATCTTCCTTTAAAATTTTTCAAGTTTATTTTTAATCATCTTTTTTTATTTGAAAATTGTATGACATGTTAAGAAAGGTAAAATGTTTTTGACGTAGAAAAGATATTTTCCTCAAGAATAGAATTCAAGTGTTTTCTCAAAATTATTTTCCATCTAAGATAATATAGGGTTCTATTTCTATCCCTATTTTTACATTTATTTGATTATGTTATGATGGAATTAATTTTATGATGTCCTTTTATCTTATATGGATTATGTTATGATGTCATGATGTTTAAGAATCCAATTTTTATTACATGGGTTATGCTATGATTTATGATTTTGTCGAAAACATAATAATGGTTTCATTATGAGATGGTTGGGACCTATATCTCCCTCCAATGCATTGGGTAAAGATTTATATCTCTTGAGATAGACATGGCTGGAACGGCATGTTAATCCGGTTCAGTGATACAGGACTGAAACGAGGAGTGAACTCGGTTTAGAAATGGACTTTGTCCGCTATGATAGTCTTGGCAATGAGTCTTGACTACTAAGAAATTATTCTCTATGATTATGTTTTTATTCCACAAAGTTTAATGATTTATGTTATGATTATTGGTATTACATTTGACTACTATTATTTATCCCATGTTATGATATTATGATCTCTTTTGCAAGTTAAGATTTTTGAAATGATATGCTCTTATGAATATGATTTTTCTTTTTTTTACCCTTACTGAGCATTTGAGGTCACCCATTTGTATGTTTTCTTTTCCCTAGATCAGGAAGAAAGGTGTTAAGTAGGATATTCCAAAGGGACTCTAGATATGATGAAATAAATAGGAGACAATGTAGATGCTTTACCAGTCGTTTATGTTTCCCAGTTTCTAAAGACACAATAACTATACGGTCCGATCATGGTTTTGTTATATGTTGTAATAAGTATGCTTCAATTCTGAAGTAATAACCATGTATGTAAAGTATGGGTCGTTATAGGTTCTATGTTTCAATCATTGTCAAGATTCACAAACTCCGTTAGTGCAACAATCCATGATCCAATCCTGATCCATTTCAATTTTCCAAGAATGCTATCCTCCAATGGATTTTAGGTCTCTAGGTTTTATCAACCAACCCTAATACAAAATCCATATCCATATATTTAAAGAGGTACATGGTCACTGTGTCAAAAAAAATAAGTAAGTTATATTATTTTATTTATTTACACTAGTGATGACTTTTCACGAATGGACCAAGATGAAAAATTTTATATCGCACCTAGGGTAAAACTCATGTTATGAACTCAATGGATCCCTTAGATTTCTGATCCGATCCTTATTTGTGATTTATTCCACCTTTTGAGGAAAAATAAACTAACAATATATTTTATATATTTAATATATATCAAACACTTATTTTGGGAAAACTCCGCCTTAGAATCACACACCATCCTAGTTCATAGTCTGGAAAATAATCAACATAATATCCAAAAATAATAAATAAAAATAAAAGTCATTAAATCAAAAACAAAAAAACTATTAAGTAAATTAAGGCATTACTAAAATAAATAACATGAGAGTATGTAAAAGAACCTTGAATATTTAACTGTAGATCTTATATGTTTTGGTTACTAGAGTTTAATCTAGACATGGACACACAAAAAATTCAATCTTTTTTGTAATTAAAACATTTTTTTTCATTTATTCTTTGAGTGTCCAAAGCAAGTTTAAATTTTTTCTTATGAAAATAATCAAATTTCATAGAAGTATCAACAAAATTTTCCATTAATTATTACAATTATGTACTTATTTAAAACATAGTATTTATATATTTACACATAAATATGTTTGGACAGAGATATACAAAATTATATATTTACAATCAAATTAGGATTCTTTCTATATATATACATTATAAGAATAACTTATGTGTATTTTTTTTACACAATGAATATTTTTGAAACTAATATAATGAACATAATTAATAAATGGATGGATTCTAATCAAATAAAAAAAGAGTATGAGATAGAGTTAAAGAGTTCAACAAGTTTGAAAAATAGCGTGCAAAGTACCTTTATCAAATACTTTTTCTATGTTTACATTATTTTTATTTTATATGAATTCGTCTATAAGATTTAGAATAACATTTTTTTTCATGGAATATATGGAAGCTATAAATATAAGACTAAACATTGGAAAAAAAATCTACTTAATGACTAGGTTGATATTTTTATTTATGGATAATTTGATATGAATACTACTGTAAAGGATGATAGAGATCATATGGAATACATGAAAATAACAATTGAACATAACCTCATGAGTGTCCAAAAGTTATTTGGGAAGTAAAAAAAGTTGTGAAAAGAGACCATTTTATACCAGTTATACTCAATATACAACATTTTCAACCGTATTGAAGTTATATAATTTGAAATCTGGCAGCAAATGTAGTGACACCAACTTTAAAAAACTACTTGGTCTCCTAAATGATATGGTGGTAGAAGAAAATGAGCTAAATTTCCAAATATAATACAATAAAATAATTCTATGTTAAATGGGTATGATCTCTAAAAAATACATATATGTTCAAATGATTGTATATTATTTTATAAGGACCATGAATCACTCATAAAATGACCTAATAAAGGAAAAAATTGATACAAGAAATATAAATCAAGTCCTTTGAATGTTTTATAATACTTTTATATCATTACAAGGTTTAGATGACTACATGGATGCTAGGAAACCACTAGAAATTTGACATGGAATATAGATATGATAATTAATTATGGAAAATGATATCATTCGACAGAGTCTCCTTGGTGGAAGAAAATTGGTTATGAGTGTCCTAAATTTGGAAAAGTGCTAAGAAACCTTCATCTCATGATAGCTATAGATGGAATAAATCCTTTTGGAATAAAAATTAGTTTTAATAGTACATGACCAATTATGTTGGTAAATTATAACTTTTCATTGTGGTTATCCATAATGAATATATAAATTATTTTGTATCTACATATATCTAGGCCAAAATAACCTAATAATGATATTGATGTTTGTTTGGATTTATTGATCAAAGATATAAAATTAATGCGGGATATAGTTGTTACATTATATGATGCTCAGATAAGCGAATAGTTCACATTGAGATCCATGTTGTATAGGATGATAAATTATTTTCCTTATCATGAAAATTTTTCTATCTATAATATTAAATGAATTTTGGGGTGTCTCATTTGTGAAGAAGGTACACACTTAGTTAGGTTGAAAAATTTCTCAAATACTATGTTTTTTGGAAATTGAAAATGTTTACCCTGGCGACAGAAATACAAAGGACATCATTTGATGGAAATATAATACAATGCACAACATCATCTCCACAAATATGTGATCAACTATTTTAGAACGTAAAATATATTGACACTATTTTTAGTAAACTTTTTTCAAAAAAACATTATTAAATATAGTTTGAAAAAGAGATTAGTTGTCTTCGAATATTTATAATGGAATTGTTTGTATGTTAGAAATTTTTTTGATGTCATCCAGATAGAAGAAAATGTATGTGACAGTGTTATTAACACATTATTTAATGCAACTTGAAAAACAAAAGATGGAATTAATTATAGGTTGGACATGGTTTACATGAAGATAAAGTAAGATTTGACACCAGTAAAGGGTGAAATTTAAACTTTCCTCCAAAAAGATTATACTCTATCAAGATAAGTAACATTTTATTTTTTCAACTTTTTAAACATTTTAAAAGTTCCAAAGTGGTATTTATCAAATAAAAATGATGTTGTGTTAATGAATAATTTGATTTTATAGTGTCTAAAATCACATTAATACCTTATCTTGATGCAATATTTAATGCATGTATCTTTATATTTAATTTTTTTAAATATATATGAAATATATTATCCAAAATTATTTTTTTCTTAAAATATATATGCAGTAAGTTTATAGACCAAATGAAATTTACAAGCAGGAATAAAGAAATTGTAGTAATATTATGTGAGTTAGAGATGTTCCTACTTACATTATTCTTCGATATGATGGTCCACATGATGTCTCACTTGGTTAGAGAGATTAAACTTTGTGGTCCTATACATTAAAGACGGATGTACCCCATTGAAAAATATATGAATATTTTTAAAGGGTATATTAGGAATAAAATTTTGTAATAAAGTAGTATTTAAGAGGGTTATATTTTAGAAAAATAAGAGGAATTCTTTACCAATTACATATCAGATTTTGATAGTGCAGGTTATGATCATAACGAAAGTGCCTAAGGTGGGGATTATATTAAATTTATTTTAATATAGAGTTTCCCAAAACCCCAATATAAGATATTTCATGTTAAATTTATAATTAATTTATTCTGATCTGAAGAAATAAAAACTTGGTCTGATAAGTTTTTTATGGATTATGTTGATAATCTAAAAAATATATAATTTGAATTAACTTAATTACATTAAGAGGATATAAGTGTAGAATACATCTAGTGATGACCCACATATACTCCTATGATATTGAAATGATGAAAATTGATTTTTGGGTTCTAGAATGGTGAAGAAATTGTCTTGAATTGTTCATGTTGATCACTTCTAGATCCTTTGAGCTTGAATGAATATCTCTTGTACTTTTTTTCTTGATAGTAAGAGAGGAGAAGGAATAAAGGGAGAACCCCATTGTGCATAATGATTCTAAAATCCCAATTTAATATACAAGATAAACATAACCATCTATTTATAGAGTTAGGGTTTAGGTTAAAATATTATTTAATTGAATACCAACCCTTAAATAATATAATAATCATTATTAAACCCCATTACATATAACACCAACACAAAAATAATAATATTTTATGGCATTCACTAACTAACAAAATGATAAATATTATTTACCCACTCCTAAATAAATATTAATCACCAGACATGATCTTGGCCCACTCCAATTATTCATCATTTGTTGAATAACTAATTTTTTTAATTAAATATTTTATACATTAATAAATAAAATAAATATTTTAGTCATAATCTAGTCAATAAATATTTACTAGATATTTTTATATAGTAAATTATTTATTAACAAATAAATAATTATTTATTACCTTGTAAAATTTGTGATCAAAATAACTTGAATAAAATTATTCCTCAGTCTTGAGAATAATATTTATTAAAATAATTAAATTCAAATAGAATCTAATCGAGATAAAAGGAAACACTTAGTGCGTGATCCTATATGATTATTTCTCATTGGAATTAAGTGGATACACATAAAGTCCAATATTATTTTCAAGTGATAGGTCAAGGTACCCAGGGTAAAGAACATAATGTCACAATGATAACAACCACATACAAATGCTCACTATGTAATATAATCCCTTATCACAATATCTCATAAAGTAGGTTGGACATTCATCTCATAAAACCATGTTCTCAATATGTATTTCTTTAACAATCTGAAATAAACATGTCATTACAAAATGACCATAGAATTTAATGCGACAGTTCTATAAAAATCAAATGGGTGAGAAATTAACTTCCATAAGTATGGATGAGAATTATTTTCCTCAAATTATACCTTAATATCATCTCATTCTCGATGCACCCAACACACCCTATTTCCCACGAACATATTTCATAACAGTGTTGGTTAGTAAATCTAGGTGAACAATTCATAAAATTCATTAGGGATAATATTAAAATCTATGAAAAATTACACACACTAAAAGATAAGAATACACAATGACATTAAAACATGTGGAATTTTTTGTAACACCCCGACCCAGAAGCTCTGAGTCGATGAATTATTTTAATACATTGGTATGATTACAATGAATCAAGTCCGGAAAGACTAATCAGTTTACCGGTCATGGAAAATAGATTACATACATGAATGTTACATTACACATTAGAAAATAAAAAACAACATAAATGATCCTTTGATAATGCCATTAATCCCATAGCTTAACCATTTTTATCAATCATAATACACTTCTTGGAATCCTAGGAAAAATAAAACATAGAAAGGGGTGATATTAGGTGCTTAGTAAGGATAATATTGCAGGATATTTCGTAAATAAACATAAACAATTAAGGAAATGTATAAGACTAAAACAAAAGCCTTTTAAACTTAAACTTCAGCATAATATGGAAAAGATAAATCAAATAATTCCATTTACATGTTCACATGGATATTATACTAGTTAAATAATCACCTGTAATATCAATATTCAATTTCATAATGTTGGAATGCATAATGCCAGACTTCACAACCACATAGTCAAGGCCTTATGCCAAGACTACAAATATGATTTTGTCAAGGTCTTGTAGCAAGACACTAGTTTGTCTCATGAGACCTACCAATGCATCTAGGAGCTATATAGGGATCCACCCATCACTTACTATGTCTAATTCATTCTTCATATGAAGAGGTTTAATCAAAACATAAACATTTTTATTAAAACTAGCATACGAAATGTCAATACATTATCCATAAACTATGAATGGTATAAAAATAATACATCCACAGTAAAAAATATCACAAAACCATACAATATGGAAGATTTATATCATAATAAATCAACTTCAAACAATTTTAAAATCCATCAAAGGATATTGACATAAATGAAAATGATTTGTAAAATTATTTGAGAGAAATATCACTTTTTTCATAAAAACGTTCAAAAGTAACACATTTTAAAAAGGAATAAATTTAAATAAATTTTTGAATAAAAGTGTCCCATACCACTTTGAAACATTTGAAAGGAATTAAATTTTTAAAAACATTCATGTCCATATTAATATATCTTTAAAAAACATTTTAAAAACATAGAAATTAATGAGAATGATTTAGAAGAATAAATATTTAATCCATTAAAAATGATGATCTAGTTAAAGAGTACCTTCCATAAAAACATAAAATATTCCTTTCGAAAATATTTTTATAAAACACGGATATGGATTATAAAGAGGTCTCAGTCGATACTCATGTAAAAACAACCTCAGATAATGAAGAGATTGTAGAATTAACAAATACCTTGTACTTTCCTTTAGTCGAGGGTATGTTTAACCTCCTGTGTAAAGGCTGTAGTATGTTATTAAATTATAGAAGAACCATGTTAATATTTATGATAACATACATGATTCATTTATGACTTTATACTACCCATTTAATAATGATTTCCACGATAAATTAACATTTCGGGTAATAATCGCTTTCTTTATCGTACGTGTTTTAACATGTTATTATTGATAGTATCATTTAATAAGGATTTAAATACTCCAATAATATAAAATTTGATTGATATATCATATATAATTAGAATCTTAATATTTATAATAGATAGATATATGAAATGGGAGGTACCTTTTATGGAGATGGTAGGCCGTACGTACGCATAAACGCTATTTCTGTTTTCATATTTTATTGAATAGAAGTAAGTGAACAAGATATATTTAAGTATATATATATATATATATATATATCCAATAGAAATATTATGTCATATATTATATACTTATTAATTATATATATTTTTATAATCATCTTTGAATGGTGAACGTGGAAATGAATCTCATCGCATCATGGAGACGGAAATCCGTACGTACGCACGAGCAAAAATATCATTATATTGATGGTAAAATCATATGTAATTGGATGGTATATAATATATAAAGAATAATTAAAGTTTTATATTTATTATTTACATCAGCTATACTCATTATTATACCAACCCAACTAATGAAGTGTTTGAATAACAAACTACACCACGACGTGGAGACGGTAAGTCGTACGTACACACGTACGATGAATTTGTTATTATAGGATAGATAGAATAACAAATATGGTTATACCATATTTATAATAAAATAAAATTATATAGAAAGTATTGGAGTTATTATTTTAGTATAGAAACAACAAATAAAGAGGATGTGGAAGAAGAAAAGAACTTGAAAGAAGGTGGTGAAATTATTACATCTTCTTCGGGTGTTTCCTTTTGCATTGATCAAAAGGGATCCTTAGGTTGTATTTATGATCAAATTAAGGCCTCTTGGTTGAATGGAGGATAGTTGAGAAGGTATTTGGGTAGGGTTTGGCCGATCAAAATGGCTTTGGTGGTTTGAAATAAAGAGAAGGGAAAGTATCCTTTTATACGGGGGCGATGGTCCCTCTTGGAAAAGATTAGAATATTAATTTATTATACAATCATATTCGGTTTATAATGTGTAAAAATGAATTTATTTAAATCCTTAGGTGGATATAGGTCGAAATTATATCAACAAATAGGTTTTATACAAGTTTAAGTTACCATTTTAACCTTATATTTTAGATTTAACTCTTAGTTTAATAGTTTACCTTTTACTGTGTCTTCTTGTATTCTTACACTATATGGTTAATAAACTTACGATAAAATTCCAAGAGAACCTAAAGTAGTTCATTAATGACATATATAATATTATTTAAGACTTTTGGCTGAACTTTGTATTTTTTGGAATATTATATCAACCAATAATATAGTATTTTATTTAAAAACTAATTTCTGTCAATTTTGACACTATTTAGTATTTGCTTTTTTGTGAATGTCATAAAAACTTGATTACATCGAAAAAAATACATTGAATCATTAATAAAATTTCATATTCACCTATAAATTCGTTTATGGCATCAAAAATTTCAAATTATATTTATTTTAATATTTACAACATCATTTATTTGAATCTTTTATTAATAAAGAAATTACTGCATCATTATTGTTTCATAAATAAATATATTTATTTTAAGTCTAAAAATTATAAATAAAATATCATAATGTATGAAATTGTTTTAGGTTTAAAATTAAAATTTATAGATGAATATATCAATTATATAACCCTATATAAAAATGTTTTATTAAAGATACATGCTTTTGTTATTTTTGTCTTTACTTTAGATTACTTAATATAAAATGTCATTATCACTCTCAAGTGGCTCCAAGTGTTCCTAAAATCGACCCAAGGATACCCATGGCCGGAAATGTATCAACCAATAGTAATAGGACACATTTTAGAGTAATTTAATATTATTATAATAATATTTGTTTACCCTTATTTAAAATATTTACTCTTTAACCACAGTAAATAAAATATTTACTGAACTAAATATTCATAATGTATAAAAATAAAAGTTAACAATTTACACAATTTTTACCTCCTTATTTCAAATATGGAATACATTTTTCCAAATTTAAAATATAGAAGTATAATAAGTGAATTTAAAATTAAATCTCATTCTCAAAACAAAAAGCATGTTTTTAAGAAATAATAACTATTAAAATATTGACACTTATTTATGTCCAATTTAAATGTAAAATTACATCCAATGAATTAAATTATATTAAATGATAAAAATTTAATATAATAATACTTCAAAACCATTCAAATTTATAATTTAACACTATAAATTATTTCTATTAAAAAAGTTTTTTTAAATTAAAATTTAGGATTTTTTTTACTATTCATCAAAATATGAAAGTTATCAGAAAAGTACCAAAAATTTATCCAAAATAAAATTTTATGTCCCTATTCTAAATATGAATTTAATTTCACTAAATAAAATTTATAAAAGTGTCAAATATTGTATTTAAAAAGGGTTCTCCATTAAAAGGCATAAAATTGTATTTTTTGAAAAATACCTATTTTATCTTAAAAAATGATTTTTTATTATATTATGTATAAGAAACAAAAAAATATGAATGTTTAAATTATATAGTATATATTAAATTTAAAATTTTGTTAATACTGTTCATAACCTCTTTTTTGAATGAATAGTTTGGTAAGTCGTGGTGCGCTTGAACTCGGTGTAGTGTGTAGTGCAAGTTATTGAAATAATTTGAAGAGACAACATAATATGAAATATTGGGGTGTTACATTATAAAATCCTTAAATAAATTATATCCTACCAATTTGAAATTGTTTTTTGAAAATAAAAATGTTAATATAGAAAAATACCTTTGTGGAAATCCCACATCAGAAATTGGGTTAATAAAATTTAGTCTGAATAAGAGGGAAAGGGAAATGAAAAAGGCACCACCCAATTATGATATCGATTAGGAGAACATTGGTGGAAATTAGTGACACATAATTGGAGGAAAAATGTAAATATTTATAGGGAGTTATTGATGTCATCAATCACAAACAAGTGTAAAATTGAGGGCCTCAAAGCCATCAATATATTGTGATTTTAAATATCGTTGGTTTAACAAAAAATAAGGTATTAGGATAACACATTTTTGGTTTTAATATCCCTTCCCTAAAGTTTAAGAATTAATTTATTCATATTAAAGAAGGAAAAAAATATACTTGACAAGTAGAGTTTTATCCTTCAACTAATTCCTACCACAAACTCATCATTCACTCCAAAAGATAATAGAATTAAAAAATATTCTATTTATACTAATCGTAAAGGGTTCCAAAAAAATTAATTTATAATTAATTTGTTAGAATATTTAAAAAACCTCCATTATACAAACCAGGACATCACGAATTCTAGTGGTAGGTAATGCACCCTTTTCTCTCTTCAGTTGCAGGTTCAAGTCTCATGGCCATGCCAGACACGGCGGGTTGTCGACTGACCTCTAGGTAGTCCTTTTTATAACAATCCAAAAATATTCATAAGAAATGATTTAACCTTAATAATTATATTCAATGTAAATCTTAACCGATTCCAACCTTTAAACTAATCCAAAATACTTCTGTCCAACCTCATTGTCCAAAATTTATGAGGAAGGTAAACACAATGAAGATACTTTTTCCACCTAATAACATGTTAATAACTTCATCATGTATTCTTTTAAAACACTGTTTGCCCTGAATTACCATAAAACCTTATTGACTACATTCTTTCTCCCTTATTCCTTATAGAATACTGGATATAATCCTTCTATCCAGATATGTTATAAACTCTAAGAATGATGGAATATACAAATCATTAATCAGTTTCTAGGTATTCAAAAATATCTAATATAATTTATCCAAATTAATAATATATAATTCCAAAATCACTACCTCGGTTTCAGAACCATATTATGGTTTATCTTTCTATCAACCATATATTTTCCAAAAAATTTAACATGCTATTAATTCACTTTTCTTGGTTCCACACAATCTCAAGTCCTTAATGAAATAGTACTACAATACAATCCTTATATACTCTATATTTATTATAACATGTACATCATTAATACAATACTCAAATGACACAATACTTTAACAAAAACGTAAGAACTCAAATCATTCATCTTCATATTTAGTATTTTCATAACTTGATTATTATCCAATATTAGAATTTTAGGTATACTCTGATGATTTGGACATTGATTCGCGTAGTGTCCCAACTCCTTGGAGATGAAGATTGTACATTTAAAACCTTTTTCATACCCTTAAAATCACATAATTGGTGTCCTTTTTCTCCACACTTATAACAAACTCCCATTCCATTCAAGAAATTACCAAGGTTATCCTTTCCATAGTTATCACATATGGGGAAATACTTTTTTCCCCTCTTTCCTTTATCCATATTTATCTCTTCCATAATTTTCTTCTCTTGATTTACTTCAAAGCCATATGACTCAGATAATTTTTTTACTTATCTTATTAAAACATGATACTATTTCTTCACATGATTGAGAATACATGGGAGACTATTTCTCTTTTAAAGGTAGTATTAATACCATAAAATATATGCCCCTTCTTAATATTTCGATCATGCGTATTGTTGGAATTCTCAATCCTTCAACTAGGGACCAAATCTAAACAATGACATACACTAG